>CM031949.1:51598535-52093535 GCA_018749465.1 Paracanthobrama guichenoti
TCTTCATTCCAGTCGGCTCATGTTATTAGGGAAATATTTGTGCATTCGAATGCCCAGGTAAGATGACCTAAAATTATAACAGCCTTCTGTCTTTAGTGTCTTGACCTTCATCGTTTTGATGGCAAAAAACGCATTCTGGTGGAGTACCATCTGTATTTTTGCTGTTTAGATTCCTGTTTTCCTGTTTGGATTCTTAGCGGCTGACATACACCCTGCCTTTTTGTGTGTAGGTTAAACGGCCTCCGCTGTGTTAAAAGTGAAACTCTGGAGCCTGTAAAACATCTCACCCAGATAGACCTGAGAGACAACCAGTTGACCTCTCTAGACCTGAGCGCGGCCTGCAGTCTGGAGACGCTGCAGTGTCAGCGAAACCAGCTGGGATCACTGACGCTCAGCGGCTTCACTCTGCGCACACTCAACGCCAATAACAACCGTGAGTACAAATACAAAATGTTCAACGGCAAAAGATTTACAGACATGTTCATTTATATTATTATCGTAATCCCTATTATTTGTCATAGGTCTGACCACGGTGAACATCTACCCTGTTCCCAGCCAACTAACACATATGGACCTATCAAGGTAAACATATGATGACCTGACATATTCATTCTGTACACACCGTATCCTAATCTGTTGCGAAAATTTCCAGCGGCAAGTATTTTTTTTCTGTCCAGACTAAAAGTGGACCAATGATATTTCACAAGTAACTAAAAATTTATTTTTGTTTGTGGTTGCTGATAGTTAATAAAAGTAATTGTAATACATAACTCCATAACCACAACATTTTTACAAAATGAAAAAATGGTACCAGTAATAATAATGTGTAATCACAAATATCTCTGTAAACTAATTATATAGTATTTATTCACTTGTTGTTTAGTAGTACAGCTCTGTACTAGTGTTATGGTAGACTAAAACTATAAAACATTTGGATACACTTAATTTTAACAGTGTAATTATACATTTAAGTAATGAGTAATATTAATTAACAACATGCACTTACTATAGGATTAGGGTTTGTTTTTGGGTTAGTTGCGTGTAATTATGCATAATTTACTATTATTACCACCAGTGTTGGGGGTAACGCATTACAAGTAATGTGAGATTACTCACATCAGATTACTTTTTTCAAGTAAATGAGTAAAGTAACACATGACTTTTAAATTTACAACAAAATATCTGAGTTACTTTTTTTTTAAATAAATAAAGCAAATTACTTGTTTTCCCATTTATTGACTGAAAGCTCTCCTGTCCCCATATTAAGAGACATCATGAGTGTGTGTGTGTGTGTGTGTGTGTGTGTGTGTGTGTGTGTGTGTGTGTGTGTGTGTGTGTGTGTGTGTGCGTGCTATATAAACATGATGGTTATTGTAGTTCTAGACCTGTGGTTCCCAAACTTGGGTACATGTGGTGACGGGGTACGCAAACAAAATGCTGAGTTTTGCCATACATTTAAAGCCACAATATGTAATTTTTCGCCACTAGAGGTTGCTTATTCTAAACAAAGGTGTGTTGTAAGTTATGTTATAACGTTACTCTGTGCGTTCGCTTGGCGGCTACAGTGAGACACTTGTTGCACATTACAGTAAGCTAGATTGATATTAGGCATGGTGAAACATGGCACTCGCAGTAAATCAAGAAAACGAGATTTAGACTAAAAGTGTTGAGCTATATATTAATGATTAGTTTTCTGTCGATGAATGTATCCAAACAGTTGCTCGCCTGTCTAATAAAACACACAATATATTAAAATCGAGGGTAACGTGAATATGATGTCACTGATAGGCGATGCATGGACACGGTCCGTGTCCTGGTTTAAATTGCTTATTTCTCTCGATTTAAACATTCTTGGAAACATTTGGGATCAAATACATGACATCCAATCAAGCTACCTCATCTTTTGTGGTCAAAACTGACTGCACCCACACAAGCAGCGTGCATCTGATTGGTTGCGTGCAGAGTATGCTCCTTAGCAAATCGTGCTTTTGTTATTTTTGTACCTTTTTTGCACTGCATGATTCTGGATAAATGTAATCATTCAAGAGATTGGTTAAACTAATTCATTGACATATATTTTTAAGTCACTTGTCGCTACCTGATGGTGTAATGATGTAGTCGATACAATTATTATATGAAGTTACTTTCAAAAGGTGATTTGCTCTATTTTGATCGCTACCAAAACATCAGTGTATAAACTTTGATCTCAGTACTTCTGTGATATTAATATTTGTAACAAAGGACAGAGTGTGAAGCTGTTTCACAGGTTTATAATGTACATGACAACTGCTTTCTCTGGATCAGCTAGAAGCGTCACGTTGCAGCCTGTGGTGGACATCCAACCCGGACCACATCCAAGTGTGACGTCAGAAGCCATGCCCATGTCCAAATACATTCTCATTAGTGTGATTTATTTTTTTATTTTTTCCCCCCAAACGAGTTCAGTGGAAACTCCACCCTGCAGCCGATTCTTAAAGGGTTAGTTCACCCAAAAATGAAAATAATGTAATTTATTACTCACCCTCATGCCGCTCCACACCCGTAAGACCTCCGTTCATCTTCAGGATAGAAATTGAGATATTTTTGTTGAAATCCGATGGCTCAGTGAGGCCTGGAATAGCCAGCAATGCAGCAATTTCCTCTCGCAAGATCCATTAATGTACTAAAAACATATTTAAATCAGTTCATGTGAGTACAGTGGTTCAATATAAATATTATTAAGTGAAGATATTTTTGGTGTGGCAAAAAAAATAAATAACTTATGTAGTGATGGCCGATTTTAAAACACTGCTTCCTAAAGCTTCGGAGCGTTATGAATCAGCGTGTTGAATCATGATTCGGATCATGTGTCAAACCGGCAAACTGCTGAAATCACGTGACTTTGGCGCTCCGAACCGCTGATTCATAACGCTCCGAAGATTCTTAATTTGTGTTCCGAAGATGAACGGAGGTCTTACAGGTGTGGAGCGGCATGAGGATGAGTAATAAATTACATTATTTTCATTTTTGGGTGAACTAACCCTTTAAGATTTCATTGGTCATGATTGCCTACACCAAACACTGATCCTTAAACCTACCCTTCACTGTAACCTTAACCTTAACCAATGAAATTAGCTGCAGGGTGGGATTTCTGGTGAAGTGGTTTGGGGGACAAAATCACGCTTCCTCATTAACTTTGAAACAGGAAGAAGCATTGAAGACTTAATCCTCACACCTAATTCTTTTTCATTTCCTTATATTTCTCTTTTTATGACACACTGCACTGAAACCCACTCAAAACCTACGCCCAAAAACCCTTTTAATCTGGAACCTACACACTGAAACCCACCTAAAATCTACCCTTACACTGAAACCCACCCAAAATCTACCCTTACACTGAAACCCACCCAAAATCTACCCTTACACCTGAAACCCACCCAAAACCTACCCTTACACCTGAAACCCACTCAAAACCTACCCTTACACCTGAAACCCACCCAAAACCTACCCTTACACCTGAAACCCACCCAAAACCTACCCTTACACCTGAAACCCACTCAAAACCTACCCTTACACCTGAAACCCACTCAAAACCTACCCTTACGCTTAAAAACCCTTTAAATCGGAAAACTACATGCAACGGAACGGGACAGAACGGGGATGGAGAGTCACAACGTGGCGTATTGGACACAGGTGTAGCTTCTGACGTCACACTTGGATGTGGGTGGGGTTGGATGTCCACTGCAGGATGCAGCGAGCCCTACTTGGGATCAATGGCAGCACCAACACAGAGCTGAATTTTTCTTCTGGGATTTTTTCAAAGGTTTAAAGGTGCAATGTGTAAATTTTTGCGGCATCTAGTGGTGAGGTTGTGAATTGCAACTGCCCACCTCTCACCCCTCCCTTTAAAAGCACATAGAGAAGCTACGGTGGCCAACACAGGACAAAGATGTCGTCGTCTGAGACGGCAGAGAGTAGCTAGTGCTCTGTAGAGCAGTTTGTCCGTTTAGGGCTACTGTAGAAACACGGCGGCGCAAAATTGTGACTTCACTGTAAGGGGACCCGCGGTGTATGTAGATAGAAGATTCAAGATTCAAGAGTTTTATTTGTCACATACACATTTATATACAGAATATACAACCGGCAGTGAAATGTAAACAGGTCCGCTCCATGGACAGTGCAAATTCACAGTTAAAAACACGAGGAAATTATAATAGAAATAGAATAAAAAAGTACTAATATATATCTATAGAATTATAAATAAATCAAGTCAAGTAGAAAAAAATAAAAATAAGGAAGTGGAATAAAATAAGTGAAGTAAACTCTGCAGTGAGTAAACTGTAGACTTATAAATATGTGGTTAACAAATGTATAAGAGTATAATGTGCAAACAGGTTTATAACAGGTTGTTACACTGTAACAACGAGAACAGAAAGTGCAGTGCAATGTCAGTATATCGATGTTTATCCTGAAGTGAAGTCACGTGATGTTAAGTGACTGAGTTCAGGAGTCTGATGGCCTGGGGGAAGAAGCTCCTCCTGAGTCTCTCAGTTTTGGCCATCAGGCTTCGGAAGCGCTACCAGATGGCAGCAGCGTGAAATGAGGGTTTGCAGGGTGATTAGAGTCCTTGATGATCTTAGTAGCTCTACCTTTGCAGCGTTTGGTGTAGACGTCCTGCAGAGACGGGAGAGCTGACCCTGAGATACGCTCGGATAAGCGCACGACTCTTTGCAGGGCTTTGCAGTCAAGACTGGTGCTGTTCCCATACCACGCTGTGATGCACTGAGTTAAAACACTTTCTATCGCCCCTAAATAGAAAGTTTTCAGGATAGCTGGTGAAACCCTGAATTTCCTCAGCTGGCGCAGGTGGTACAGTCTTTGCCTGGCTTTTTTCACCTGTGTCTGAATGTGAGCAGTCCAGGTCAGGTCCTCGGAGATGTTTACACCCAGGTACTTGAAGCTGCTCACTCTCTCTACTGGTGACCCGCTGATCATGAGGGGGGAGTATGTCCGTTGCTGTCTCTTCCTGAAGTCCACAATCATTTCTTTGGTCTTGCCAACATTCAGAGAGAGACAGTTGTCCTGGCACCATGATGTTAGATGTTCCACCTCGTCCAAGTATGCCGTCTCGTTGTTGGAAATGAGGCCCAGGACAACAGTATCATCAGCAAATTTGATGATAGAGGTGGAGCTGTGTGTGGACAAACAGTCATGCGTGTAGCGAGAGTAGAGCAGGGGACTCAGGGTACAGCCCTGTGGAGCTCCCACACTCAGGGTGATGGAGGTGGAGGTGGACGGGCCTATTCTCACCACCTGAGGCCTGCCCGTGAGGAAGTCCTCAATCCAGTGGCAGAGAGAAGAATTCAGGCCGAGATCCAGGAGTTTGGCGGTTAGCTTAATGGGAACTATGGTGTTAAAGGCTGAGCTATAGTCAATAAATAGCAGCCTTGCGTAGTTCCCACTTTTGCCGTCGATGTGAGTGAGGGAGGAGTGGAGGACATGAGAGATGGCATCTTCAGTCGATCTATTGGGACGATAGGCAAACTGAAGAGGGTCCAAAGTGTCAGGAATGAAGGAATGAGAGACTCATTAAAATTGTGTTTTTAATGAGTCTCTCAAAGACCTTCATGACTATAGACGTGAGAGCCACTGGACGATAGTCATTTAGGCAAGAGGGTTTACTGTTCTTAGGGACAGGGATGATGGTGGATTTTTTGAAGGAGGTGGGGACCACAGATGTAGCGAGGACTCATTAAAGATAGATGTAAACAACCCGGCGAGCTGATCAGCACAGGACCGCAGAACACGACCTGAAATACCATCCGGCCCAGCAGCTTTCCTGACGTCCACACGCTTGAGTGCCCTCCGAACTTCATCCTCCGAGACAGAGATCACGTGGTTGTTGCTGCTCTGAGTGATTGAAGTGATTCTTTTCTGAGAGAAATGGCTCAGAAAAGTGGCTCTAATAAAAACATAACGGTTCATTATGTAAGGTCTTTATACACCACTGAAAACATAGTTATGTATATTATATTGCATTTCTGTCAATAGAGCTTCATAAATATTACACTCTGCACCTTTAATAGACACGGGCGAATCGTTGTCATTTAGGAACAAAAATAGTTACATTTGAAATAATAATTTAAAAAAAAATGACAACTGCATAACAAAATGACTACAACATAACAAAAAAAAATTCATTTAAAAGCTAATTCAAGTTGTATTAAATACTATAATAGAGGGTATGCATTGACATCACCCTCAGCAAGACTGAGTGGCAAAAGAGCTGCTGCATGATTGGAGTTAATAGGGGAAACTGTGACAACGCAAGTAAAACAAACGATTATCAGTTTAAATTAAACCTTATAACCTATAAACCTTATCCTTATAACTTACCAAAGATCCAGTGATCCATGGATATTGAAGCCAGGATCATGTTTCCTGACATTTATGTGAGCCTGATTTCAACGCCAGGCAAAAACATGAAGCAAATTTGCCTGTGAACGCTTTATATAAATACAATATATGTAGGTCTAAATCCAGGTGATCACTTATATCACTGTATATATATATAATCATCATTGTCCAGCCCTAAAACTTGTATAGCTCTTCTGTAGCTTTCAGCAGTCTGTAAAACTATACCTTTCTTGTCAAATCTATATGTACAGTCAATCTCAAAGCTCTTTTCCGCTTTAGACGTGTTTTGTGTGTTTTTCGCTGCATTCATGCTGCCACTCAGTGGGCGTAACCACTACGACTCCGGCCAGAAAACATCACGCGCATACCCTCTATAAGATAAATAATACTAAAATAACACTGCTCTGTACTTATTAGTGCACTTGCACTACAACATGAACATTGTAATGTTCATCAGCTCATTTACAAGAGGCTCATTGCACCGCAGTCACGTCCTTTACCCCATACACTCTTGTACAATGCTAATGCTCTCATGTAATTAGCCTGCAGTTAATTCACTTCCCTCCTGCAGGAATCTCCTGGAATACCTGCCAGACTGGGTGTGTGACAGCAGGAAGATTGAGGTGCTGGATGTCTCCCATAATCTGCTGTCTGAGCTCCCAGCCAGGTGCGCGCATTTGCATTTGTGTGTGTGTGTGTGTGTGTGTGTGTGTGTGTGTGTGTGTGTGTGTGTGTGTGTGTGCGCGTGTGTTCAGACCCTCATGAACTGCATTTGCATCTTCCATCTAAAAAGAAACTGTCCTGCTGCTCCCCCATTTCAGTATCTTAATGTCAGCATTTTGTACTTATTTATTCAACAAAAATTGCCCGTTTGATTTGAATGATGTCGGTTAAGCGACTGTCTGGCCAGACGGTGGATCTGAATAGAAATGGGACAGCGTTCATCAGCAGACGCTTGATGAGGCCACTCTGCTGTCTCAAAGCAAAGTGATGTAAACGCCAAGCAGATGAAAGCACCATTTCCCAGCTAATTCCACATTAACATTCAGTCATTTGCATCTGAAAGAGCTAAAAGCCGTGCACAAATGAGATAATATGCGGCTTGAAGTTTGTGTCCCATTTGAGACTGTGGGTGTTGCACTCTTTGCCATGCATGAAAATGCTGTGTTGGTATTTTAAAAGAATAGTTCATCTTAGTTGATCTTAAAGGAGAATTCTGTCTTTATGGACGGTCGTTGCATGGTTATGTTTTCCTTATATTATGCCTGTCAAGCTCCAAAAAGCGAAACTTCACCTGTAGCTCTCAAATATCATTCTTCATTACAAAGTTGATCTAGCGTGCCAGATTTTGGTTACAACAAATACAAGGACCTAATGTCAAACCAGGTCAAATTATATGTTATGGAAATAATAAGGTGTAAATAATATTTTAAATTATATTTAAGTGAATAACTACTTACATTAACTACTACACCATCTACTTACTAACTACTCATTCAAGACTGAATATATTTACAGTGTCAGACAGTGTTTTGTCTTTTGATGTCTCTCATCTTGTTCTTTCTCTGTCCCTCCTTGCTGTCAGACTTCTTAGCAGTCTGAGTCTGCGTAAACTGCTGGCTGGCAACAATCGGTTGGAAAGACTGGCTGACCTGCTGGACCACATCCCACTGGAAACACTCGACCTGCAGCACAACAAGTTGCGAGAACTGCCAGAGAGCTTCTTCTACAAGGCCTTAAAGTCTCTCTCTCTCTCTCTCTCTCTCTCTCTCTCTCTCTCTCTCTCTCTCTCTCTCTCTCTCTCTCTCTCTCTCTCTCTCTCTCTCTCTCTCTCTCTCTCTCTCCATTTTCCTAATGTTTTTCCTCTTTTTCTTGAAATGTCTTCATGTGACAGGTGCAGTGCAAGCTGCAGCTGCGCCTCTCTCTGCTCTGTGGACCTTTAGCCCTGCTGCTTGAGCTCTTCATTAGACCTCCTAGCCTTTTACAGGAACTTATCAAACCAGGGAATTCTCTGGAAACTGCTCTTTGAAATAATAATTGCTATATATATTTTCTGTGGAAGATACTACAGATAAATACTCAGAGTTGCAGAAGCTACTAATAAAAAGTGAAGTATCCAAATACATTTTAAGTTATTTACTTGGGCAACATAATTTTGATTAGATATTATTTAATCAGAGCAGTAGATATCAGACTCATGCAAAAAAATAAATGAAAGGGTTGGTTCACTCAAAAATTCAAATGATCCCATAATTTACTCACCCTAGGTGTATGACTTTTTTCTTTCATTCACACACAATCACAGTTATATTAAATAATATCTTGGCTCTTTCCAGCTTTGTAATGGCATTGAATAGTGTCCATCCATCATCAAAAGTAATCCACACGGCTCCAGTGGGCTAATAAATTCCTTCTGAAGTGAAGCGATGGGTTTTTGTAAGAAAAAAATCTATATTTAAAACTTTATAACTATAATCACTGGCTTCTGGCAACGGCTGTACATGCGTTCATGAGAGAGTCCGTGATTAGTGCTGAAAGCCAGTGATTATGGTTTATAAAGTTTTAAATATGCATATTTTTCTTACAAAAAACTATTTTTTCGCTTCAGGCTGAAGTATACTTTGGGCTTAATATGCTCACCAGATCGCAAAATTCAGTGGTAAATGAATCGAAAGGATGATTCTGTCTAAAGAAATATGAAGTAAATCATTTAAGTGAAAGTAGCCATAGATTCTGTTACACCATGTAAAAAAAACTTTTTTTTTTTTTTTTTTACAATACGTGTAAATAGTAGTTAGATGCTGTTTATATTTATAAATAGTGGCAGATACTATTTGCACAGGACTAGATAACTATCAGTTTTGTTGTACATTACAGTTTTTTTACAATCGCTATGACAATTCTTTCAATACTTAACAATTTTCCTAAATTCTTAACACACCGACACACCTACAACACACAATTGCCAAAACGGTTAATTTCATGCTCAAAATCACACATTGTAATAAACTAAACTCCAACACTAATTTTCAAAATACAATAATACACTAGCACAATACACTATCCTAACCCTAACACATGTTCTCTTCCAACAGGAACATTTAGTCAATCATAGCACACTGTCATAAAAACACTAACACCAGATGGAATTACAGAAACTGCATTATTTTACGTGTCAGGTCTGCCCTTATACAATAGACAGTATATTTTATTGGATTGTTTTGTTGAATTTAGTAAATGCATGCATTTTGTTTCTTTTGCTGCAGAAATTCAGTACAAAAAAATGAATGACCCATCTCAGAGTATCTTTATGGGATGCCCTTCAGTTTTATTTCATTATCAGCAATCACCGTTGACAATAGCAAGTTCCTGTTCTTCAGTCAGGAGCTTTCCTCTGCCCCCTGTTGAATCCTTAGCTTGACAGAATACAGTTACATATTAGAGACCAGAGGCATACAGTCGCTGTAATACATGGTAAAAGTATTTACACTTTGCAGTAGGAGAAGCTCTTATACAATATCCTATCTGTTGATTTCTTGAAAACTCTGGATAATGGATGCCACTGTGTCCCAGCTGATATTTGGCTGTACTCGTTCACCAGCCTCTCTGTATGATAGCCTATGGTTTATGACACGGTCTATGATAGTAGCTCTTGTTTCATCAGTTAATTCTGGCTAATTCTTTGAGCGCCACCATGCATTCTAACTCTTCAACCTCTACCTTGCCCTTGTCCCACTCCTCTCCCTTGACCTGGTACTCGTCTTCCTCTCCCTCGTGTTCCTTTGTGTTGCCTTATATTGTTCTTTTTTCACACAAGATCGGCCCAAAGAGGCCCTCTTTAACTGTATACCATACGGTCATGTGATTTGAAAGAACATCAAAACCTGAACAATTCCTAGATGGGAATCAGCCGTGATTTATATATTTGCATAACTTCAAACAGCATAACTGCATAACTTCAATGTTTCTCAGTAGCAATGGAATAAAATACAGGGGTTATATTTGTTTCAATTCACAATATGAACAGCTGTTCACTTTGACTTTAGCCTATAAGGTTAGGTTTAGAACTTGGTGTTATCTGTTCCGACATACAGTTTTAAAACACTGGTAAATTTGGCTGTAAAAATCCATTTGTTTTGGTCTTTGTTGAGCTTGTGTGTAAAAAGTTCAAGCTTATAAAATTTGTGTTAACTGTATGCACTTTGTGTAAAAGCAACAAGAAATGTGTTAATTGTATAGCCTACACAGACAGATGTGCTAACTGTGTTGAGTTTAGGAAAATTGTTAAGTATTGAAAAAATAGTTGTAGAAATTGTAAAAAACTGCAAACAGTGTGAAAAAATAACATGGAGTGTAAATGGTTATATTTATTAAAATGTATTAAATGGATGCTGCCCTATTGGGACAATAAAGCCCTCCCTACGCCTACCCCTAACCCTAACTGATAAACACTTTATTATTATTAACACGCGTTAGACACTTTATTTCCACTTTTTGAATATTTTCTTCATTTTTATTAAAAATAAATGCCTTTCCGGTCTGATATGTAATGGGAAAGGGGAGTAAAGGCGGAAGGCGGATTTGAACTCGGGTTGATTTGCGTCATCATTTTCGCCACATGCCTCACCCCTACACTATTGCTGCTGTTGGCAATCCAGTAATTTTGTCTGGCCCAACCAGATGTCAGTGGGCGGAGTTAGTGTAAATAGCCTCTGCCAATAAGGTGGGCTATTTTAGTGTAAATAGACACTCCGATAACTTAAATGTACCCTAACATTCACAAAGTCAGAATTTTGAGGAGAAAATATGCAATTACCACTTCTGTGGGGTGTAACACAAAACTAATACAACTAGTAGTGTAACTAATTACTGTTGCCAGTAAGTTAATATTACTTTTGAAAGGAGTATGAGTTATAAATAAATCAAATTTGAGTAACGAGCCCAACACTCTATGCAGCACAGTACAAGTACATGTGCTGTGCATAGAGTAACTGACATGCTTCTACAAAGACTCTCATGGATGTATAAAGGAGGATATGGCTCAATGAGACGCAGTAATATGAGCCAGAACAGCCTGCAGCTCTTCCATTTCCTGTGGGTTAATTTATTTGTCAGCCATTAAGCATCACTAATGCTGAAAAATGTACTGAATCTCTGAGGCTTTGCTTGTATCCAAGATTTTGGTTTATAAACAATGCTGTTTAAATGAAGAAGAATAAAAAAACCAATATTCACCTAATTGCTTTTCCTTTTTCTTCTTGTCTACTAGTTTAAAGTATCTGAATGTGTCTGCCAATGCACTGGAGACAATCCCGCCGAGCAGCCAATCAGAGGAGAGCCTCAGCACCCTACAGGAGCTCTATCTCACAGGAAACAACCTGAATGAGAACTGTGCTGCTCTACTGGTGGGGCATCAGAACCTGCGGGTCTTGCATATGGCTTATAACCAACTGCTGTCCTTCCCTGCTAGGTACCTATACTTCACTGACACCTTGAACTAGTATACTTCCATCTACATCACCCAAGAAAGATCAATGATTATATCTGTGTAAATCACCCTTATGTTTTCAGCAAGCTCAGTAAGCTGGAGGTACTGGAGGAGCTGAATCTGAGTGGGAATAAGCTGAAAGCGATCCCCTCCACTGTGTCCAGCTGCAAGAGACTGCACACCCTCATCGCCCACTCCAACCATATCAGCGTGTTCCCAGAGGTCCTCAACCTCCCTGAGATCAAGGTCAGTGTGCATTTGGGTGACATATGATGACCAGGACATGTGAAATTGTAAGTATTGTAAGGATCTTAAGGTCAACCACAGAGTCAACGGGTGGCAGTGACAAGCAGAAAGCAGAAAAAAGATTCATACGTAATCAAATTTTAAATGTATGGATAGACAATTGAAGTAATTTAGGTTACAAAAAATAGTTTCATACATTTTTATAAAGATGATTTATGCTTGATATGCAAACGTTTGGATAAAACTTTTGCATATAAAAGTCTTAAATAGACAGACACTGCACTTTGTTGAGTTACTGTAACTGTAACGCATCCCTCTGCACACTGTTAGTTTATATATGTGTATATCTTTTGTACCTTTTAAGTATTCTTTTGTATAATTTTTATTGCACAATTCACATATTACGCCAGATCTGCATTTCACTGATCTTTGTTTATATATATATATATATATATATATATTATATATATATATATATTATATATATATATATATATATATATATATATATATAACAATGTGACAAATACATTTTGAATCTTTAAATATAAAATGTACATATTTACCCCTGGTAAATATGATCATGTTCCTAGTCACCCTGGTGTGCTAAACCTAAATATGAATGTAAATATACTTATTATTTTATTTATAAAAAATCTAGGGGTACCAATAATTGTGGCCAATGTGTTTTGGAGAAAAACATTTATTTCATAATGTGATTTTATGAAATAATCACTTCACTTTTCAATTATTTTACTTCAATGAAAGGTTAGATTTAATCTCTTATTTTTTTTTAATGAAAGCTCAAAAGGGTAAACAATGCCGATTTATTTTTAAAGCCATCTTTGATCATATTTAGCAGGGATGGCAATACTTTGACCACAACTGTACAGTTTGGAAAAATTAAGATTTTCTTTAATGTTTTAGAAAGGCAGCATTTAGATGATTGCTAAATATTATTTCAATTTGAAAGAGCTGTTTTCTATTGTAATACATTTTAAAATGTAATTTATTCCAGCAGCCTCATGATGATTAATTTAAATGCTAAATCTAAATTGAAATAGTGAGAATATGCAAATTAGTGATGTTTCATGGAATGTCTTTTTTTCTTTTCAATATTTATAATATATAATTGTGAAAATGGCCCATAAATGGCCCATTTTATTTATAAAAAATAAAAAGTCTGACAATGTTGAATAGTTTTTGTCCCCAAATCCAACAAAATGTTGTTTGCTACACACATTATTTTATATTCACCGTTTCACATGAAGTATGCTGTATTCATCTGCTCTTTGTGTAGCTGGTAGATGTGAGCTGTAATGAGCAGACGGAAATCCTGTTGCCGGAATCTCTGCCTTCCACACTGCAAGAGCTGGACCTGACGGGCAACAGTAGCCTCATGTTAGAGCATAAAACGCTCAACCTCTTCAGGTGAGGTGCTACAAACAGCAGTCCTCCAGACCTGTCTACACTCATTATGCAGCTGATGAACTCAGACCCAGGTGGTTAATTGCTCTTCATCTTTATCTCCCCCACTTGTCTTTGTCCTTGTCTTTTCCAGTCACATAAGTACACTGAAGCTGGACCAGAAGCCAGCCGTGACAGCAGGAGACGCACAGGGCACGTCCACCCTGTGGGACCATGGTTATGCTGAGATGTGTGGTCAAAGAAACAAGTGAGCAACACCTGGAGACATGAGTGTGTTTGGTTAAAGGAAGCTCCAGAATACCATCTATTATATAATGAGGATATATTAGCTGCAGTGAAACTTCAGGGTATCGTGGCGCAAACAATTTTTTAATTTTTTGGTTCATTGCGGTCTAATCAATTTCTTATTATCCAGTCCTTAAACGTCACGGAAAAACAAAACAAAACTAAACAAAAAAATTAGGTTGGTTGTTTTGTGTGCCATTCAGACATACCCTTCCTGTCGAAGTGGCCAGAGTGAATCAGGGGCCAAATCAGGGGCTGTTTTCCTTTTATTTTTTACTAAAGAAAGAAATTAATATTTTGTATCCCCAAAAATACTTCTTAAGGATGTTCTTATCTTTGTTGTTCAAATTATTGAAAATAATCTTCTTAAAAAAACATTGTAAAGTTAGCATAACCTCCAACTGGTCTTAAATCCCCAAATGCATGATGTTTAATGAATTATAATTTTATTATTTTAAATATTAAGTTTTACAACATAAGACTTGCTACATATATAATTCATATTACTAGGGATGTGCAGAGTAATCAGAATTATGCATTATGTGACTTTTTGCTGAATTATAAAGTCAGTAACAACTCTAGAAAAATGAGTTATGTCTGCTACAGACTGTCCGATTTAAGATCATTACACATCCCACTGTATGACATGGATCTAATAAACTTGGTTATGACGTGTATGTATGTAGACTGTACGATGATGATTATACCTATTGAATCATAGGCTATGACGCAAGTTAGTATAGAAGAGTCAAATTCATCAGCATGCGCTAGTGGTAAACTAATAGAACAAGATGAATCGTACTCTGGCAACTGTGGTTTTTATGTGCACTGAAAAAAAGCGAAAGAGGAGAATATGGACACGGTCATGGCTAGGGAAAAGAGGCCAACTTGGCATGCCAAATTTGCAAATGGAGCTTGAAGTAGTTAAATTTTAGCACCATGTCACATTGATCAATACGGCATTTCATTTGTTGCATTTAGATTTGCAGTAGATTTCGCTACCAGGGGGCAAGGCGCAGCAGGGGGGGGCTGGTTTAAGTGCAGAACGCTTCCCATAGGCTTAATGAGCTTGTTTCTACATGTTTAATGTGACATCAGTGTGCTCGGCTGCCCCTGCGAAGGGCATTACCTCCACAGTTTCAAAGCAGTCCGTCTCAAATATCGCATCCTCTCTCTGCACTCTATATCCATCAAGGGGGGCCACTTTTGTGTGTTTGTCAGGGAGAGTGAGTTTGTGTATGTACCTATATAGGTGTATCCATTACCAGTCAATGAAATGTTTGTAATGTGATATTGTTCACATTGTAGCATTTTACTTGGGTGTTGTTTTCATGAAGAGTGTTTGTTTAATTGAAATCTTGTGTTTTACCTTCAGGTTGTGTGTGTCTGTGCTGGCTGTGGATCGCTTCGGGGACAGTCCAGAGGCTGCTTATGGGATTTTTGATGGTGACCGTAATGAGGAAGTTTCCAGGTTACTGCAGTGCACCATGGGAGATGTACTGGCAGAGGAGATACAGCACTCCAGTGTGGATAGTGTATACATGTGCAACACTTTCCTTGCCTCTCATAGGTGTGTTTTGCACACATATTTTTTGATTAAGCATGATTTGATTTAAGCTTTCTTTTTTCTTTATTCATGCATTGTGTATACTTCAACTTGCTTGTATAATAATTGTTAACACTTGATAGCTTGTCACTTAGTATGAATTGTATTAATTTATGAATTGTATTAAGTAATGAACAAACATTATTACATAGCTCTCTTGAATACTTGATTCTGATTGGTCAGATGTGACATGTTGTGTTAAAATATTTGTGTATAATGACCACTAAATAATATAATCAACCATTGTTTCCTGGGAACCGTTTTTTCTACGGTCTCTTTGCTACGGTCTAGTTTCTCGTGTTACTCAGCAAACGCTTTCTTCATGCACAAGTAATTTTAGTTTCATGTCCATTTATTTATTTGGTAAGTAGTCATGAAATGAGTGGGATAATCATACAAGACCCCACCACTTTGTGTCAGGGTCCACTTTGCAATAATGGCCATCTGACTGTACATTATCCCCTATTTTTGTAATGCTTTACAGAAAGTAGTTACTGTACATTCAAATGTATTTTAGCTATATGAATAATAAATGCATTTCTCTTGTTGCTGTTGTGCATTTTTGCAGGAAACTTGGCATGGCAGGCCAGAAGCTAGGTGCCTCTGCTCTGCTCTGTTACATCCATCATGAGTCCTCTGAGTCTGGCAGCTATTTTAGCCTCACTGTGGCCAACGTAGGCACCTGCCAGGCTGTACTGTGTCGTGATGGGCAACCTCTTGCCCTCTCGAAAGTTTTCAGCCTAGAACAGAGTGCTGAGGAGATGGAGCGTGTCAAACTGGCTAAAGCTATTATCACTGAGGTATTGACTCTCTCAGTTCATGCACGCAGTTCATAACTGGCTGATACTTCATGTCCATGAGTGAGAAATAAAAGCTTATTTGTGTCATTAATCATTTGACTCTTTTGTGCTGTAGGATAACAAGGTGAGTGGGGTGACATGCTGCTCACGGTTACTTGGCTGTTCCTACCTGTTTCCTTGGGTGATTCCCAAACCCTGGGTGCACACAGAGCCTTTGTGTTCCCAGGATGAGTTCCTGATCCTAGGAAACAAAGCACTCTTCCAGAAGGTTTCCTACCAGGAGGCAGTGAGCACTGTGCTAGCTGTCAGAGACCCCCGTGCTGCTGCCAAAAAGCTCTGCACGCTGGCACAGAGCTATGGTTGCCGGGATAATGTCGGAGCAGTAGTGGTGGCTTTGCATATCGCAGAAGACAGCTGTACGTGCGAGCCTCCTCTCTTGACTACAGAAGCCAGAGGACCACCTGCCCCGACACCTTTACCGATCTCCGTCTCCCCTGGTGACCCAGCCACATCATCATCAAGCAGCGGCATTGCCTCTGAGTTCAACAGCGAGATGTCAGCCTCAGAAGTGGGCAGCGAAGCTGGGTCCACGGCCTCGGACGAGCACCCCTCTGGGGGACAAACAGCTCGTCCGGAGCGTCGCTGTAGTCTGCATCCCGCTGCTACCTTGTGTAACACTGGGCCGCTGGCAATCCTGGGGCCAGGGGCGCACCCGGCTCTGTTCCAGCGACAGCCTTCCAGTGCCACCTTCTCCAGCAACCAGTCAGACAATGGGCTTGACAGTGACGATGAGGCTCCTTTAGAAGGTGTCATCTCAAACGGGAGTAAGCTAGAGGTGGAGGTGGACATTCACTGCTGTGCTTTTCAGCTGCGCTCTGGACCCCCCGAAAGTCCCAAGGACCTGGACGGCCGCCATGATTTGAGGGGCTCGGACTATCCCAACAGCAAAATGCGTCGGCAAAACAGCGTTGTGGTTTCTGCCACCAACGGCTGCCTACTGGCTGTGTGTGGGCGAGAGATCTCAGATCTGAAGAAGTCTCCTTCCACCTCCAGCCTCTTCGGGAAGAAGCTCTCTAATGGCTCGGTGGTGGCTCTGGAGGATAGCCACAACATTATTGAAGTAGCACTCGAGGCCCCCAAAAAGAAATCGGGATATTTTGCCGCACCAGCCCAGCAAGACCCGGAAGACCAGTTAATTATACCGCCTAGTCTGGAGCAGGATGTGCGCGAGCAGCTGAGAGGCCAGAGCCCTGTGGTTCCCGGGCCACCGCCTCCTTCAACACCGCCCTCAGCAAGAGACCCCAACTGGGACAATCCTCACCCCACTGTCCCCGGTCTCCACCCCACCACCGTCCTGCAACAGGATGTCTATGACACAGCTCTATAGTGGGTGCAAGCAGACCGCACCATTGGAGCATCTCCGCATCATAGTGCCACATCAAAGAGGCTAGCACGCACTTCCTGCCTTCGAGATATTCCAGTTCTTATTTAGCACCGTCATCACGTGTGGGTCCCTGCATGTGCATTCTTGGGCTGATCTGCGGTGGCATAGCCACCTCCGAGTTGTAGACCGGAAGGGTGGAAAGGGGTGCAAATGTCAGGACCGATGAAATCATGAAGATTGAGGTCTTTGATTGAGGAAATACATGGGCTATTCCTGACCAAAAACCACAGCATGGAGCTGGAGTACCTCATTCATCACCATGTGTGATTTCATTTCGACATTCGCCCTTTATATCAAAGGTCACAGGCTTAAGTAGGCTTCAATGATCACATTTGCCTTCTGGTGGAAAGATACTATCAGCTAAACTGAGACCAAAAGATGAGAAAAGTGCCTCTTGACGATGGTTGAGGTTCTGAGAGCCTTTACTGTTCTGGTGTACGTGCGGTTTTGTTCTCCTACCTTCCCATAGTGGCAAATAGTCAGTAATCTGCACTTTTGAAGTCCGTGACGAATATTTCAGAGGTTCAAAAGGATCTCTTCCCCATCCGACCTGCTGGAAACATCCCGCTGCATTTCATGTTAAAGAGTATTTGTTGTGAAAAGACCAGAGCTTTCGCCATCTCCCCTGATCTCCTCACTTGTATGCATACGGGATCTCCCAGACAAAGCCATGGGGGTCTCTGGAACACTCTGCACAATAGAAGAGTACAATAAACCCAACTTAACATTCAAGCCCTGACAGATCTACCTGGAGAGGGAATCAGTCTAGCGATGGAGGTCAGAGTGAGATGGAGAAAAAAAACCTTTATTTCTTAGTACATCCAATACTCAGTGAAAGCATTGTCACACCTTTATGGCTAAGGTCAATTGGGGAGCAGAAAGACCTCACATCCCTGTCTGAAATCATAACTTGAGCTGTCTCGGGTTGTTTAGAGTACTTGAAGTTTCGAGTGTGCCATGACTACATCACAGAGCTCATACTATAAAGCCTCGAGCCATGAATATGTCATTGGGTCTTTGTAGTAGTGTGGTTTTGCTGTTGATCTGAGTGAGTTTGGGATATTTTCTCATCTCATTATCAAGGAAAAAAAGTGAACAGCTGACTTTTTTTTTTTTTTTTTTTTGTATGAGAGGTACAGGGCATATGATATGTATTGTGTGGTGTGCGTGTGTGTGTGTGTGTGCTCTTATTTTAGCCATGCATGGCACGTATAATGAAACATGCTGGTTAGTTTCGTTTTATTTTAATAAGGGGACCAGAGGAAAAATAAGTATTATTGCATATTGGATCATTTGAGTTTGTAATTGCCACAATCCCAGTATTATGGAACTCTGTGCAGTAAAACACTGTGCCCATGGTTTGAGGAGACATCTAGTGGTGTTTATTGGAAACAACAAAGGGTTTTTTTTTCAGGCTTTTCCCTGCAAGTTATTTTATTTTTGTTTCACATTACAATTCAAACTTTTTTTAATTTAATAATAAATGACAAAAAAATTAGGGAATTATAATTAGAGAAAATTAAGCGCAAAACCCACTGTTAACTGTTAGATATTAAATTTTGTGATGTTATCTGAAGCCCACTTTTTATTTTGACAATTTTAGGACATCAGCTGTATTAAATTATTTATAATTTATTAGATGCACTCTCATTCATTCATTCATTAGTCTCTTTACACGTCTTCAAATGTAGAAATCGCATCACATAAAGTGTCAGCATTGTCATGATATAAAAAAAAAAAGTCAATAGTTGAATTTGTAGATAATCCATGAAACATTCAACCCGAAAATGAGCGCAAGTACATGCGTATGCTCTGATGTTATGTTTAAGCCATTTCATCTCAAGATTAATTTAGTCAATTATGTCCATTATGTTGGACATTGAGTGTTTTTAATTAATATTCTTCATAGTCAGCTGGTAAAAGTTTGTGCCAAACTTGCATACCAATTTGTGTTTGCTATATGCTGTGAGAAAAGGCCACCATGTAACTAATCTGGATCCCGGTATTTAACATCCAGGAAGCTTTTGAATCAACCTTTTACTGCCATTAACTCGTTTATGGTGTTAATTATAATTGCCTACAGGCCTAAAACTGTAGCTCTTGTGCCAAAAGATGTAGTAGTGGTATTTGAAGGTAGGAAAGTTATTTTGAGTGTTTCATCCGTCCCTCGGATGCTACTGAGAGCTGAAGCCAGTGGCATGGATGCAGCAGCCCTGCATGACTCATAGGTTGTTGTATTATTTTTCTGTCAGGGTCTTAAAACAGGTTTTCCTTCAAACTTTTATATTCCGATTACCATTTTTTGCGCTGGAAATTGATTTGACATAGACTCCCTAAATCATTTAGAGCTGTATGCTTAAGTGCATCAAGTATTGTTGTACAATCATATAAAGTAAAAGGGTTTTACACTGTATAAGCACTTTGTACGTAGCTCAGAGAATCTATATACATAGACATATTTAAGAATTGCATTTTAGCTATATTTGTTGAAATGCACAGTAGGCCTCTTTCAGAAAGTAGGTATTTCTTTCTATTATAACCCCTAAAATGTCATTTTTTTTATGTTTGGTTGAGAGGGGAGATGTGGTTATTGAGGCACAACATGCTGATTCATACTGTGCTAAGAGGCAGAGTTCAAGCATTTGACGGCTTGCTTTGTTAGCAAGATGTAGTCTAACTCTGTTATTCGCTATAGAACCGTTTCATCCCCTGCAGTGCTTTAACATTTTAAAGAAAAAGAAATGGAAAGTAATTTTCAAACAAATGTCATGGATACAGCAAATCATGCTGCTTTTGACAGCACCTTAGACTATCTATAGCCCTACAACACGATGCATATCTATATATATGCAACAATCATGTCTAATTAGATTATCAATATGAAATTATTAATAGGACTGGGAAAATCCATAAATGTGTGTCTGTGGGTGTCAAGTGCTGTGCTCTGTTGTGGAATAGTGTCTATTGTTTCTTCAGCCTAGGCAACTAAGCTACATGCACAAATATTTTAGGGGCCGAACATGACACCGTTTTCAACTAAAAACGGAAAACTTTTTATATACGTTTTGGTCGTTTCTTTACACGACACCGGCGTTTTTGGGGCCTGAAAACGCAAACTTTTGAAAACGGATTTCAAAGTTTAAGTTCTTGAAAACGACACCGTTATTAATCTCCATGTAAACAAAAACACGAATTGGTCATGCGCATTACGTGTTCAAGCGCGTAGTGTTTCTTTACAAAGTGACATCGGCAACTACTAAATATAATCGTTTTTGCCAACGTTCTCGCCTCTACGCGAAAAATGCAAAGGAAAAACTTTTCCGTTTTTAGTCATTGTCATGTAAACTTACCCTTAGATCCCTTCCCTGTTCTCCCCTGCCAAAACATGCTGAGGTGAAACTGAGCAAATGTTTTTGAAAATGTTAGCCAAATGCTACTTTTCCTATGCTTTATATTTATATTTATATATAAAGTTTATCCATCCGTTAAATGGAAGGTGGTGATTTTTAAAGGGATAGTTCATCCAGAAAATGAAAATTCTGTAATCATTTACTCACCCTCATGTCAATTCAAACCTATGTATGATTTTCTTCCATGGAACATGAAATCATTTTTTTTCAAACAGTTTTGGTTACCATTGACTTCCATTGTATGGACAACAAACACTCTCTTAAAATATCTTACTGGTTTGGAATAACATTAGGCAGAGTAATGACAGCAGAATTTCCATTGTAAGGTGATCCGTTTCTTTACAGGAAGAACACAAAGCACAGAACATCCCCGCTCACATTAAATATTATGATTTTTTATTATTATTATTATATTTTAACTTTTTGGGACATTTGGGGGTTCTAATATTCTATCCTGGAGCATGAAGGAATTTATTTTTTTATGTGATTGGGATGATTCGTATGCCAGTGTGTTAGCAATGTCTTAGTTGGGCATTGCACTAGAAAATTGTCTTTATCATGTTTATATTCAAACTGAACATAAAAGTTAAGAGAGCTTTTTTTCGGTTTCAGCACATTGATTTTATAACTCTTGTGGGAACACTTATGCAGAACATAAGGAACGTTTTACAACACAACACAGTGATTTAGAAGATAAAAATATGATCACACAAGCAAGTTTGGATGTAAAAACGTTTTTGTTTTTTTTGGGTAAGATACTTCCTCCTATCCCGGCTCAATTACAAGTAAGCTATTTATAGGTTGATTCCCACAAAAAGTGTAAACATTGGATTTTTATCAGAACTTCTGTGTGCTTTGTGCTTTTTCCTGACACTGAAACCAGTCTCAGTCTCAACCAGGGGTGTGTCTGTTTGTCTGACCATTGACAGATGGGGAAGTGTTTAAGAAGCTTGACTGAAAACAGTGATCATATTTGTACTTGCATTCATGTGCACAGAAATGTCTTCACTTCATTCTTTGCCTAATTCAACAATACAGTATGTTTCTGCTTTTCCAAGTTTTGACTTGACCTCCAGTGGGGTTATCTGAAACGTGCTTCATCCTCTGTATTTTTAACAAAGAAAGCATTTGTCTTAAGTCAGTTTGTACATTTGTGTAGTGTGAGAGTTGCTGTTGGTGCATGAAAAGTGTGACTGTGGTTTTACCCTGACAGATAATATTTTCTTTCAAATGCAAAAACGCATCTTTATCTGGCGTATTCATTGACATTTTTGCACATAATCATGGTTCGTTCTGAACAGACGAGGGTTAAGATGAAGTTCCTGTTGTTTAACATGTGACCAAAGCTTGATCTTGTCATAATTTATGTACATTTTGTTTTTAAGAGATGCTTTAATATTTCCTCTCAATGCCAAGAAGCTGAGGTTTATTTTTGTACTTCATTGTTTCATGCAAATTTATAGGTCCTCCAGTGCAGAATCTAGAATTTAAAGGGATAGTTCACCCAAAAATTAAAATTATTTATTACTCGCCCTCATGTCGTTCCAAACACGCAAGACTTTAATTCATCTTCCGAACACAAAATCTATTTGATGAAATTTGAGAGCTTTCTGTCCCTCCCCAACTACCACTGACACTTCAAAAAGTTCATAAAGAGATCGTAAAACTAATCCATATGAATGGAGCGGTTTAGTCCAAAATTTTCTGAAGAGACATTATCTTCAGATCGCTTTATATGATGAACAGATTTAATTTATATTTGCTTTTATTCACATATCAACATTTATCAACTCGCATATCAGCTGTGGTAAATGGAAGCTCAAGCATGTTCGCTTGACGTGTGAGAACCAATGAGGTTCATTCTCGTGTTACGCAGCACGTTTGAGCTTCTGAAGAACCAATGAGGTTCATTCTCGTGTTACGCAGCACGTTTGAGCTTCAGCAAGAACCAATGAGGTTCATTCTCACGTTTGTTACGCAGCACGCTTGAGCTTCAGCAAGAGCCAATGAGGTTCATTCTTGTGTTACACAGCACGTTTGAGCTTCTGAAGAACCAATGAGGTTCACTCTTGTGTTACGCAGCACGTTTGAGTTTCCTCAAGAACCAATGAGGCTCATTCTCGTGTTACGCAGCACGTTTGAGTTTCCTCAAGAACCAATGAGGTTCATTCTCGTGTTACGCAGCACGCTTGAGCTCCTCAAGAACCAATGAGGTTCATTCTCGTGTTACGCAGCACGTTTGAGCGTCCTCAAGAACCAATGAGGTTCATTCTCGTGTTACGCAGCACGTTTGAGCGTCCTCAAGAACCAATGAGGTTCATTCTCATGTTACGCAGCACGTTTGAGCTTCCAGCAAGAACCAATGAGGTTCATTCTCGTGTTACGCAGCACGTTTGAGCTTCAGCAAGAACCAATGAGGTTCATTCTCATGTTACGCAGCACGTTTGAGCTTCAGCGAGAACCAATGAGGTTCATTCTCATGTTACGCAGCACGTTTGAGCTTCAGCGAGAACCAATGAGGTTCATTCTCGTGTTACGCAGCACGTTTGCGCTTCTGAAGAACCAATGAGGTTCATTCTCGTGTTACGCAGCACGTTTGAGCTTCAGCAAAAGAGACAATGAGATTTGTTCTTGTGCATCAAGCAGGTTTGGTTGAGCTTCTGTTTATGTTCACTGATCAATGACTGCTCAGTTCATATGGATTAGTTTTACGATCTCTTTATGAACTTTTTGAAGCGTCAGTGTGGTAGTTGCGCAGATGTCAATTGAGGGACGGAAAGCTCTCAGATTTCATCAAAAAGATCTTCATTTGTGTTCTGAAGATGAACAAAAGTCTTACGGGTTTGGAACGACATGAGGGTGAGAAACTAATGACAGAATTTTCATTTTTGGGTGAACTAACCCTTTAAGGGTTCTATGGTATACTGTCACCCATCAAGGTACTATGAAGATACTAATTATTCATGTATTTAATGTGAGAAGCATGCCCTATATAAATGAATATAAATATATATAATATAAAGAATATATTATCATGTGATTATTTGTATAAAATATTAACTTTTGTTTATAAGAAATTGTTTTAATATCTGAAGCATAATGTATATTCTATTTTTAAGTTTCTATTTTAGCATGCAGTACACTGCTGAATATTTTCATTGTGTTAAATTATTTAATTGTTTTTAGTTTAGGAGACCATTTGAGTTGTTTTACTGATTTAGTAAAAGGACTAAATGCGAGCACTTTTGCTGTCTGTCAGCTAGGACTGTACTTCTTGGGATTTTTAGCGTGGGTGCTGGCTCATCGTTTCATTTCAGATGCTGCTATGCTTAGTTTTGAGCAGAAAGCTGTATTTTTAATTAACTTTTCAGCCAAGTAGCAATAAAAATTTTTACTGTGAAACATGCGTCTTTGATCATCTTTATCAGACGTATTTGCACAATTGTCTCAAGAAAATATTTTAATTTCAAATATAGTCTAATAGATGCACATATAAAGAGAAGTTCAATTACAAACTGTGAGCCTAGCCTCATTTGCAACAAAGGTAGATGATTAATATGCAGTGTAATGTACAATTCATTGTTTAATTCAACTCTTTAGTTCATTTTTATAATAGATCATCATTTGATTAATCGGTCTTTGACGATTATATGGAGAAAAAAAAGTAATGTTAACACTTTAAATAAAGCCTTTATGCATAATGCATCATAAAGAGATTCATAATGTACATAACGCGTTATACCTTTAATAAATAATTGTAACCAATTTAAAATGCATTATATTAGCAGATTCCTTGTTGCATCAAATCGGCAGTTTGCCATGTGTTTTAATGCATTATATTTTCTAAAGGTGTGTTCAATGAATATATAAGTATTATAATGTATTACAAGTATTCATGAGACCATAGGTGCATTACAATGCATTAAAAATGCATTCTATATAAAGGCTTTCTACCAAAAGTATTTTTACAAGTATAAAAATGTGCAAAAGTCTTTCATAATAAAATTAAAATCAAAAGCATAAAAATTTTAAAAATATATATCCTTCTGACATTATAATAAACTACATGGGTGTAAGATCTCCTGTGCTTCCCACATTCATGAAATGGCGTAACACTCAGAGGTTGTTGTCTTCTGCCGGCCTCTGCTTCATCTTCCGCACTCTTCTGAAGGCTCTGATGGCCAACACTGCACTTATGGGGAAAATAATAATCCCCAGAACACCAAACAACCCTCCTGCAATGTCTGCCCCGTTGAGATTGCACTCAAATCCTCTGTGACCTTTGCTGCTGTACATCGCTTCCCTCTCTTTACAGATGGAGTTGTTGTAGATCTCCTGCAGCTTTATGAAGTAGAAAGCGAGAGCGGGAATAAAACCAAGACCAATGAGCACATCCAACAGGGCTTCAGCCAGCAGCAGAGGGGGGAAGCGGTAGGGCATGCGAAACACTCCGAGGGCCAGCATGGCACAAGCATAAAGCATCAATGCCCCGCCGCATGCCATGCTGTAGACGTAAGGGGGCAGTTTGAGTTGGTAGAATTGGTCGTCGAGCTGCTGGACCTTCTGTGCCTCTGCTCCAGTGAATGCGTTGGCTCCTCCATAATAGTACTGGTACAGACCGCCTAAGCTGGCGATATCCCGATACCGGCCTGAGTTGCTATGGTTCACTCCAGCACAGATGACAATCAACAAGCTTAGGGAGAATTCCATGCCCTGACAGATGCCTACAGGACATATGCACATTAAAATGCATTTCATAAATACTGTTTGTGGTCAATATGTTTTGTTTTTTTAAAGTTAAGTTTAATTCAACAAAGGTGACATTTTATTTTTTTCAAGTAACAAATAAAGTAATGCATTACTTTTAAATTTACAACAAAATATCCAAGTTACTTTTTCCCATTCATTGACTGACAGCTCTCCTGTCCCCATGTTGAGAGAAATGAGTGAGTGCAGAGGCGTTGTGTGTGCTGTGTAAATATGATGCTTATTGTAGTTAAATGTGAGCAGGCATTTATTCATATCACTTGCAAAAAAACAGATTCCTCGAGAGTATTCCTCGAAATAAATAAAAAACGGTAAAAATGCAAACTATTAAGCAAACCTGCAATAATTAAAATGTTAAATAATACATCATTTATGTATTTAATCTCACTTTATTAACCAATGTCTTTGCTGCTGACCTTCGATGACCCAATTCAACCATATTAATAAGCAAATGTCAAGACCCTTTGCAAAAAATAGAGATTTTGTATTTTTGTTATTAATAAACAAGCCTAGTACATGATTTTCCATATAAAAAAGTTTTATAGGGAGTAACGCAATATTGTAACATTACTTTTAAAGGGTTAGTTCGCCAAAAAAAATCTAATTGTCATCTTTTATTATTACTCTAATGTCATTCCAAACCCGTAAGACCTTCGTTCACCTTTGAAACACAAATGCTATTTTTGATGAAATCCGAGAGCTCTCTGACCTCTCTATAGAAAGCAATGTAATTAAAGGGATCATGAACTGTCTTTTTTTTTTTATACTGTTGTCTGAGATCAACGTTCGCATGGTTTTTACATTCAAAACATCATAATGTAAAAACCATGCGAATATAATGAGTGAGGTTTTGAGCATAGCTCCTGGAACGCTCGGTTTTTATGGGCGTGTCGCAGTGAAGACTTGGAAGTAAACGCCCACTGCTATGATTGGATAACAGTTTTGCATATTATAATGAGCTTCGGCTCCCCGGTCGTTACACGTGAGGAATTGTTTTGAAAGCGCGTGGAAAAACGGCAACCAGAATGATTTGCCCACAGGGCTCGCAAAATGTCATACAAACACAATGATTTATCTCATCCACCCGCAAATAATTAGAATGTTATTTTTTTTTACTTGGCCGGCCCGAGCATCTGCAAAACTTCACTGCAGACAAATCAGCATGATCAAAACTTCCGCGATTGTATTTTTCCTTCAAATATCAAGTCAAAAGAGAGAAAGCACATCAAGAAAGGAATGTTATTTCACCATTTAAGATAGCCCGTTGGGTAGGCCGGTGATAAATTTCGGTAGCCCAAATGGAAAACGCATTTGGCCCGGGACGTCGGGCTTTGCGTGTCCTGGCTCATACATGTTCTAGTCTGAAGCCGAATCGCAGGACAATGAACCAACAACACCTCAAATACAAAGGATACTCCAGCCTGTGGTAAGTTATGTTCAGTTAGACACGTACACGTAATCAGTAGATATCAAACGATCTCTAATGCAATACTATCACATATAAAAAATAAAAAAAAACATTTTGACTCACATAAGTGTGTTGCACTATTCCTGTTGGATCCAGAAGGCACAGCATTGTTTTGTTTTTTTATCCTGTCTGCAAATCCAGTCTCGTTTACAAATGAATCCGTGGTGAAATGAAGCAAACAAATGTGCAATGTCTTCCCCACGTGAGCTGGATCTTCATTAAAAATAAAGTTCATCCATGCATTCATAATATTGGAATCCGAATAAAGCTTATGCGGCATGTTTATTGCTTGGTAGCAACCTTATAGCAGTTCTTATCGTCGTGTCAGTCTCCTACGCAGTGTACGTTGGCCAGCTCCTGCGTCGGCATCACACGCATACGTCGTGGTGCTCACGTGAACAGCATTGGCCAATGGTAAGCCGGCGTTCTGGCGTAACTCAGAAGCGCTGGACTGTATTTACTACGTCAACACCGCAGGATACTGACACAGACGAGAAGAAATTGTTGCGCACAAAAAGTGTTCTCGACACTTCATAAAATTAAGGTTGAACCACTGCAGTCACATGGACTATTTTAACAATGTCTTTCCTTATACCTTTCTGGGACTTTCTGGGAAAGTGTTAATTATATAGCGGTCTATGGAGGGGTCAGAGAGCTCTCAGATTTCATCAAAAATATCTCCATTTGTGTTCTGAAGATCTTACGGGTTTGAGATGAGAGTGATTAAATGACAGAATTTTCATTTTTGGGTGAACTTTAAAAGAACCTTTAAAAGTAACTTTCCCCAACACTGTTTATGATGTTATAAAATACATTTATTTCAATCAATTCTGTTCCTTTGATGCTTCTATTCATCAAAGAATCCTAAAAAAAATTGACCATAATTTTCATCAAATCATCATATCGGAATGATTTCTGAAAGATCATGTGACACTGAAGACTGGAGTAGTGATGCTGGAAATTCAGCTTTGCATCACAGGAATAAATTACATTTCACAAAACATTCAAATATAATTTTTTTAATGTAATAATATTTCACAATATTACTGTTTTTACTGTATTTTTGATCAAATGAATGCTGCCTTGGTGGGCATAGCAATTCTTTTAAAAACATTAATAAATCTTAACAACCCCAATGGTATTGTATATAAAAACACACTAACATTTTAGTCCATTAACAAGTAGCATCACTCTAAAAATCACCATTTTTACACCATTATAAAAGTGACGTGCCCAGTATGACAGTAACTGGTTAGGGGAAAAAATGTGGTTGAAGCTAACATGATCTCAAAATTAGTTTACCTCTGCTTGTTGTAATGTATCTTAGGTTGTAAAGTGCCCCTTTATGATGATGTGGACTGTCATCATAATATGAAGATGAAGTCTCTGTGTAACTGGGCCTGTCGAAAATATTAAAACAATGAGGGCAGAAAGTCACAGAACACATGCACGGTTTTGCATGTTTCAGAACATAAATATTTTCGTAGGAGAGAAAGAGCACATCTAAATCATTCCTTACACTCCCAGACTTTGATGATGGGTGGCCTCGTAAACACGGGGGTCATCTCTTTGTTTCTCTCTGTGGCTTCGTGATCTGTCGTCTCCATCAGGCGTTCTTCTGTCCTCTCTGTATCTCCTGTCCTGTCTGTGCTCGCGTCCCCCTTCATCACTCCTGTCTCGACTAGAGTAGTCTTTGTCCCTTGTGTGATGGTGACGGCTTGATTCTGGCATTGCCTAAGAAACGAGAACCCAGCTAACAAATTCATGCAAGACAAACATAGTGGGAACAGTGATTTGCAATGTTTTTTAAAAAAAGCTAAAATGTCCAGTTTTCTTGTCATGATTAGAACGTTATTTCAAAGGTTATGATAATGTTAGTACAACAGTCTATAACATTCTTTGAACTTGTATTTGTAATATTCCAAGGATAACATTAATCAAGTACTAATAACATCATAAGAATGTTTTCTCTTAACATTATGAGAATGTTCATCAAGTAAAAATATCATAAAGATCATCCAATAACGTCATGAGAACGCATATGTTATTAATAATGTTATACGGTTTATCTTAGCATTTACAAAACATTAGTGAAAGCTGTTAGCTGGGGAGATAAACTGTCTATTTCACAAATTCACGTGAGTATAAAGGCCTCGTGTAATGAAACCAACACACAAGACCTCGGTGTTTTATTATCAATCAACTGACGCTGACAAGCTGTTTGTGGTTTTATATATTTATTCAATCTCTGATCTAAAATATATATTTTTTTAGTTTAATCGTATTAGGCCTACTTTTATAAAGTAAAGTAAACGTTTGACCTAGTCTCTCTCCGTATAGGCTACAAGTTGGTCTAATTTCCTGGATGAAATCGCCAAAATAAACCGTATAGGTAACGAAAATCTTACACGTAACTCAGTAATAAAGCAATTAATTAAGCCGGAGCCTACCTGTTACCAAAATGTATTAAAACAAGAAGTGATTTATCCGAGTTTCGTTCAGTTCCCTGGTGTTATTGTTGCGGAGCTGCACACCTGTGAAACCTGTCCGACTGCGTAATGACGCGTCATGACGTCACTATGTTCACTGCAAGTCAAATGACGTCCGACTCCACCTCTCTGGATGTCTAATGGGGTGGAGGGATAGAGTTGTGGGTAGGGTTAGTTGGATCTATCTATCTATCTATCCATCCATCCATCCATCCATCCATCCATCTATATATCTATCTATCTATCTATCTATCTATCTATCTATCTATCTATCTATCTATCTATCTATCTATCTATCTATCTATCTATCTACCCATTCATCTATCTATCCATCCATCCATCCATCTACCCATTCATCTATCTATCAATCCATCCATCCATCCATCCATCCATCCATCCATCCATCCATCCATCCATCCATCCATCCATCCATCCATCCATCTTCATCTATCTATCTATCTATCTATCTATCTACCCATCCATCCATCCATCCATCCATCCATCCATCCATCCATCCATCCATCTATCCATCCATCATCCATCCATCCATCCATCCATCCATCTACCCATTCATCTATCTATCCATCTATCCATCCATCCATCCATCTACCCATTAATCTATCTATCCATCTATCCATCTATCCATCTATCCATCTATCTATCTATCTATCTATCTATCTATCTATCTATCCATCCATCCATCTACCATCCATCCATCCATCCATCCATCCATCCATCTATCCATCCATCCATCCATCCATCCATCCATCTACCCATTCATCTATCTATCTATCCATCCATCCATCCATCCATCCATCTATCTATCTATCCATCCATCTATCTATCTATCCATCCATTCATCCATCCATCCATCCATTTTTTGTGGAAAATTCATTTTTAAAGATTAATTTTTATAAAGACTAACTTGAAGTGACAACCATCAGTTAATATTTAAAGTCTGTTTATGAAGTATTTTCATAGATGTTCAATGTGGATGAGCTTAATGTTAATTTAAATTAAATTTGTTTTAATTAAAGCTGCTCTAAGCGATGTCACGCGTTTTTAGGCCAAAACATTGTTTGTCGCATACAGCAAACATCTCCTCGCTATCCGCTAGCTGCCTGTCCCCTGAACACACGGTAACAAAACGCGGTCTCTGTAGTGCGCATAAGCTCCACAAACTGCAAAAAAAAACCAAAAACGTTGGCCTAAAAAACGCGTGACATCGCTTAGAGCACCTTTAATAAATTTAAAAGGACAATTTTGCTAAATAAATAATCTAGGTCATGTATTAAGTTCATACATATTTTAATATGAACAGCTATTATAGAAAATATCTATGAAATGATACTTTTTCTTACTGATGTCACACTGAAGCTGTGATTTTCACAGTAGTGCAGCCTTTAAGCTCACCGCACAATAGTCTGAAGTCTTTAAAAATGACAGCAGTGTAACATCAGAACATCAATAAACTGTAAATTAATAATATAATGGATTTAAAAGTACAAGGCAGTAATGCCTGTGAAGTGATATATTAGTGTAGCACACAATCTTATACAGCTAGTAAGCTAACTATGTTCTGTAGCATCTGCGCTATGTTGCTAAAACGGATCCATCTTTTGGATCTAACTGTAATTATTTCCCACATCCAGGTTCCAGGTTATAATATGCAAAATGTCTAAATATTAATCTCTTAATTTTGCAGTAAGAAGTTATACTTATCAAAAATAAAGGCTTAAACATCTAAAAAAAAATGCACATTTAAGGGTTTAAACTCTTTTGGTGCAAGTTTTCAGACAGCTTTCAAAATGGCCGCCAGACAGTGTGAACACATGAATACCCTTATCTCAGTGTGCAATGGTCTGATTAGCTTGAAATTACAGGAGGTATATAGTAACAAACACATCAATTGACTAAGACATCAAGTAGGATGATAATGTTTTTTTCTTTTTATAATCTGAGCTCAAAGATAGCAGTGTGCTTAATGGGTACTTGAGCTTAATAGCTACGTTAACCCTAGACGTAATGGTTTTTATACTGTACAAACTGTTTATTCTATCCCTTAACCCTAAACCTACACATCACTCAAAACTTTCTGCATTTTTACCAAAAAACTCATTATGTATGATTTATAAGCTTGTTTCCACATGAGTCAGTGCGCATTCAGGCTGAAGTCCCAACCACAATAGAAAAACATGAACACACACACACACACACACACACACACACACACACACACACACACACACACACACACACACACACAGGCCATTAAGACTTTAAGCATTTGTCAGCTTTACAATGTATTTATTTACTATAGTTCATATTTTGTATTCTTGTGTTTTTATATAATTGCCTCTGTTGTTTATAAAAAACAAATAAAAAAGATAGCATTTAATTTACAATCAACTTACTCAACACTATAACACAGGCTTAGATACACAAGCAAATAAAAAAAGTAGTAAATAAATAAGACGCAAGAAAATATCCGCAAAGGCACAAAACATTCTAAACACAAACACATCCATATCAATGAATACAAGAATATCACAGGGTTATAAACTAAATATTATAATACATTATATTTATCAAATAATTCCAGATCTTTTTTTTTTTTTTTTTTTGACTTTTAGATATTGTACAATATTACAAAGGAGGAGGGGTTATAATGCTTAAATAAAAATGTTATTGAATAAAAAAATACCTGTGACCCATTTCTTCATATTTAATGCCAACAACAAAAAAAAATGCTTGTAGTCATGCTTACAAGTTTGAATTTGCACGTCATTTTGGCGCGCCCACCCTCCTGGCTGGACGTCAACGCACGCACACGAGCCCGTTGAGAAGGGGCGCGCGCGAGCGAGCGAGCTAGCCACTGGCAGCACACAGGCGCGAGATAAAGATGGCGGCGACGGTGGGGGAAACGGCGTGATATGCTGGAGTAGTGGCACTGAACCCGAGTAAAACCACTGTATGACAAACCATAGCAAAATGGAAACCATGTCACAGTAGGTGTTTATTGGTAATACCAAGTACTACAAACTCACCTTACCCCCTTTCCCCCGAGAGAACATTCGTCTTGCGATTGTGGAGAAATCTCACCGGGAGCATGGCCTCACACAGTAACCAGGTAGGAAAACACTCGTGCCTCCTTTTATGCTGCGTTTTAGATCATAATATCGTGGCGAGTGGGTGTTTTGTCCTGTGCTGTACTTTCTGTCGGAGTGTGAGGTGTGCGCGCGCGAGCTCATTGAATCAGCAGCATGGCTGCAGGCCTCACGCGCTTATTCAAAACCGCTCACTTTCCGTCAGCTAGCTCACGCTCAGGCCAGCTTCACAAGCTCGCTTTGCGAACGATATTACGCTGTCATGAGGGCCGCGTGTGTGGTGTTGCGCCGAGTGTGAGATTTTCGGCCATGAGTTTGTGTGTGTGGCCCACCCGCTCGCGCTGCTGCAGCGGCCTGGCCACGCGCGCGTGCTCACTTAATAACGGTCATTAGCAGGCGAGCGCTTTCCGTCACTGTGAACATACGGCGCTTCTGGCGACGTTTCTGTCGGATATTACACGTCTATCACACTCCGCCGAATACAGTAAGAGGGTATGAATGGTTTCCAAGAAGTGTCTTTTAGTTAAAGCGAGTCGTGTCGTGTGGCTAATGTAGTGAAATAGGCCTGTTGATTGGGGGCGGTATCGCTTCCTGTCTTCAACCTCATTCAAACTCTTTGCGTTTGGGTTTATCGTTTGTTTGAGCACATGGCATCCAGTATATTTTCCATGACGGTTCGTCGTCGTTATACTGTATTTCCAGTGGCTCCAGACCGGGTTTGAAGTCGGCTAACTTTAGACGAGGCACGATGCTACATCATTGTAGCTCAACTGTTAGCCGCATGCTGGACGAGATGTCTCAACTGTCCTTAATGTAAAGTCCTGCATAATAAAACGCACCTCAGATGTGTTTACTGTCCTGGATCGGGCTGTAATGCGTATATAATAATGTGCGATCTTCAAGTTTGCCACTTTCATGAAGTTAAATGGCTTTGCTGGCGCCGCATTGTATTGGGTTGAAATATGGTCAGTTTCTTAAATATGTCAAGTTATGGGTATTTCTGGTTAATGGAAGATGCTTGTGTTGTAATAGCCAGTCTAAATGCATCAAGCACGAGGTCCTGTCAAAGTGTTGGTTAGCCAGGCTACCTGTCAGAATTCATGAGATAATGGTGGTTTTGCTCCTAACGTTGGCATTTCTCAAGGGCTTTTCACAGCTCTTTATAATTCTAAGTGTTAAATGCATTATTTACATGTCATTCTGTTACAGCTATGAGTATTCAGTAGTCGTCAACTGATAAATCACATTAAAAAATAAGCAGAAAAGTCGACAGCGCAGACGTCAGACCTCCCATTCTTCGTCTTCATTTTACTTTTTAACACTTTTATAATAAATTAGACAGAGCTGTTCAAGTAGACAATATTCAGCATATTGTAGCGTTTGCCTTTCTATTAGTAGATGGGAATCTACAGCATTGCATTCTGGGTATTGTTCGCCGTATTTTAGCACACACTCAGGAGCGTACAATAACTACAGATAGCCTGAGAAAAACCATTACAGACGGTATTTGCGTTAATTCGTGGCGGCGTGCACTGGGCGGAGCTAAAGTCATGAGCACACACATGCAATACATCATGGCGTTATCCCTGGATAACTGTCGGATCACTATACGTTTGTGTTAGCATTATATGCACTTGCGTGCTGATTGCCAACAAAACGCAGACATTGAGTGCAGTTGCACTCACCGCAGGTCGAACTGCGTTTCGACTCGTGACCGGGAACACAAACACTTGCAGAACTCCGTTACTGCACCGGAAAAACAGCGTTTCCTTAACGCTGGGTTATTTGGGAAGCTGAGCAAGGTTATCTTTACCTCACAACCAAAAACACACTTCTGTAGTGACATTGTTGATTTTGTGGTCTGAAAACAAAATGACAGCGCTGCCGACGGCCTCCGTAACCCGGACAAAGCTCTGGTTGATGCGTGCACGTGCATATCTGGGAGAAGTGCACATACAAGGAATCCCCCCCCCCCAACAGAATCATGGCTCATTTCTTGACGTTAAAGCATGAAGAAATAATTACTAGTATTTTGAAAGCACTATACAAATATTTTACTGGACTTAAATGGGGAAAAAATAGGCTACAAGATTCCTTGTGCCGAGAGAAGCTGAACAATGAAACGAAGACGCACTACTGTATGAACGCGGAGAGTGATTGCGAGACATGTTTCCATATGTCATTTATGGTGTGAGTACTTGCACAGTCAAGTGGGTCAGAAATTATACGTTTGTAATATAGCTGTAATAAGAGATCAATACGAATTATTATAAAGCCACGTTTTGGTTAAGTTGTTTATTTGGTTGCAGATGGTTCTACTAACTATAAGTAACTTTGCAAGTAAATGCCAATTACTTTTCATTAGCGTATTAGTAGACTGTTAGGTGTTAGTAGAGTAAGTTGACACATAGTTGCAAAATCAGCAGAATGTCTTTTGGGGAACCATCAAAATAGTGTCAGCAGACAGTCTACTAATACTCTGACTGCTGGTTTACATGTAGTTGCAAAATTACTTGCTCTTAATGTCTAAAGTGTACCATCAAAATAGTGTTACCTTTTTATTTCACTTTCACCCATTGTTTTTCATCCCCATGCGTTTTCCACAACGGCCATGAGAGCGGCTAATGCAGTTCACAACATGGCAAACATTCTCCTTTCTAATGTTTTTAACTGTATAATATAAATTAATGTCTACCTACACTACTACGCAGTCTCTACTGTAGTGTCTGTGTCCTAAAGTCCCAGAACGTCATGTCATGTTCCCATTCTCTGTAGGGTCATCCCGTGTCAACTCAGAGCTCTAACTGGCTTTAATATTTTTTTCCTGGTGAAAGACATGAAACAGCTCTATGCTAAGTGACCCACGTTTGTTTGTCACTTTTACCCCCTTGTAATTTGACTCCCAAATCTCAGGTGAAAATGGTCATTTTGACCCCCCTCTACAAAATGGTGGATTACTCTAAACATTAATTCATGACATTTTAATATTTTGGCTTCACTATTTGTTTTTCACCAGGGAAAAAAAAAAATGACAAAATAAAGAAATTTGAAGAGGGGAAAGTTTCCAAAATGTGGTTTATTTGACCACAATAATGACCAGCAATACACATTAATATAATTCGTCTTTGAATATCTAATAAATATTTACTTATTGCTGCCGCGGTGTAGTTTGTGTTACCGGTGTTCAGGCACAACTGAACTGAACCGTACTGAACGTGTCTGCTCAGTACAGCGAGCCGAGCGAGAGTCGCAGCAGGAGTCAGATCTCATTCATCATGAGAGACTGACACGATGACGGCGGAAGATTTGGTTTCAAAGCTAAATGTAAAAGCGCCTATTTAAGGGAGTTTGTATTTGTATATTCATTGTATCGAATAATAGTCTAATAAACCTGCCATTCAAGCAACCTGCACAAAAATTGGTGCTAATGCCAGAGTGGCCATGCGCATTTTACGTTCGGTTTATAATTGGCGATTTAAAAGCCGTCACGTGTCGATTAACCGGTGGGAGAAGTTCCTCACCGTCGCATCCCTGCTGGAACCTCACTTTAGTGAATCCAATCCAGCGATTAGATCCTCTGAAGTGTGTATTTGTAGTCTGCATTTGCATATGCATCTGTTCTCTGCATGGCAATTTGTCCATGCAAATTGATTTGCCACTATGTCATTAATATGCAATGTGTGGTGTTTGTATTTTATTTATTTATGAAATATTATAATAGATCAAGGGTTTGTCACACTTTTTTGAGTTAATTATAATTTAGTAAATATGTAAAATAAATTTAATTGCAGCATGTTATTTACCATCTCTATACATCAGCTTTATATCAGTCATTGGCCAGCCTGTTTACCACTAATGTGCACAACTGCAGTATTTTTAACCAGACTGGTTTATGTCGACTAACTGTAACTGCTATGCTATGCTATTAACTGTGATTCAGAATAAATTTACAGCCTTGTTGGAATCCCACATCATGTAAACAATAGTTCCCAGCTTACTCAAGTCCATGCTTGACATGCATGCTGCTCGGTACCCTCAGATTCCCTTGGCATCGGTCACACTTTCAGCCATTACAAAGTTTGGTGAGCTGATGTATCTGTTAATGTTCTGTGACAGACTATGCAAAACACTTAACAAGGATTGGGCCATGTTGGATTGAATATGTGAGGAGAATTTGAAGACTATTCCTAGAATGGAAGGAGCGCCTGAAAATAGAAGTTGGATGTATTGTAATTATAGGTGGGGCGGTTTATGAGGTGCCAAGTTTGGAGGATATCCCGGAGTTGTAGCCTGTTATAGGTAAAATGAAATGATGCAGGCAGCTGATGGGCACTATCCGAGTGCTTTAGAAGTTCAGTGAGCTGGCATCTGGGATGATGGCACCCCTTTTGAAATGGCATGGCTGGACCTGTGGGTAGTAGCACAAAAGTTAAACTTTGATAATCTGCTGCTGTGTTCTGATGCAAGTTTTGTTGCTCTAAAGAAACGTGAATCACAGTAATTGGTTGTACAGCCGATTTGATTTGTTGCTTGACCTGCATTGACATTCTAATTATATTGCTGGTCTGAGCAATATAAAGGTCTTGCCATAGCTTGCTAAGAGAGCCTGTATCGTATCATAAAGCATTTGAATGTGGTAATGGTCGTTTATGGTGTTGTTAAAACTAGTTTTGCACTTAAGGCAGGGCTGAAACCTGAAAATCCAGTGACTCGTCTGGCTGGTCCTTAATCTGTGGGGGGGTTGTTTGGCACATTTTACATAAAACCACAGTGCACATTCTACAGCTCTTACTTTCCTGATGTGGTTTATCACTTTTTAACATTTTTAAAACTGCATCAACTAAGCACCATATTTTTCATGTTAATGTCCGTGTGGAACCAGTTGAGATCGTCTTTTTCCCCCCTTGAATTTTGTTTTGATGTACATCCGAGTGAAATCCAGGTATTGATTGGATCCTTGTCGTTTGCTAATTGATGCGGTCTCATTTGAGTGACGGGTTGCCGGAGGGGAGGGAGTGCTGACCCGCCCTTGAGCTGGTACACGTCATCAGAGAAGAGATGTAGCGAGGGGGAGTGGAAGTTCATGTTTTTGATGAAAGATTACGAGGGTCTACATATAAGACATTCAATATGTACTGCAATATTTCATAAACGAGTGGTCAATTTTGACTTCATGGTGACTAGGGATGTCACGGTACCGAAATTCAAGTAGTCGGTACTAATACCATTAATTTTGGTAATTATAAATAACCAATATCAGTACCACAGCAAAATCTGTTGAACTATTTTATTTAACAATAGTTTATGATGATGATCAGCTATAATAATTCATATAAACCTTTGATGCTACATAATGTTTAAAGGTAAACGGTTAATAAAAAGATCAAGTGAAAAATGTCATTTGAAAAATGAAAAATGTTTATGTTCCATAAAAACGGAAGTGACCGAAAGCAGATGCCTATTCATAGGTAGTACTGCAGAAATGCTGGTATCGTCACATTTGAAAAATGTCAATACTGACTTGGTACTAGCGTTTGGTATCGTTTGGGTTTTTTACGATACTGGTGCCAAACCGATACTTTTAAAACGGCGCCGGTACCTGAACTGATCCTTTTTAATAAATTAAAAAAAGAGCCACAGAATTTTACAATTTATTAACTTTAAAGTATGCTTTTAAATATAGCTGTAAATAAATACAAAACACAAATTTACTTAAATTCACAGTAAAACCTAACCCAACTACAATAGGCCTAATTTAACACTAAGTTACAGTACAAATAACAGAAAAGTAGTCTGTATTCTTGGTATGCTACAAACCAGCTTCAAGGTTCAGCTTTATTTTGCATAAATGACCATATTCTCTGGCTAAATATTTTAGAAAGCATGGCCTTATTGTTTCCATGGCAACGCTTCGTGCTTCTCACATGACACACAACAGCCACAATAGTGCCGTGTGACAGCTCAGCTGTATCGTGTTTGTTTGTTCAAAATGTGTTTATTTGCATGATAGTTTGCACCTCAGAGAATCGGATCTGTCAGATTTACATCACGTCTCACAAAATATATGAAAGTCAGTGACCGGTGAACTAGGAGAAGAATAGAGTAAACTATATAGTTAACTATATAATGTGTATTTGATATAAATAAGACGCGTAGTCAAATTATAACTGTCTGAAAGGATTGTTATTGCCGCTTCCATAGACATCAGTTTGTGTTTTTGCTAGTACTTATGTGCATTTAAATGTCTGGGACCTAAAATGAACATTTTGTGGTTGAAAACACTGAATAGTTGTGATAAGTGATGAGCGCGTCTGTCTCTGGCTCACGTTTGAATTTACCGAAATGGCACCGAAATCTGCGTTCTGATTGGGTCCGGTACATACCGGTTATATAGGTATAACCCATATTGGCACCGGGTTTCGGTACCCTAACCCTGCTTGGTACCGATACATTTGACATCCCTAATGGTGACTTTAAACACTTCCTCAATTTCTGTTGCATGAGTGTCACCCGTGGCTCTCTCATTCACAAAAGTGTGTGGTGTGTGTTATCACCAGAGCATGTTGAAATAATGCAGATGGCTAATTTGTGGTAATCCCCAGTCCAACTGAACAGCGATGGGGGAGCTTAGTGTGGTACGTGCGGAACGCCTGTGGAAAATGGGCAAAGACACATTCTTTCTGTTGTGATTGTACTCACCATCCAGAGGCCATTGGATTACTGCTTGCTGTTTGTCCCTTGTGGTGCCGTTTCAGCAGTGTAGGTCGGTGATTTGCAAACAGTTACATGTGCTTGAACTGCAGTTTCTTTTTTTCTTGCGCTCCCTTTTCATGCAGCTAGTGGTGAATGTGAAGGGGTATTATGTGCATGTTTGCAGAGCCTTGTTTGGTTTTTCATCTCTGACTTTCAGTTCCCCTAAAGACCTGCTTGAACATGAAGTTTCTAAGTTTATTTTTTTTTATTTTCTTTTTGGTTAAGAGTGAGTGTAGTGATTAGTCTTAGCTAAGTGCAAGAGTCTTTTAGTTAAACTGCTAGTGCTTGTAGGATTAAGATAATTATAGCCTTCACAGAGGAAGCAGGTTATCTACAGGATGGTCTGGCCATTATAAGACCAGACCCCCAAGCCAACCTAGGTGTATGGCATTCTTCTTTCAGATGAGTACAATCAGAGATATATTAAATGAAAAATGTCCTGGCTAATCCAAGCGTTGTAATGGCAACGGGAGCCCAAAATTGAAAGGCCAAAAAAAGTGCATCCATCCATTATAAAAGTAATCCACACTGCTCCAGAGGGTTAATAAAAGCCTTCTAAAGTGAAGAGATGCGTTATTGTAAGAAAATTATCCATATTTAAAACTTTATAAAGTAAAATATCTTAACTTCCGACAGGCCGCCTTCCGTATTCAACTTGCGAAGAAAGTGTAGCGCCTCTTGCAGTTTAAAAACGTCCAACGTCATGCGTCGCATCAGTTCATAATTTGTCACTTTTTTTCATGAATACTGAAGGTGGTCTGGAAGAAGCTATATAGCAAAAATATATATTTTTTGCTTTTTCCCCAGAACGATTCACAATTTCAATTTAAAACCAATTGTAAAAGGTTACCTATTATTTATAATTCCTTTGCACTTTAGTCTGTTTGAAACATTTGTTTACTTTGTTTTTATTTTTCATGTATTGCTTTTATTGTATTTAAATGTTCAGGTTTTTTTGTTATAAGAGTTAATAAACCTGTTATAGTTTGACAACACTTTTTGCAACTTGTTTCAACATTGTGATGCCGTATACCGTGATAAAAGCTTCAGCAATTATTGTACAGAATTATTTTATGGTTGATTACAATTTCTGTACCCAATACACACATAATTATGTCTAAAATGTCTGTCTTGGCGGTTATGTCTTTAGTGAATAAGTTTGGGACTTGTGACAGTATTGCGTCCGTGCATTACTGTAGGTCTTTAAAGTGAAAGCAACCAAATATAGCCCATTCCCATCAACAACTGAAAAAAGAAAAAAAAAACACATAGCCTACTTAAAGCACTGTTTGCATCTGTATCTTTAGGTTGTATTTATTCGTCCTCCTATCATTTGTTTGATTATTTGAGAACTTTTTACTTGTATTAGGCTATTGCTTATTGCTGTGATTTTTACTTTTCCCAGTCATATTTTCCCAAGTGATCATATTAAAGCTACATAGTACACCACTGTACTAGCCTTTTTAGTAAGATAACAAAATAAACAAGATTTGTACATTTTGTTTGTTCTATTGTGTATGACTGTTGTGCATTTAACATAATACATAATATAGTAAATGTGGTATCCTAATTATACAAGTAAAAAATTCTGGAAATGACGCAAAAATCACCAAAAATGTGAAATTCTGGAGTTACTTCTCTGGCTGTCTGTCGATATAACCTGTAAACTGAACATTTTGTGCTGAGGACGCTTGCGCATCTGTCAAAGCACATGACCGGGTGTGTTAACGCTAATGCATTTGCTTGAAGCTTAAAATAAACAATTCTCATTTTTTTGGGCGCTTGGATCATGTACCTTTCCTGCATCAGCTCACTCGGTTTCCACTCCACTATTTCTAGATTCACGTTTTGTCCATAAAAATGCATAATTCAGTGCTGTATTTTGGTGCAACTGGTGGAAGCTTTGCACGTGTTTTCCTACATGTTTTAGATGCTCAGTTGTTTCTGTGAAGGTCCCAATTAGAGGACACACACTGTTCCTTTACCCATTGCACATGTGTTCTTCATGCTGGATTTAACTGATCCTTTAAGTAATCCTTATTTTCAATGTTTTTGAAAAGTCTCTTATGCGCATCAAGCCTGCATTTATTTGATCAAAAATACAGAAAAAATAAAACTGTAATATTGTTACAAATGTAAAATAATGGTCTGATTTTCTCTTTTAATATGCTTTAAAATAAACAATTCAGTGGTGCAGAGCTGAATTTATCAGCCATTACTTCAGTTTTCAGTGTCACATGATCTGGCAGAAGTCATTCTAATATGATGATTTGATACTCGGTCATCAATGTTGGAAACAGTTGTGCTGCTAAATATATATTTGAAACCTGTATTTTTTTTTTTTCCAGGATTCATTGAATAAGTTAAAAAGAGCAGCCTTTATAAATCTTTACTGTCACTTTTTATCAATTTGACACATCCTTGCTTAAGACTGGAGTAATGATGCTGAATATTCAGCTTTGAGTCCACAGGAATAAATTACATTTTTAAAATATATTTTTGATGAAATCAATGTAGGCCTCCTGCAAGCACTTTACAGTTTTCTTTTTCTTTACTTGGATTGCACTAACATAAGTGATATCCCACGGTTTTAATTAAATAGATTTTTTTTTCTCAGGTTTTATGCATGTTATGGTCATGAGTTTTTAGATATACAGTGCATCCGGAAAGTATTTACAGTGCTTCACCTTTTCCACATTTTTGTTCCAGCCTTATTCCAAAATGGATTTATTATTATTATTTTTTTTCCCCTCAATTCTACAAACAATAACCCATAATGACAACGTGAAAATAAATTTGCAAAGATTTCAAACAAACTTAAGTATTCACAGCCTTTGCTCGATACTTTGTTGAAGCACCGTTGGCGCCAATTACAGCCTCAAGTCAAGTTCACACCTATTTTTGGGCAGTTTCTCCCATTCTTCTTTGCAGGACCTCTCAAGCTCCATCGGGTTGGATGGGGAGCGTCGATGCACAGCCATTTTCAGATCTCTCCAGAGACGATCTGGCTGGGCCACTCAAGGACATTCACAGAGTTGTTCCATAGCCACTCCTTTATCTTGGCTGTGTTCTTGGGGTCCTGTTGGAAGATGAACCTTCGCCCCAGTCTGAGGTCCAGAGTGCTCTGGAGCAGGTTTTCATCAAGGATGTCTCTGTAGATTGCTGCATTCATCTTTCCCTCGATCTTGACTAGTCTCCCAGTTCCTGCCACTGACAAACATCCCCACAGCATGATGCTGCCACCGCCATGCTTTTACTGTAGGGATTGTATTAGCCAGGTGATGAGCGGTGCCTGGTTTCCTCCAGACATGACGCTTGCCATTCAGGCCAAAGAGAAACAATCTTTGTTTCATCAGACCAGAGAATTGTTTCTTGTGGTCTGAGATGGGGATAGGAATTTGTCTTTCTCATTTCGATCATTGATGGGTCTCAATTGAGTACTCAAATACTCGCGAGCAGGGCTGGTGCGTCTCCGTCATGGAAATATGAAACCGTTTTAAGACTTATGAAAATTAATGTTGACATACAAACATAACATGAAAACATGAACATATGACTAGAAAAAATAACGATTATGATGCTTAAATGTCCTTGAAAAAGAAACCTCAAAATAAGTCTCAAATAACCCAGTCAATAATATCAGGCATTGTATTTGAGCTGAAACTGTGAATACACCACCCTGCAGAGCTTTGCTAGCTGGTTAATACTCAACCAAACACACCCTTTATTAGATTAATCATATGTACCTATTACAACTCACATCGGCACAAAAGGCGCTCTTCACTTAACAACTCTGATACACGGGCAACTAAAGCACGGAGAATAGTGTTATCATTATAATGCTATGTGCATGACAGATTGGCGCTATTTTTATTTCTCATGATCAAAGTGATTACAGGCATCACTGTGCGTTTTCGAATCCATAGTAAGAAACAACTTTAAATAAAACATAAGGTCTACTGTTAAAAACACAAAAAATATAACACTGCTGCATTATTATCAATGATTTAAAAAAAAAGAAAAGAAAAAAGCTATACATATGAATGGACATAAGAATATGACCATCTCAAGTAACCCAGAGTCGATTAATGTCGGGCACTGCATTTGAGAATGAACGACAGCCGGTATAAAGGCAGCGCTTTGCTATCTGGTTATTAAACTCAACCAAACGCCATCCTGTATGAGATTAATCAGATATAGATAGCATAAACCTATTTTACAACTTGCATCTGCACAAAAGGACGCGGATGTGCACGACTTGACTGCGCTCTGCTGTAACTCTCATTGTGGATTTCCTTTTAACAGCTGATGCACGGAACTAAAGCACGGATAATTTACAACATTCCATCACAATTGTTCTCATTGTAATGCTATGTATATGACAGATTGACACTGTACATCTTGCACTTAACGATCTTTAATGATCACAGTGATTCCAGGCATCACTGCAGTGCGCACTTCAGTTTCACTTTATTTCGCCCGTCTACGTTAACCAATCAGCCCTCAGGTACCGCCAAAAATGCTGCAATAACCAATCAGAAAAATGGACAAATGTATTTTAAGTCAGGGTGATCATCGTTTTCATAATTGTCGCTGTCACGTTCGAGTACTCGACCACTGTTGCCTATCACTAGTCTGAGAGTCCTTCAGGTGCCTTTTGGCAAACTCTAGGCGGGCTGTCATGTGCCTTTTACTGAGGAGTGGCTTCAATTTACGGACAACTTTTTTTCTGTGCCTCGATTAAAATCCTGTCTCGGAGGTCTACAGACAATTCCTTGGATGGCTTCCTTCTTGGCTTTGTTTGTGCTCTGACATGCACTGTTAACTGTGGGACTTTATATAGACAGGTGTGTGCCTTTCCAAATCATGTCCAATCAACTGAATTTACCACAGGTGGACTCCAATCAAGTTGTAGAAATATCTCAAGGATTATCAGTGGAAACAGGATGGACCTGAGCTCAATTTCAAGTGTCATGGCAAAGGCTGTGAATACTTGTGTACCTTTTAAAAAAAAAAAAAAAAAAAAATTTGCAAAGATTTTAAACAAACTTCTTTCATGTTGTCATTTATGGGGTATTGTTTGTAGAAATGAGGGAAAAAAAATAAAGAATTTAACCTTTTGGAAAAAGGCTATAACAAAATGTGGAAAAAGTGAAGCGTTGTGAATACTTTCTGGGTGCAATGTATTTAAATATAAATTGCAATATACATTGCCTCAACTGCAATTGATAGAATGCTCTGTATTAATATTATTTCTTCAAAAGCAGATTGTGGAGACACTTTAATTCTTATATTATACTGTTTTGTTGTGTTTTTCATTTAATAATAATAATAGGCTAATGAACCCACCATTCAAGCAACCTGCATCCGAATTGGCGCAAATTCTAAACTGAAAGTAAAATGCGCATGGCCGCACTGTCATTCATAGGTTGTTTGCACGTGACGTCACCGCTGTAGCGCAAAATGCAGATGGAGGGCAGGAAGCGGGTTTTTTTTTTTTTTTCCCTCTTCTTCCTCTTCTACATGGGAATCCCATGAAAAAATGTTGACCAGAAGTCGATCTATTTCTTTGTTGGAAGGATGTAAATGTAACTGAAGCTTATTGTTGTCATTGTAAATATTCACTTTCCCATATGGCCACGCAGGAGAATCGGAGATGGTCACATTCATTCTTTTTTTTAATTTTTATATTTATTTCGACAAATGACAACCCAAATCACATCTTGTGAATAGTTTTTGAAGTGGCTGTGTGCATGTTCTGTTAATTTACAAGCTGAGTGAGAATCATACTGTAAATGTAATGTTAATTATTAAACCAAACTAAATGCATAACTTTCAAAAGCAATGATTAGTTTATTGAGAGATAGGCAGCATCTTCGCTTTAATCAGTGACATTATTATTACTAGATTTGCTATCCAGCGTCTTAGTCACCTCCTCAACCTGTGTTTTCACACATATAAAAGCGGTAAAGTGTATTACTTTGTCCAGTTTTCCACCTGAACGATTATGTGAGTTCCTATGGCAATTCTCAGTGCAACATGACATACAATGGTGATGTTCACAATTACGAGTCAACAGAAAATCAAAATGGCCTAAACTCACTAGCAGAAAGGCAGCGTGACATAAACAAACCAGACCAGAACTCAACACGGCGTGACAGCAGCTTCACCTTCTCTATATCAAACACACAGGAAAAAAAACATTGAGGGCACCGTAAGCATTTACAAAATTTAACCCATATTACAAACTGCTAAAAAACGAGAGAGAAACACGGAAGAACATTTTAAAAGGTCAAAGGATATTTTCAATACATTTAAGAGCACTACGGTCTCTGAACAATTGACACATGCAAGTTTAACACAGAAAGAATAAAGCAGTTACTTTTTTTGCCCATTCTTCTTTGAATTGTCAGTTTATTTATTAACTTACATCGTCTTCCGAATAATCTGGTGTCATCGCGGTTGTGATGTATCAGTGTCCTTTGCATACATTTCATTTGAAGACGTGATGAAATATGTGTGCATACTCGGTGCTGGTTCATGTTTAGAGCATTAGAGTATTTGTAATGGGTCCATTAAAAAAACTTAAATGCGCTCGCTCCGGTCTATATATGTGCTATATGATCCATGTGGTGAGCGCTGTTAATCTCGTCACAGAGCTCCGTGCAGAAACTGCTCTACACACGGCGCACGAGAGAGTTTGAATTCTCTGCTGTAATCAAGGGCTGAATGCAAAATCGCCTGCTATTACCTTAAATAGGGCATTATTTGAGGGGACAGTCATTTGTAGTGGTGTCCGAAACCATAGTGGACATTTGAGTGCACTCATTCAATCTCACTTTGCACCGCAATAACGAGTGTACAGCTGATGTACACACAACGGCTGTCCAAATCCACTCACTCGTTTTTATTCACTCCAAGTGAACTATATGGATAACGTAGGGTGTAATGCGATCTCAGCTGTGCTCCAAACGTTGTTTAAGCGGCATATACCGGTATTGCAGTATAATCAAAATTCATATCATAACAAAAATAAATACCGGTATTCGGTATGAACCGGTATACCGCGCAGCTCTAGGCTTAGAAAGCAGCAAATATATTTAAGTATAACGAGGTTGACTTGGGGACAACCAACTGTCCATCCTTTTAAAAACGTCTAGGCTATATAACCTAATTGTGTGTAGTAAAAAAAAAAAGTATTGTATTTCGCCAGATTTTATGAAGCACGAATGAGAACACTTTCGAGGGGGATTCTGGATTTGCAAGAAAAACGAATGTTCAAATCCCATAATTAAAAAGCGAATATGCACCCACCACACAAATGTTCTGGTCCAGCCCTATTGTTTTCGATATAACCGCAATATAATTTCCTGTTTGGATTGTATCAGATAATTAATAGGACTAGGCATTGACAAATTTAGCGTTTCGCGTCACAAGCTTTAGATTTTGGTTTAAAATGAACTGATTTGTATGCTGCTTGCGTTCAAGTTGCTTTTCTTTCTTTTTTTTGTTATAATAGTAACGTTGTTATACATTTTTAATGACAATTGTTTCTACGGTTTAAATAAAATCATTGAAATGGTTGTCATAAACTTGCAGGTTTATAAAAAAAAAAAGCATGAAATATTGAAGAACAGGTTAAGTAAATGTATGAATGTGCATATATTTAACAAAATGGTCTTTTAGAGTTAACTTTTCTAGCTGACTGAGTTTATGGTCATTGAATGGCTTTTGTAAATGTTTGAATTTTGTATAAAATGGACAATTTGAAAGCTAAAACTGATGCTTATTTGGACCTTATTGGATGTGAGGTTACAAAGCTTTATTCAACTGAAAACAGCATAGTCTATTTTTTTTTTAAGAAGCTGTATTGGTTCTTCAAAATAAATCTATTAAGAAATTAGCCCTATTAATCAATTGCAGCAGGCCTATATCTGTCATATTTGCTTGGTGATGGGGAAGATTGGTTTGTCTAATTTATCTATACTCACCTAAAGGATTATTAGGAACACCTGTTCAATTTCTCATTAATGCAATTATCTAATCAACCAATCACATGGCAGTTGCTTCAATGCATTTAGGGGTGTGGTCCTGGTCAAGACAATCTCCTGAACTCCAAACTGAATGTCAGAATGGGAAAGAAAGGTGATTTTAAGCAATTTTGAGCGTGGCATGGTTGTTGGTGCCAGACGGGCCGGTCTGAGTATTTCACAATCTGTTCAGTTACTGGGATTTTCACGCACAACCATTTCTAGGGTTTACAAAGAATGGTGTGAAAAGGGAAAAACATCCAGTATGCGGCAGTCCTGTGAGCGAAAATGCCTTGTTGATGCTAGAGGTCAGAGGAGAATGGGCCGACTGATTCAAGCTGATAGAAGAGCAACTTTGACTGAAATAACCACTCGTTACAACCGAGGTATGCAGCAAAGCATTTGTGAAGCCACAACACGCACAACCTTGAGGCGGATGGGCTACAACAGCAGAAGACCCCACCGGGTACCACTCATCTCCACTACAAATAGGAAAAAGAGGCTACAATTTGCACAAGCTCACCAAAATTGGAAAGACTGGAAAAATGTTGCCAGGTCTGAGTCTCGATTTCTGTTGAGACATTCAGATGGTAGAGTCAGAATTTGGCGTAAACAGAATGAGAACATGCATCCATCATGCCTTGTTACCACTGTGCAGGCTGGTGGTGGTGGTGTCATGGTGTGGGGGATGTTTTCTTGGCACACTTTAGGCTGCTTTGTGCCAATTGGGCATCGTTTAAATGCCACGGCCTACCTGAGCATTGTTTCTGACCATGTCCATCCCTTTATGACCACCATGTACCCATTCTCTGATGGCTACTTCCAGCAGGATAATGCCCCATGTCACAAAGCTCGAATTATTTCAAATTGGTTTCTTGAACATGACAATGAGTTCACTGTACTAAAATGGCCCCCACAGTCACCAGATCTCAACCCAATAGAGCATCTTTGGGATGTGGTGGAACGGGAGCTTCGTGCCTTGGATGTGCATCCCACAAATCTCCATCAACTGCAAGATGCTATCCTATCAATATGGGCCAACATTTCTAAAGAATGCTTTCAGCACCTTGTTCAATGCCATGTAGAATTAAGGCAGTTCTGAAGGCGAAAGGGGGTCAAACACAGTATTAGTATGGTGTTCCTAATAATCCTTTAGGTGAGTGTAGATTCCCTTTTTGTACATCCTTGAAAGGATTAGTGGTCCAGTTATCAAAACATCACACTTGTAACAATTTCTCCCTTTAATAATGCATTTCCAAGCAGTTTAAACTTGACTTGAAATTATCTGCTATGAGGAGTGTTTAAATTATACATGTGTTGAGTCTGTTTGTTTTTGTGAGGACTGTGATTGACTATTGTTTAACAAAACAGTGAAAAATTTTTTTTTTTTTTTTTGGATTCAATCTGCACTTTTTCTTAAGGGTAGGGAAGGCTAGAAATAGCAAGCTAGCTTAGACTGCAAAAGATCCTACCCTCCCTTCAGAGCTCTCTCCACAGCCATGCACAGTCACAAGAGTTTAATTACCTCCATGTCTCAAAGCATTTAACATTACAATAATGAACGTGAACTAGGAGACTCTGACCTGTATGACCTGATTGCTGCAGATTCATTTCGGAGTTTAGGGTTTCCATAGAAATGCATAATTCTGTGTCTGAGGATGTGAACAGCGCCAAGTACGAATATCACGGTTTACCACTTTCTTGCAATCTTGGCCTGAAAGCGGCAAACTGTAAGGGGGGCTGCTTTTTGTTTGCGGCACCAGGTTGACTGTCTGTGTACAACTCTGCGTAGCCGCCTCATAGGGCTGCATGATTTGTGGAAAGTCTTTTGCGAATATATTTTTTTTTTTAATTTTGTGTAGTGTAAAAAAAAAAAAACACAAAGTTTGTTGTGCTTGTTTGTAGGGCTGCACAATTTGTGCTTGTATATTGACAGCCTAATAATTAATTACTGTTAGTATTAAATTAAAATATAAAACAAAGAAATATTATGGTTGTAAAAAATAAAAAATGTAGTATTTTAAAATATTCAATTCTTTTCTTTTCAAATCACAAATCAAATTTTTCACATCAAAAAACGCACGTAGACTGAAAGCATCATAGACTGAAAGTTTATAATTTCCATGTTAAGTCCTGTCAGTTTAAACATTTTAAGAGCAAACTTGTTTTCTGAGTATGAAAACTGAAAACAGCCGCTCAGACAGCATGTGAACACCGAATTCTGTTTTCTTTCTCTTTTTGAGCTTGGACGGACGCATGCACACAATTAAATCTGAATGCCCATCTCAACAAGTATCTTTGTAAACGCAGTCGGTTGTGTGTTGGGTCCCACTTTATATTGGTGGCCTTAGCTATGTACTTATAAAAAATATATATATATGTATATACAATGTACTTGTTTTCATATTGTGTTGCAAAAAACCTTTGCTGCTTTTGAGGTAGGATAAGAGTAAAGTTAGGGACAGGTGTGGTGGTGTGGGTCAGTTTCAGGGTAAAGTTAGGGAGAGGTGTGGTGGTGTGGGTTAGTTTAAGGGTAAAGTTAGGGACAGGTGTGGGTCAGTTTAAGGGTAGAGGTAGGGACAGGTGTGGTGGTGTGGGTCAGTTTCAGGGTAAAGTTAGGGAGAGGTGTGGTGGTGTGGGTCAGTTTCAGGGTAAAGTTAGGGACAGGTGTGGTGGTGTGGGTAAGGGTGAGGTTAGGGACAGGTGGGGTGGTATGGGTAAGTGTAAGGGTGAGGTTAGGGACAGGTGGGGTGGTGTGGGTGAGGTTAGGGACAGGTGGGGTGGTGTGGGTGAGGTTAGGGACAGGTGTGGTGGTGTGGGTGAGTGTAAGGGTGAGGTTAGGGACAGGTGGGGTGGTATGGGTAAGTGTAAGGGTGAGGTTAGGGACAGGTGGGGTGGTGTGGGTGAGGTTAGGGACAGGTGGGGTGGTGTGGGTGAGGTTAGGGACAGGTGGGGTGGTGTGGGTGAGGTTAGGGACAGGTGGGGTGGTGTGGGTGAGGTTAGGGACAGGTGGGGTGGTGTGGGTAAGTGTAAGGGTGAGGTTAGGGACAGGTGTGGGTAAGTGTAAGGGTAAAGTTAGGGATGTGTGTAGTGATATGGGCAAGTTTAAGGGTAGGGTTCGGTGTAAGGGAAGTGTCAACAATGTAATAATAAATGTAACTACAGAAATTACTTACAGATGTAATTAAATGCAGGTATTTTTAAAAATGTTAGTACAATGTAAAAACATGCATGTATACTAAGTTCATTTGATCAAATTATGAATTTAAATGTTAGTAGTAGTGCTGGACGGTATATCGGTTTATACAGAATACCGGTATTTATCTTTATGATATGAATTTTGACGATATCACAATACCGGTATGTGTCGCTTAAACAACGTTCGGAACGCAGCGCGATGACACCGAGATTGCATTACAGCCTAAGGCTGAATCTGAAATCGCCCCCTAAAGCATGATTCACTATTCCCTACGTGATCCACTTATAATGTTCACTTGAAGGAGTGAATGAAACCGAATCCTTGAAGTTGGACAGCCGTTGTGTGTACATCGGCTATACACTCGTTATTATGGTGAAATGACATTGAATGCATGCACTCGATAACAACCTTTTACAATGCGAGTAAAAATGCTTGCATATGTGAGTAAATCTTCACTCTGGGCGATTTAAATCTATCATCAGCCATTGGCTAATAAATGCTTAGGTTTTACTCGCCTGTGTGTTAGTTTTGCTGTCCGTCAAGCGATCTGTCTATTTCAGTTCAACTCAATGGATGTACAGTGTGCCTGTATCTGACGTACTGTTAACTCTAGTGTGAAGGCGCACAACACCGTGCAAAAGAGCGAGTCTTAAATACCACACAGAATCGACTCGCTACATGTAAACCATATTCTTTTTTTGTATTTTTCCTGTCAAAACAACAGAGTTAATTTGGAATGATTCATCTTTTAAGAACAAGCAGAAGACATGGTTTCTCCGGTAGTGGGAGGGACTAATGCGCAAACGGCTGGCGCATTACAAAATTAAATACGCATTCATGCGTGTATATATACAGCTTTGGAAAACCTCGAGAGCGGTTTCTACGTGGGGCGCCGCGATGAGATTAACAGCGCTCCCCACATGGATCATATAGCACATGTATAGACCGGAGCGAGCGTGTTTAAATTTATGGACCCATTTCATGTACTCTAAACATGAACCAGCACAGAGTATGCGCACACATTTCATCACGTCTTCAAATTGAATGTATGCAAAGGAAACCGATACTACAGCCATACGTCTGATCCATAGCCGATCACAACTGCGACGACACCATAGATTATTCTTCTACACGGAAGACGATGCAAGTTAATAAATACTGACAATTCAAAGAATGGGCAAAAAAATCTACTTTTTTCTTTGTGTTAAGCTTGCATGTGTCCATGTGTTCAGAGACTGTAGTGCTCTTAAATGTATTGAAAAGATCCTTTGACCTTTTTAAATGTTCTTCTGTGTTTCTCTCTCGTTTTAACAGTGGTGTTTTACATGGGGTTTGTTTTTTTTTGGTTTTTTTGTTTTGAAAAAAAAAATGCTTAAGGTGCCCTCAACAAATTTTTTTTTTTCTCCCTCTGTGTGTCATTGTAATATTCAGGTGTCTGTAATGAGCATGTTGCAGGGCTGTGTTTTATTGGTTGTCTCCCCACAGCATCATTTTGTGGGGCTTTGCAAGCCTGTGTTAGCTCTAGTGTGGAATGTTTCTACAATATTTACTCATGACAGTAAAATAGGGCATTCATTTTACGGTGCATGCATTGTACAGAGAATGCAATTAATGAATGGATGCATATTATAATGTCAATTAAACCTCAGACTACTGTTGCAAAGGAAGCAATTTAGTTTACCTAACTCGAGTAGTTACACTTTCACTTCTCAGTACTTTTGTGGGCAAGTACATTTAAAAGTGCACTTACTGTAAAATAGTGCAACTTTTTTGTAAACCACATTTTAAATTCCTCCAAAGGATTTTAGTCCAAGGAACTAAAGTCAGATCACACTACACTAAATAACTATCAATTTAAAAACATTCACAATACTTTCAGTAATGTTTAATTGTCTACACTCATTGACTGTTACACATTGGCCAAAGTGAGTGCCTGAAGGGTCTCTCTCTGTCATTGCGTTGCCCTGTAAAGTGGGGCACGTGGGAGCCATTTTGCCATGCTGCATGACTCATCAGTTTCCAACTTGCTCTTTACTTTCACTCAACCTGATGTTGCAATCATGCAGTAATGATGGCTGCCACGTCCTCATTTACCCTCATACACAGAGCCTTGATTGTTTTAATAAATAAGTGGGCTGAATTTAAATAATGGACTTGTAGTATGATGCTGATTCTCATGCCAAAAAGAACACGTCAGTGTTAAAGGATGCCATAATGCTGGGAAAAAAATGTTTACAAAGTGTTTGCAATTAAAGGGTTACTTCAGCGATTAGCATTAAGCTTTGTATCAGTAGAAACCCATCCTCTGATGCAAATATCGTCAGCTAGTTCTGCATATTTTCAACCTGCTCACTGGGATCTCACTCACAGAATGTAAATGCGCACGGCCGCTCGGCTCGGGTGTTCATAACTGAGCGGTGCGGAGCAAAGTGAGTGTTTCAACTTTTCAAATGAATTCATATGAAAGTTAAGCTTCCATAGGCATGATCTGAAAACGCCCCAGACTGAACACGTGCCATGAATGACTGACGCGCTTGCCTCAGCGCTTCGCTCTCTTGATGAATGTAATCTGACTCCTGCTGCGTTTGTGCCGTGACTTTCGTTCGGCTCACTCACATTATATTGAACAGACACGTTCAATTCTTAATTGTGGTGTCTATTCTCTAACTGAACAATTTTTATTACTATGAAAATGAAAACGATGGTGGGGGCGGTGTCATGGTGGGCAAGTGATAACCAGTAGACGTGACTTGGGAGTGGCCTCGTTGGGCAGTGAAGCAAGTGCATCCTGGGAGTTGTTGTCTTTCATCCACATGAGACAAAAATACATTTTCTGTCTTTTCTCAGTCTAGAAGGCACAATTCAAAAATAATTTCACATTTCTACTACATAAATGACCCAGTTTAAATACACATTAATTTTTCAAGCGCTGAAGTACCCCTTTAACAGGAAGATGAAATCAATACTTGCCAATAATTGTCAACTAACCTTCTCTTTGGTTTGTTTTTTACAGTACATCTTTGGGGAGTTCAGCCCAGATGAGTTCAATCAGTTCTTTGTGACTCCCCGCTGTTACGTTGAGGTACAATAATTACACACGTGAATACAACTAAAATGCATTAATTGTTGAGCGTTTAAGCTTTTTTGCATCTGCCTTTTTTTTTTTTTTTTTTTTTTTTTTACCCACCCTAGTTTAACTGTTAATTTTATACAATTTTAATTTGCAAAATGTAATTTCCATACCAAATTTCAATGTAATTTTCGTCATGTATTTGTTCTCACAATTTGCAACATCTGAAATGCTTTCTAAACCTTGTTTCTAAACCTTTTCATTAACACTGTGCTTATCTTTCAGTGTAATCTTTCTTAAGACTTTTAAATTTGACGTTACTGTAAGAAATGGTAATTTTACATTTAAATTAAATTTATTTTGCTCAAATTGTTGCACATACGGGAAATGTAACCAAAAACCATTATTTAGTGCACATCCTTTGCTGTCCATTCTGATTGCGGATTAAACTCCAGCCTTGCACTCCAAAGTACATGTTATAAAAATGGATCTGTTTAGTTCAGATAACATTTAAATGTATAGGTTATGGAATAAAGGTTTGTTTTATATTTATGTACTTTTATTGACTTGTAATTGGGTAATCTTGTGCAAATTTCTTATCAGCTTCCCCCCTTCAATGATAAAGTCTCCTGCGTCAGCCATTCTTCAGGTAAGATGAAAGCCTCACCTGAATGTTTATACAAATACTGATTCAGAAATAAAGATATGAGTTACTGTGAGCTCCTTAAGCACAATTACACCCACATAAGCACACAGAATGGTTTTCATGTATTATGCATTGACCATATCTTCACACATAGAATACAGAATTCATAATATTCATCTGTCCTATTCACATCCTAATCATTAATTGGTAGAATGGCCCTCATTCATCAGTGAGTTGAAGCCTAAGGCTACGTGCCCATCTCTGTAGTCTTAATAATCTTTCCCGAGACAGTATCATATTGCCCTCTCAGGTAGTTGTGACCTTCACCCTCATCTGTATCAATTATTTAGGAGGTTACTGCACTCCTGCTGTGCCTTACATAACGGAATCATTGAGACGGCAGGTTTGCGGTGAGTTTTCGGTCCACTACACAGCGCCTTACTCTTCTGTTTTTGTTGCAGAACTGAACACCCAGGTCTTAAACACTGACAGCTTTCTAAACCTTCCCCTTTATCAACCTTAAACCCTTACTTATTCTTGCCTGTCCATTTAATCTTTGGAGCTTTGCATGCCTAGGTGCCAGGCGTCTCTCTGGCGCATATATGCATCTACCTGCAGTGCTTGGAGTTGATGGGAGGCTTTTGACACTTTTTATTTTTATTTATTTTTTTATTACTTTTCTGGAAATTCTGTCTCAACCCATCACAGCTCGAGAGTGGACTAAGAATGTGACTTCATGGACCTCTTCGTCTTTTAGGACCTCTAACAGCTCTCCACCTGAAAATGTGGCAGTCTTGACAGTCCACAACCTGCTTATGAGTTCGTTCACCATGCTGTTCTAAAATAAAATCTAAAATGGATACTAACAAAGGATGTGGTCTTACCTATTCATTTATCCACTGCTTGGGAACTTGTGTTCCCATGATGACTTCTGGTTTCATTGATTTTTGCTTATTACTGGCTAATTTTGAGACTCAAAGTCTTAGATGCATTCACTAACGCTGCTTTCATTCACTTCAAACTATCCTTCACTGCTTAGTCTGCACAGTTCAGTGCCACAACCACTTTTCAATCAATCAAATTCTTTGTATTTAATAACTATATGCATTATTAAAAAAATACCATTGTACATTTTTTGCCTTCAGCATAGCTTATTGAATGATCAGAATAAGATTTCTAACTGTAAAGTTGAAGCATCTTTTTATTTAAAAAAATAAGATAACCATAGAAATGCCAGTGTGGTTTAACCTGTTTACATGTACATCAATCTAACTGAGATGTTTTGATCTGCAGGAGAGGACTACCAGCATATCGAGTTTGGCGTGGATGAGGTAATAAATGCGGAGCCTGTGGCAGTGAAAGACTCACTGTACAAAGTCTCCAGCACTCTTAATCCTCAGGCCCCGGAGTTCATCTTAGGCTGCCAACCATCTCAGAAGGCCTTTCCCACAGCCACGGCAGTCGCTGATATCCCAGATGGTGCCGACTTTAGCTCCCTTTGCTGCGGCAACTCTGAGACCTCAGTCCACCAGACCTGTTCAGACATGGATGGGGTTTCGGGTGGCTTGGGACAACGGAAGAAAAAGGAAAAACGGCCGCCGGGATACTACAACTACCTGGAGGGTTCCAATAGCACCGGCGTGGCCACAGATGGAGTAGGGGCCTCAGGCCTGGTTAATGGACATAGTCCAAATGCTCCACTCCTGGGTTCAGAGGACATGATAGGGGACATGCTACCTGGGGCTGAGCTCACCTCCCCAAGTTCTGTAACATCCACCACATCCACACCCCAAACCGCCCCTCTTTCCCATCAGAGGACTTGTGAAAGCCCTGACAATTCAACATTGGACTTGACAAGCGAAGCTGCCTCTTTGTTAGACCGAAACGGTGCAGCTTCATTGTCTACTTCTTCTTCGTCGTCCTCTCAGAGCAGTGGGGTTGCACAGGGTGCCAGGACTGCAGAGCAACATGCAGAACCCCAAGCTCTAGAGAGCCCAGTACTCCTGGGTAATGGAGGACACAGCTCCTCTCCACCATCTCCTCTTCCCCCTGCTGCTGCTCTGGCTACCCCCACAACCACAATTCCTGCTACTACTGATCAGAGGGAGGCCGAGGGCGCGGGGGAGGCTAATGGGCTGCCAGAGACTGCCTCGGCTGCTGGAGCTGCAGACGGACTCCAAGACTCGTCTGAAACGGGCGAGGTGCAGTCTGCTTCCTCTGTTATCTCTCTGTCCTTAGACTCTGAAGTTCAGCCGGTAGTCTCGCCCGTTCTCCCTGCAGCACCTGTGGCCAACCCCCCAAAATCCTGGGCCAGCCTCTTCCACAACTCCAAGCCTCTGCCTGGAGGTCCTCAGGCTTACGTTGAGGTGAAGAGCGTGCCTGCTGTTGTCGCGTTAACACCAGCTGCCTCTGAGTTGCCTGAAAAGGCCAATGAGGTGCGCGAGGACCCTGTCCCTGTGTCTGAAGACCCTATGGCCCTAAAATTGGCAGGTAAAATATGACAACAATGTAAATGGTTTTGAGTCCAAAATGTAAAGAATGTTGTATTGGACAAAACCTAACTATCAACTGTTTGTTTTTAAAGCAAATGCTTTCTTGCTGACTTGGCTAAAGGGATAGTTCACCCAAAAATGAACACTTTACTCACCTTTACTCAATTTAATTTAGGCTTTTATTCATATTGATTAACGCACATAAAATATGGTAAACACAATCTCATTCATACTTGTTTGATGCACAAGAACAAATCCCTTTATCCCTTCCCCGTTACCCCTTGAAAGGGTTAGTTCACCCAAAAATGAAAGTTGTTAATTACTCACCCTCATGTCGCTCCATGTCGTCTTTGTTTGTCTTCGGAACACAAATTAAGATACTTTAGATGAAATCCAAGAACTCTCTGACCCCTTTATAGACCGCAATTTAATGAGTACTTTCAAGAACCAGAAAGGTAGTAAAATCAGTTCTAAAATAGTCCCATGTGACTGCAGTGGTTCAACCTTAATGTTATGAAAAGATGAGAATACTTTGTGTGCAAAAACAAACAAAAATAATGACTTAAAACAATTTCGTTCTAGCCTGTGTCAGTCTCCTATGCAGTTTCCGTTGTAAATAGTGCAGCGCTTTTTAGATCTATGGCAGCCGATGCCGTTCACGTGAGCACCATGGTTCATGTGCGGGAGCTGCACTGCCTTTACAATGTAAACTGCGTAGGAGACTGGCACAGGCTAGAACAAAATAGTTGATTTAAAGTCGATACTTTGTTTTTGTGCACATAGTATTCTCTTTGCTTCATAAAATTAAGGTTGAACCACTGTAGTCACATGGACTATTTTAACTGATTTTACTAACTTTCTGGACCTTGAAAGTGTTAATTAAATTAATTTGTTTTCTGAAGGTGAACGAAGGTCTTACGGGTTTGGAACGACATGAGGGTGAGTAATTAATGACAGAATTTTCATTTTTGGGTGAACTATCCCTTTAAGTATTTTTGTCAATGGTTTACACGATCATTGCCTCAGTCTGTAGATATTTCCCATTTATAAGCAAACTGAAATGTCAGTTAACTAACATATTAGCTTATTTAGTATTTAAATGTTCAGTTTGATCTGTTCAAATAGAATCATTTATCTTAAAGAAATTTCTGAAAAATTCACTGTCTTTTGAAGTAGGGCTGTGTATCGATACAGATGTTTCAATTCCGATTCGCACGATTTTGATTTGACTGAGAACTCGTTATTTACACGTTTTCAGTGCGCACAACTTGTTCTCTTTCACGTCGTCTTTCGCTTGAATGTTTAAATTGGCAAGGCTTAAAAATGCATGAAAAGTATGAACTTTCGTGTCCACGCAGCACTGTCCCATCAGCTTCTTCAACTGTCCGGAACGTCTTTAACGCTGAAAGGCACACCTGCATCTGCCATGTTGAACACTAAATGAAAGACCATAGTCTCCATTGTAACATCGCACAAGGTAAATAAAAGGATCTAGTGGATAAGACTGGTGGTAAGATTAATAACAATCAGATATTGTTTGTTTTTTATGGAAATAAATACAAAATAAGATCGTTTTGTGGCTTTTGAGAATCAATATCGAATTGACCACATTTTAAGAATGATTAATTGAAAGATTTTTTTTTGCACAGCCCTACTTTGTAGAGTCTTTTAAGCAGCTCTTTTGCCTACAATGACTTCATAGGGACCACGTCTTTCAAGCTCCAAAAAGCATCATGAAAGCATGGTCTCTGTTTGTTGCTATATTAAAGAGAGCTGCATAAATGTTAAGATTTTTCTTGTGTTACATGGAAGAAAATAGCAGCATGTGGGTTTGGAACATTGAGTGAATAATGGAAGAATGTGTGTCTATTGGTGAACACTTTCCTTATTCTGTTTGGTTCATTTTTCTGTCCACAAGATGGCAGCAGCAGCCCGTTTTGATGATCTGCAGGTGGCACCCATAATCCCTTCTGTGGATCCTAATCACTTCAGGGCCACTTTGCTCACAATTCTTTTAAAAAGCACACTTCCTCATCTTGTTGCTCAAATTAATCATGACAGGTCTTGAGGAAAGGCCCACCCAGGTGCTGTATTTATCCATCATATTGTTAACATTTAATGTTCAGAATGTGTCTCCTGAAGAACAACAAAAGCAGGGAGTTTTCTTGTCCAGAGCCTGAGTGTTGATTTGTTACGTTGGCTACTGCTCGTTCAACACACTTCTATACAATGAATTCTTGACCTTGGAACCAATCACTGGGACTCTACACTGTATTAAATCTTTCTCTGGGTTTCCCCTGCTGTTCCTTAAATATGAGAAATCTTGCGCAAGACCTTTTGTAAAAAAAAAAAAGGAAATTGTAAATTTAAAAATCTCTCCCTTATGAAACTGCGGTCTCGTGTATTGTGTAGACTTGCAGTATAATGGTTGGACAAATTCTATTGGTCTCAGCGTTGGCTTATGTGACACTCAAACATTCTAGACGGTTCTCCTGAGTAAATGCATGTTCTGTTATATAACAGGAAGCGCATCTGCTTGGTTGATGGCATTTTATATGACTGTTTCAGAGGTTTTTCTTCAAAGCTGTTAATAGGATTTATGATCCTTTGAATTTGTTTTTTATTACACATAAACTTGTGTAAAAAAAGCTGCAACAAGTGTCTTTCCATCAGCATTCCTTTTGTCACTCGCTAATCTGCCTTGATGTAAGACACTTGGACGGGCCACTAAGTGGAGATGAATCTCTTTTCCTGACCATTGGCTGCCCTCGCATGTTTTAGTTTTCAGAATAAATCTACAGAGTGCCATTATGCATTTTGTTGTTCTCTTAGAATGGATTTCTACGCTAGCTGCTTTGATTTAGTAATGAAATTGATGTTTTATGCACATTTCTGGTCTCATGTATGATTCATCATTGCAAATCAAATGACTTTCCTTTTCTTCTGTTGTCACTTAAGCCAATATTGGCCAATGTTATCCAATTGCAAATAGCTTCTGAGACATTTTTAACAACCTGTTCTGCTGTGGAACACCCCCACTTTTTTTAATACCCCATTCAATTTGTTGGATAAAATAAGTTTTTATTTCTTTGTTTGTTTTTGAAAATATCCAGTTTTACTTGCATTACAGGAGTACAATAGGTTAGCATTAGCATGTTTTGCTGCCCAATGAAAGATAAAGGGATTGGATTTTTTTATTCAGATTTCCACGTTACCATGGGAGCTGTAGCATTATTATGGTCTCCCTTCCTAGGCGTGGTACAAAAATTCTCCTCATTCTGCCACTATCAGCTTCATGTGCATCAGTCACATTAGCAAGGTTGGAGTGATGAACACAACATTGTTTTCCATTTCTTCAGACTAGTGAATTATTTTTTATTTTTTTCCCCTAATTTCTCTTTAGACTCTGTATCTAGTTTTTTTAAGGAAAAGCTCATGTAAATGTCTTATGAAACAATCAGGTAAACTAATCATGCAAGTGTTTTGTAAAGATTGCCTAGTTCAGGCATCTTGCCTGTTTGCTATTCAAGAAAATATGTAGTTTTGCACATCCCTAGTGTTTCATTCACAAACATGATTTATTTTTCTTTCCATCCATCAGAATTAATTGAGAATGTGAAGTTGATACACAAACCAGTGTCTTTGCAACCAAGAGGACTGATAAACAAGGGAAACTGGTGCTATATCAATGCTGTATCCTTTTCTTTGCCTCGGTTCATCCGATCTTATTGAGCTGTTTAAACCAATAATTAATCGGCCAAGCCTTTCTTGTCCTATTTGTTTATTCTCACTTGACTCTTAGCTTTAGACCCTGCAGGCCCTGATTGCGTGTCCCCCCATGTATCATCTGATGAAGTCTATTCCCCTTTTCAGTGAGACTCAGAGACCCTGCACATCCACACCCATGATGGATAACTTGTAAGTTTCTAAATATTACTATATAATTATTACACTGTTTATATGAACAAGATGTGGAATTTCATAGCATATCATCTATTCTAAGACCGTACCAGCTTAAGAGGCACTAATGTGATCAGTCTTATATGAAAGTTCTCAAAACGTGGACCACATGTGGCCCTTGAGCCATGTTTTTGCAGCCCACTGATGTCATCATGGCAACTGCATCTACAATAACTACAAACAACTTTTCTTGTTAATAAGATGTAGGAATGGGTGGTGTGACTATACTGTTTGTCAATAGAAATCTCAACTGGTCAAAGTGCCAAACAGAAAACTATAGTCTACTCTAAAAGAGCCAAGTTTCAAACCGCTGTGTGCAACCAGAATGATAAAGCATTACAGCTTTTTAGTCTTTTGTTTTTAACTGAAGTGTCATATAATGGGAAGCATCTGTTTGTACACTGATGCCAGACTTATCGTTCATAATGAATGATAATATCTTTTGGATTGCATCAACATTTCAAATTAAGATGAAAATCTAAATATGATAGAGTAACTGGATGGCAACTTTCATTTGAAATGTGCAGATCTGACCATAGCTAAATATTCTGGTTGACTTAAATCAATCAATCAATCAACCAACAAGTTTGTGCAAAACTTGCATAAATACATAGTTTTTGCTAAATTCAATCATGTTAATGAGACCATTTTGGGCCAAATTCACTTTTCTTTTTAGCAGTCTGCTTGCCACATTAAATTGCTTTAAACATTTGGAGTGTGGCCCCTGAAGCTAAAGGGATCCTTCTTTCCAAAGAACTAGCCTGTTTACAGGCAATGTTAGACTGTTTATTTACGTTTACTGAAGCAGGGAAATTAGTATTTTATTTTTGTGAATTTTGATCATAGTCTTTTGTCTTGTAGTATTCGGCTTGTGAATGAGTTCAGCAATATGCCTGTCCCTTCCAAGGCTAAACAACAAGGTAATGTCTGTCCAGTGTTAATGAAGGACAACATCTTTACATTCCTTTTTTTCACCTGTGTATTTATATATTATCTTCTGCTTTTCTTGTAGCTGCTGGAGAGAAGATAATGAAAGACCTTAGAGTGGGTGTTCCTTTTGAACCCACCTACATCTATAAACTCCTCACCCTCATTAAATCAAGCCTTTCTGAGAAGGTAGGCAGCATGAAGATTGGACTGTTTACAATAAAGCCCATTGTGTAATTGGACTTGCTAAGGCCCCAACACTGTTTTTAGAGGGCCCCCAGTAGTACACATTTTGAATGTCTCCTTTATCTGAAGGGAAAGCAACTATAATTCTAGTTTATGTATTAATTGGTTGTAATTGCCACCAACAATTTATTAGTCACTTAGTTTCACAATTACTGGCACCTCACAATGAAATAAACTATAGACACCCGTACTTGACACATCTGAGGACAAGACCTTCCTGTTCCATTCCTGTTTGTATTTGTCTGCACATTCACTAACATTGAGGAATGAGTGTGTCAGGAACCTCTAATGAACAGATCAAAGCAGAAAGATAAAGCCCTCGGTTATGGCATTCTTCAGCCATTAATGAGCTGGATCTGTGGATACGGTCTTCCGGATGTGGAAGAACGACAGCGTGTCTGAACAATGCCTGCTTAGCAGGCGCTATACAGAGGATAGGAATTACATTTTGTTTATATCATTAGGCAATATGGTGCCTTGGATGCCAGTATATCTAGAAGTTGTACCTTTATTAAAAAGCTTAGTCATTGTATACTAGATTTCAAAATAAAATCCGTTACCAGTCAAACAAGTGTAGCATGAGGTGTTGTGGATGAGTAAAGTGTCATCTATTAATGATCTCTCCCTCTTTCTCCCAGGGTCGCCAGGAGGATGCGGAGGAGTACCTTGGTTTCATTTTAAATGGGCTGCATGAGGAAATGCTGGCACTGAAGAAGCTTATTTCTCCACAAGAAGAAAGTATGTTCCTTTTTGGTTCCTGTAGTGTTTGCAAGATAACTCTCAACTGGAGACCTGCCCACTCTAGATTTATCAGGTTTCTGATTGCTTCATATTAACTAGATGTCTGTTTCTGTCTCTGAGTAGAAGCCCCTACGCCAAACGGGCCTGAGTCTCAGCCTGGTGTGGAGGAAGACCCTGCTGAGAAGGAGGAAGGCAGTGATGATGAATGGGAACAGGTCGGACCCAGAAACAAAACCTCCATCACCCGGCAGGCAGATTTCATCCGCACACCTATCACCGACATATTCGGTGGCCACATCAGGTAGGCTTTGAATGCATGTTTCCATGTCAGCTACTTCGATACTGTAGAGCAGTGATTCTCAGGCTGGTCCTATGTATCCCTAGTGTAAAAGCTCCTATGTGCTATTCTACATAACTTCAAAGGTGGAACCTGACCTAAAAAGTCTTGAGAACCACTGCTGTAAAGTCATTGTCCTCATAAAGGCCCTGATATACTCATGACAAAGTTCTTTTTTGTTCTTCGCTTAGGGGTAAAAAGAAGTTCATCGAACATCCCGGCACTGCCCATGATGCTGGGTGCGTCATTTATATGAATGTCAATATGTGCTGCGTGCTTTCATCTCAAAATAAATCCACAACAAAAGTGACAGCAGTGGGAGAACAGCAGTTAAGAAAGCATCTGATCATAGCAATGTGGACATGTTTGCACACGCTCTGCAATTCGGCCAAGTCCAGTTTATTTATGTAGCTCTTTATACAATAGCTTACTTAAATACAAGCAGCTTTACGGTATTAAACATGGGGGTAAAAAAAGTGTCGGTTACATTTGATTTAGAATTACAGCTTCAATTCCTATTATAATGCAGATCTCCAGTCTGATCTTGACGAACTGAAGAGAAGACTGAACTACTGTAGTTTGAAGGCGTTTACCAGCCAGAGCAAACATTTCCGGAAAGTGTTCGACAAGCTTTCAAATTCAAAATGAACTCGCAAACTTTGATTTGGCCTGATTTTGTTCGAAATTATGTCACCAGTTCTTTCTACGATTCTGCTTGAAGTATATCAGGGCCTTAACAGTTTCTGTGTAAGACACCTGACCTCTGTGACGCATTAAACCACAGAGGTGGACAGATATGCAGCACTTCTGCAAAAAAATAAACTTGTGGAAAAGTAAAGCCATGGCACCAGGTTTGGCCTTTTCATTGGCTTACACGGTTCATTGTGGTATGACACAAGTGCTTGGTAAGTTTGATGTTATCTTCAGCCCAGCCCATCCTGCTGTCCTGATGCTTCTCCAAGCTGTGTGGATACAGCCATTACAAACAATTCACTGCAGAAAAACAAGCCTTGTGGCTCACCACCACAGCCCAGCTAATTTTGGTGGCTGCAGAAACGCAGATGCCTGAACGTGTGGGGGCGTCAAGGATTAGATGAAGCCTTTTTTTCATAGCTTTTGGGGCTATGGTTTGGCTATGGAGTCTTTGGTAGTCTGATGGAGAATTTAATTGCGTAGCTGAGCCCTTCTTTTGCTTTTCCTGTTAGGGGAAAAATACAGTTTGGGGCTTTCAGATTCATAGTAGCATGCTCTCTTCTCTCTTCAATTGCCCTAGGCATTTTGATTCTTTTTGTTGTTGTAACACAATAAATGGTTTACTTGTTACCTCTAAAATTGGTCACACTTCAATCTTTTCTAAAACAAGTGTTTTTTTTGTTTGTTTTTTTAGATCTGTGGTATACCAGCAGAGCTCAAAAGAGTCAGCCACCTTGCAGCCCTTCTTCACGCTGCAGTTGGACATCCAATCAGAGAAGATCCGCACAGTCCAGGAGGCCCTGGAGGTACTGGTGGCGCGGGAGTCCGTTCAGGGCTACACCACTAAGAGCAAGCAGGAGGTGTGAATCATTAACTGTAAACGTCTTCCCACAGATATGTCAATGTTGGTTACTCTATGAACTACTGACATGTATCTACTAACTACTGACTATACTGTTGCCGTGTCTACCCCCCATAACTGAGAGAGATTTTAATGTTTGGTGTAAACAAATCTGTAGCTATCTTGTATCTCTCTGTGTGCCCATCTGTCCCTCAGTTCTGATGTGCATTTTCTCATGTGACACTATAATAATGTAATAAACATTCATTTAAAATCATAAGATGTAACAAATATACATTATTGATAACAAGAATAAAATATTTGAACAAAATACCATCAAATTAGGGAATGACAATTGACAAAAATTCCCACAATCAATCGTTGTTTAAATTAATGATCTTTTCGATTTAATCTTTAACCTTAACTTCTTAAATCTGAACCCAAGTTTTCACATGTCCCAAATGGCACACTTCATATGTACTTTCAGTCTTGTGGATTTGCAATGACTGCCACGTGCGTGTGCTTGCGATGGTCTCCTTTGCAGTCAATATGCACATTTTTGCTGAGCATGCACTGGCATTACGTCTCAAGTGTGATCCCCAGTGTTTTCCAACATCATTTGAAAGTTCAACCAATGCAAACGTGTAGTGGGTATAGTGAGTAGAGATCAATTGGACACGGTTTTACAGCTGGAGTGTGTCATCCACCATAGAATAGGAACTAGGATCTTATTACTTGTTTATTCTATGTACTTTTATTGGCATTTCCACGAGTATTTAGTTCTTATGTTCAGTAAAATCACTTGTTTGGAGGGTTTTTTTGGACCCTTGATTTAATTTAGAAATAAACGTCTAGCCTACCTAATCCATTGCATGGCTTGAAAGACATAATGGTGAAAGACCATAATGCTTTTTTTTTTATTATTTTTTTATTGTATTTCATTGTAAAATTACTTAATTTCCTATTAGATTTGTTTTTACCATATATAGCAAAGGAATTTGTCATGAAAAATGCTATGTTTTTAAAAGCCTGTTAATTATTTCTCAGTATTTCTTATAAAAAATGCAAGCAAGGCAAGTTTATGTAGCACATTTCATACACAATGGCAATTCAAAGTGCTTTACATAGAAATTAATTAAAATAGTGATAACATGCATAAGAAATAAGAATACCATGTGTAAGAATTAAAAATAAAAACAAGGAAAGTTAAAACGGTTGTAAAGAGAATAAAAATAAAATAAAATGGTGACTCCCTCACTTCCTGATTCAGCAAGTTCTAAATTCGGGGATCCCCTATCTGAGATTGAAGAGATGGAGCAGGTCCGTCTCCTGGACCTTACCAGTTGGTCCAAGATGGGCTCCTGTAGAGGACATTACCTCTGCACCGCAGGGCCTCCCCTTTCTCGAGGCTTCTTTGGACTGTATGCTACCGTTTTTACCTATGCCTTCAGCATGTCACGACGCTATCAGCGACTTCTTATACTATTAACATTTAGTATAATTATGCCTCACATGTGGAATGAAGCGAAGCACACTGCTCTCCTTCTCCAGTCTTTTCCATTCAGACAGCCCTAACCAAATAATAAATAGATCCCTATCTGCCTGATTCTCTAAATTCAGATACCCCTATCTGAGATGAAAGCGATGGAGCAGGTTCGCAATGTCTCCTGGACCTTACAAGTCGGCCCATAAATTTTACTTTGTAAAAAAGTATACAAATTGCTAATGGTCCACTCTTCATATTTAGAAGGGATAGGTATTTAAACATCCAAGATGTCATGCTTTAAATTTGATTCTGACTTGATGTTGAATTCTGATTTCTTGCCCTCTTTGTCCTTTTCTGCTTTTAGATTGAGATCAGCCGGAGAGTGACTCTTGAAGAGCTTCCTCCAGTGCTGGTGCTTCACCTCAAGAGATTTGTCTTTGAGAAGACCGGTGGATGTCAAAAACTGGTCAAGAATATTGATTACCCTGTTGATCTGGAGATCAGTAAAGGTGCTTATTTCCTTTTTCTTTCTCCATTGAAACGCTCTCTGCTGATATTATGTTGTTTTTAGCAGGTTTCACCAACTAGTCAGTTAGTTGTAGATTGCATGATTTTAGTTGCACTTGTTCTGTACCAGGTGACATGAGGATAATTCCTGTTTTCTGCCCACTCCATCCCAACTGTAGCTGCCTGTCACTTTATTTGTTTAATGACCTCTATTCAACTAAATATATTAATATAAATATACACTGATCGGGCATAACAGACAGTACTGTGTTGGTGCCCCTTTTGCTGCCAAAACAGCCCTGACCCATTGAGGCATGTACTCTGCTGGACCCCAAGGTGTGCTATGGTATCTGGCACCAAAATGTTAGCAGCAGATCCTTTAAATGGTCTGTTTATTCAGAGCATCTCGTATTTCTTTAGAGTCTCTATCTCCACACACTTTCATCATTTTGTGCACATAGACAATGCAGGTCCAGTCTCTCTCCATTTCACTTCACAAACCTCTGTTTTAATGGATTGTTCCAAGTTGGTAAGTCATTACTGGGAAAATAATGTTTGAGCAATACTCTGCATGTGCTCTCAATTCTGCTCCTGACAAAGAGACCAGGTTCCCCCACTAAATATGAACCTGACCAAAATAAACACGAGCACTAATGAGGGAGTAGCATAAAGACTTCTCTATTGTGAATGGTTTCCTGCTTATGAAACTAGGCTACATGTCAGTCATTAAATACCAGTCTGCATGTTAGTCCATCTGGATGCTATTCAGATCTGGATTAAATTGATCAAGTATTATACATTCACTGAGTGTTTTTTTTTATTTATTATTTTTATGCTGGTTCTCACAAAATGGATCATCTTAATAGTTAGCCATCTGTAAATATGCTGCTATGTTTCATGATTTTCAGATCTCTTGTCACCGGGTGTGCGAGGCAAAACTTTTAAAGGCCAAAGAACCTACAGGCTCTTTGCAGGTATGTGTTTTTTTTTTTTAAATCCTTTCTTAAAATGCTTCTCCTCTGGTCTAATTAACCTAAAAAAACTGGATGTAGGCTTTCACAATTGTGTTATTATTAGATTATGTCTGTCTTTCCGGTGGATTTTTTTAAAAATGTAAATTCTAGGCAGGCTCTGACTATCCACCTTTTTTTTAAATGTAAAAGCAGGCACAGCCATTTATAAATTAAATGTGTCTGGCTTCTGGTGTCATCCTCTTCCAGTTATGTTTAGCTGTATAAACCGCTTGTGCTGCTTGATTGCAAACTGGTATTTCTTGCCTTTTATTTTAATGCATTGTCATAATTAACCCATTGGTTTGCAGCGCATATGGATTTACTGTTTACTGCACTTATTACTAGATATTTACCTATAGGCACTAATGAATTGGAAATCACACGTTCACAGAAAATAGCTTTTGCATTGCAAAATAAGGTAGATACAGCATGGTGAAACATTTAGTCGACAGTGATTTGTCATTTGGACCCTTTCCATAGTTTGATACTAATCCTGTTTATATTAGCTTATGTGACAGGCTTTTGCGCAAATACTTTTATTATGGCTTCCAGCAAGCTGTCAAGACATACACCTTTTGTCCTTCCAGCACCTTCCTATTGCCAGCTAGTTAGGCCTTGTCTGTCTTGACTCTGCCACCACACGTGACTCACTGACCGGTTTAAACACACATGGCCTTCCTTTGCGGGAGATGTTCACCTTTTTTTTTCCCGCCTCCAAGTCCAAGAGTGAATTGCTTTCAGGCGTTTATTTTCCTTTCTAAAGGGGAAAAAAAAAATGTCTCCCTGCTTGTCAAGTAGCCTGTCCAGCAAACCCTAGCAACAGTTGCCATACCAATACATTTCCCTTAAGCCTCTTTTTTTTTTTTTTTTACTATTTTCCCCATGTTTGAACATCTGGTGTGGGTGGAAAATTGTCTCTAAACTTTGTTTAATTTGCCAGTGATATAGCACACAAGTTACTTCACCTTTTTCTTAGTTTACCAAACTTTTACTGGCAGCCTTTACTGCAATAAAAAGTACATGTCCTATCAAGACTGTATTTTGCTGATTTTCCTGTGCGATGGATGTTAGAGGGCCAATAATACCATGTAGTGCTTGTTGTAGTTTATACTTTCGACGTAGAGGTTTATAAATCTGCCTAAAGGTTGTTTACAGTATTTTGGCCTGTGTGTTTTGTTAACATGCACTCCAGGTGCTTGAAGTTACATATTAAGTACGTTAAGAACCCATCAAATCCCTTGATAATGTGCTGGGGTTGTGTAGTAAACAAGCGGCCATTTAATGTAATTCATTTAAAGGTTTTCCATCAATGACACGCGTGTTAAAAGTTGCTGGAATTGATCTGGCATTCTCAGTACATAAGTGAAGTTGCTTTTAAAAAAAACTGCTCTCTTAACCCAAATATTATCACTGCACTCTTTTTATAGTACACTCCCCATTATGTTATAATTGTTAGTTGTAAATTTAACTTAAAATAAAAATATGTAGTAATGATTTTTTTAAACTTCTCTTCAAAGAGTTGCTTCTAATCTGATTTTTTTGGTTTGGGATTTGACTTGAAACGGATGATTTCAATACGTGAAGCTGTTTTGCATTGATGCCAAACTTGACAAAAACAAAACTCAAAACAAGGGGGACAATTGTGACCAAATAAGTCTGGTTTCATTATTTCAACTCCTGCGCATAGATTATCTTTTATATGTAATGCTGGAGGCTGCGACATTGTCTGCCTCTTGTTTTGGACACATCAGCACTGTTTTCAGCAAAAAATGTCTACCATGGTATAAAAGGGGCAGCAGAATCTTATGGTTGACCAATTTTGTCCAGCCCAACAACTGGAAATTTGAATGGAAATGAGTGTTGTACATGCCTAAATCCTTTGTATCTTCCTGCAGTCGTCTATCACCATGGGAACAGTGCCACGGGTGGCCACTACACTACAGATGTCTTCCACATCGGTCTGAACGGCTGGCTGCGCATTGATGACCAGGCGGTGAAGATCATCAATCAGCATCAGGTGGTGAAGCAGACTGCAGAGCGCACTGCCTACCTGCTGTACTACCGGCGTGTGGACCTGCTGTAGAAACCATACTCGTACAACATAAACACACACACACGTACATTCAAACACACGTTTACATGCAGACACGCACACAATCTCTCCCACTCTCTCACACACACACACACACACACACACACACACACACACACACACACACACACACACACACACACACACACACACACACACACACACACGTGTCTCGACAGGAACACTGCCCAACTTCACGATTGTCCTCCCTTCTTTAACCCTGCTATTCCAGAGAGCCAGCTTTTCCAACTTTTTCTTTCTTTCTTTTTTGGAAGAGGAAAAGACATGAGACGTATCTAAAGACTTTCCTGTAATAGTGTTTTCCCCCTCCGCACACGGCCTTGCTTGGGTCTGGAGAAGTTGAGGGGAGAAAAGTTAGCACTGCAGAACGCTCCAGTTTGGAGAGACAGACCTGAATCACTGCTTATGTTCACAGCCTCATGTAGTCTGGCCAGAGTGGATCCCCGCTGAAAGAACTCAGACCAGTTGAGGCTGATGGACTGCTGGAGAAAATCGTTCTTCTTTTTTTTTGTTTTTGTTTAATCTACTTTTTTAAATGGCATAGAAAAAATATGAAGTGTTTTGCCTTTTAGCAAGGAGAGTTGTCGGCCTAATTTGCAGCAGTTAAGCGGAGCCTGTTAAATTCTTGACTAGAGCATCAAAGTGGCCCAACACCAGCAAGCTTCCAAAATTTGTGTAGATCTCAATGTAGGAGTTTGTCAACAAGCAAGACACTCAACTCCACCACCACCACAACAACAACCTCTTCTCTCCCCCATTTCCCTATTACTCCTGATGCTTCAGATTACACTTGAGTCATGGGAGGGAAAAAGATAGTGGGAGGGTGCTGCAGTGTGCTGAAATGGTAAAAAGCAAAACAAACAAAAAAACTAAAATTGGCTTTGTTTGACCTTCAGTGTGATTTTTGGGTGTAGGATTAGAATGATTATCTTACAATTTTAATGCGCTTTAGGATATAAATGATTACAAAAGCTTTGTGCACGTTAAAAAATATAAAACTGGTCGAATAAAATGCAGATGTGCATCGTTTGCACATTTCTTGCAGATATTTAAGTTTTAAAAGTATTAAATGCAAAAATTTGAATCTTGGCGGCGGTTACCTTGATCAGCTCCCTTGGGGATTGCGCTTGTTCTTTAGGCTTTGTGTGTACTTTCATACATTCATGCTGGCGAGATACAGATGATGTCCAAAACTCCATCATGAACATTGACTCGCATTTACTTTTGTCCCCTCTCGCCATCCTTCATTAGTTCTGTTTGATCCTTTCTGTATCATATGAATAAAGTGTATCCACTGTCCACTGACTGCCTTTCAATGTCAGTAGAGCAGCAAGTACTGAGCCACTCCTGCCAAGTTTGAGAGGGAGCCGTGTTGAGATACATCTGTTTTGCATCTCATTCTGTATGTTAGCCCGCTCCGAGCAGTCAGCCTGTGATGTGCATGTTGAGGCTCAGTGTGCAGTTCTGAGGATATCATCTCAGAATGGGTAGCAAGAAATGTCTCTTACTGCAGTTAATTCGTTGCTTCTAGGTGAGATCAGCTCTGCCTGATGAAGCCTGAAGCACAACCGCAGATGCGCACAAACAACGAATCATGTTTGCGTCTATTTCAGAGACCTTGCATCATCAATATTATACCTGATTGTATTTAGTTGAATTGAGTTTTTTTCTCTTTTTTTTTTTTTTTTTCTTCATTCCCCATTTGCGTACAATTTCTGTTCCATTTAAATTGATATTTTGAAAGGAAATGACCCAAGGTTAAAGCACAACAATGAATAAAGCTATACAAGTACTATGCTTGACCTTATTTCATTTGGACTTTTTTTCTTTTTTCAGAATTTTTTATTTTTTTCCAAAGAATAAAAGAACCACTGACATTACCATTACCAGTAAAAGTGCTCTACTTGTTTAGTCCCAGACAGGATATGCAGACTTTTTTGCGTATTTTGCAGGAAAACCTGATGTTTAATGGAGCTGAGATTACTACAAATTTGTTGCTAGCTAAAAGAATCAAATGAGCCAAATCATATAATAAAAATGGTTTGAATCAAAAGTTTGAAATCTAAAGAAAACTGCACACATTGTTTGTGGGCCTGTTCATCATGCTGTTACTGAATATACCTCCTAATAGGAACAAAAAACAAAAAAAAAACTTTGTGAATGTTTCAGGCTTACCACTTGGTATATTCAAACTTTGTATACAAGTGATGAGGTGCATTGCAGCCCCTCACAAATGCACTTTGGTGTTGGCGATTGCTGAAAGTGAACACGTCGCTTCCAGGAACAGATCCTTTGAGTTGAGCTCTTCACACGGTCCTGCCTCTGACCACAGGCTAGGCTGGTGTGAACTCATCTTTCCACTCTAGAAATGCAGAGCATGAATCTCACATCCATCTGAATGAGCTTATTTTATCCCAGCACACAGAATCTTCCTTCAAATCCATGTAATCCTGTGTCTTGTCTTTTCATTTACAGTCATTTGGATTTAATTGTGTGTATATATATATATGAGATCGGCGTTTTTCAACTGAGTGATTACAATTGCCAAGTCCTGTTTAGCTGTGTGCCCTTTTAAACTTCTTGAATTTGGTTTATTTGAATCTACAGAAGGACACAAGGAACGCATCCCCCATGAAAAACCAAAGGATTAAGAACTTGTATAAACGGACACTGTTGCCTCATGCTAGAAGATAAAAACGTCAGATTTAAGTTTTTTTTTTTTTTTTTTTTCCTGACTTCCCAAACTTGGATGTCTTTTTGTGCACCATTCAAGAACTTGACCTGATTTCAGCTGACATGCTGACTCATCAGGATCACCATTGTTTCTGAAAGGTCTACACCAGATGCGAGCGACATGACAAAAGCAAATAGAACCCATTATAATCAGTGATGCTGTCTACGCTGGATGCGGCACAAAGCGACACAACAAATTCCTGACCGTAAACTGATGCCCAGTTCCTCTTCTGATGTACTTCAAGTGCTCATACTACTTTTGACAGAGCAAATGGATTTGCAACTGTCGCTTTGTCGCATCCGGTGTAGACGCACAATGTGAGTGGTGGATAAAATGTTGTGACGCCTCTTTGGTCACATCTGATGCACTCATTGTGTTTGTTTCTCTTGTCTGTTTCAAGGTGGTAACCTGGTTTCATGTATAAGTTCAACCCTTGAGACAGTTTCTTTCTCTTCCTTTAGTATGTCTGTCAGGGAAAGTCCTGGTATGTAGTTCAGATGATGTCTGTCTTTTCAGTTTGTGCTTCCTAACCCTTGTGTCTGCTGAGATCTTGATGCGTTGGCAAATTGAGCTAAATACAAACTATATGCTGTCTCATCCTTGACCTTCAGCCTTCTACTTTTTTTTGTCGTCAACTGTTCAAATAAAAAATAAATTGTGGCAAAGCTTTATTTCTATAGCAGATAAGTCTGAAGCCTTTGAAATGGGGCTTCAAACAGTCTTTTCCCCTCTCTTGAGGAATGTGCAGCGTAACCACAAGAAAACATGAAATAAAGAGAAACCGATCCTTGCTATTCCTCCTTAGCATGCATTGTAAACTAACCAAAGTGGGTTGAATTTCAAAATTTATTTTCTTTGTGTGTTGTTCAACATTTCTGCCATAGCTATGTTCTCAGTCTGACCGTTCTCCATGCTCTTGTGGCTCAATTGGCTGCCTGCGCGTCCAGTGTGCAGTTTCTGGGTTACGTGGCCTCACTGTGTGTCTTGTAAAGGCTGTCATCATTTAGGAGGCTGAAAGAGCATCCCCTCCATGGTTCTCAACGGAGGTTTGGTTGTTTCTCCCAAACATGCAATCAAATGTGGTATTTTCCTTTTGTTAATGTTAAAATACAGTTTAAGACTCGGTACAGGGGCTGTGATCTAGGGTTGAAATAGAGGATTGTAGCCAGAATGGATTTAATTATATAATTATATACACACACGCAGAGAGTTATGGTCAGCATTATTGGCAACCCTGGTAAATATGATTAAGATGACTGTAAAAATAAATCTGCAGGATTTTTCCGTATGATCTTGCATTCAAAAAATGTGCAAAAATCTAACCTTTCACTGAAGTAAAACAATTGAGTAAATCGTTATGAAATTAATGCTTTTCTCCAAAACATAATTATTGGCACCCTTTTGTTAAATACTTTTTGCCAAGATGACAGCTCTTGAGTCTACTCCGATAATGCCTGATGAGTTTGGAAAACACCTGACCGGAGATCAGAGACCATTTCTCCATACAGAATCTCTCCAGATCCTTCAGATTCCCAGCTCCACCTTGGTGCTTCTATTCAGTTCACCCACTCATTTTCTATAGGGTTAAGGTCAGGGGACTAGGACGCTCATGACATACTTTAGTGTTGATTTTGACGTTTGTTTTGGATTGTTGTCCTGATGGAAGATCCATCCACGGCCCATTACAAGATTTCTAGCAGAAGTGGTCCGGTTTTGATATCTGTTGGTATTTGCTAGAATTCATGATGCCATGTATCTGAACAAGCTGTCCAGGACCTCCAGCAAAAAAAAAAAAAACAGGCCCACAACATTAAAGATCCAGCGGTGTATTTAACCGTGGACATGGAGTACTTTGTATCCCTGTTTGCACCGAACCTATCTGGTGGGCCTTTCTGACCCCAAGACTCAACTAATCTCTTCAATTCTCCAGCTGTGATCTTTGAGTCTAGACTTTTCTTTGATTTTTATACTCATTGTGATCAATGATTAAGGGAATTTGGCCTTTGTGTTTCCTCATATTTATATTCATGTGAAACAAGAAGTAATAGACAATTTCATAGACACCCTGTTGTGCTAAAAATTTTTAACATTAATTGCAATACACACTCACCTAAAGGATTATTAGGAACACCTGTTCAATTTCTCATTAATGCAATTATCTAATCAACCAATCACATGGCAGTTGCTTCAATGCATTTAGGGGTGTGGTCCTGGTCAAGACAATCTCCTGAACTCCAAACTGAATCTCAGAATGGGAAAGAAAGGTGATTTAAGCAATTTTGAGCGTGGCATGGTTGTTGGTGCCAGACGGGCCTTGTCTGAGTATTTCACAATTTGCTCAGTTACTGGGATTTTCACGCACAACCATTTCTAGGGTTTATAAAGAATGGTGTGAAAAGGGAAAAACATCCAGTATGCGGCAGTCCTGTGGGCGAAAATGCCTTGTTGATGCTAGAGGTCAGAGGAGAATGGGCTGACTGATTCAAGCTGATAGAAGAGCAACTTTGACTGAAATAACCACTCGTTACAACCGAGGTATGCAGCAAAGCATTTGTGAAGCCACAACACGAACAAACCTTGAGGCGGATGGGCTACAACAGCAGAAGACCCCACCGGGTACCACTCATCTCCACTACAAATAGGAAAAAGAGGCTACAATTTGCACAAGCTCACCAAAATTGGACCGTTGAAGACTGGAAAAATGTTGTCTGGTCCGATGAGTCTCGATTTCTGTTGAGACATTCAGATGGTAGAGTCAGAATTTGGCGTAAACAGAATGAGAACATGGATCCATCATGGCTTGTTACCACTGTGCAGGCTGGTGGGGGTGGTGTAATGATGTGGGGGATGTTTTCTTGGCACATTTTAGGCCCCTTAGTGCCAATTGGACATCGTTTAAATGCCACAGCCTACCTGAGCATTGTTTCTGACCATGTCCATCCCTTTATGACCACCATGTACCCATTCTCTGATGGCTACTTCCAGCAGGATAATGCACCATGTCACAAAGCTCGAATCATTTCAAATTGGTTTCTTGATCATGACAATGAGTTCACTGTACTAAAATGGCCCCCACAGTCACCAGATCTCAACCCAATAGAGCATCTTTGGGATGTGGTGGAACGGGAGCTTCGTGCCCTGGATGTGCATCCCACAACTCTCCATCAACTGCAAGATGCTATCCTATCAATATGGGCCAACATTTCTAAAGAATGCTTTCAGCACCTTGTTGAATCAATGGCATGTAGAATTAAGGCAGTTCTGAAGGCAAAAGGAGGTCAAACACAGTAATAGTATGGTGTTCCTAATAATTCTTTAGGTGAGTGTACTTCAGAGATATAAAAAATAAAATAAAAAAATCTATGGGTGCCAATAAGCTGAGAGTACTACAAACTCTCATATTTGATGACATACTGGTCTCCCATAACTCCAATCCTATCCTGCAACAAAGTACCTGCAAATGTCAATATCAAGTATTCAATTGTTCAGTCCTGTGTTTAAAAACTGGCCAGTGTGTTTAGCAGAATTGTTTTTTTGTTTTGAACATTTTGTAAACATTGAATTCAATCCTATTACATATTTTAAAATGTAACTTATGCCTGTGGTGCAAAGCTGAATTTTCAGCATCATTACATGTTGATTTGCTGCTCAAGAAACATTTTCTTGTCAATATTAAAAACAGTTGTGCTGCTTCATATTTTTGTGAAACCATGATAGATTTTCAGGATTCTTTAATGAATAGGAAAAAAAAAAAGTTTGTTTATATAGCGCCAAGTTTCACCAAAAACTTGTCTTTAACCCCATAAAAAAAAAAAAAAAAAAAAAAAAAGCTTAGTTACTTTAATGAAAGAGGAAGAGGGCAGCTTGTTTCTTTATAAATATCCAATAACCAATGTCACAGGTGTGAACTTGAAGTTCCACAAGCTGTTGCTTGACTGTGGCAAGTGATATCAGAGGGAGAGGGAGATGTAGTTTTGGATGGTAGAAAAAAAGAAAAGAAAATAGATTAACTCAAATCTAACACATGGACATAAAGCCACAAAACTTTGATTTCGATTTCGTTGGGGTCTTTAAAGCTGTTGTTGATTTGTAACTTGAATACCCACCATCACATTGGGCTCTGATTGTGGGCTCTTATAATGATGTAGTATTACTTCCTGATTGCCTTGGCTCCTTGAACAGACCTTAAAGGAATTCTGTTTAGAAAAGAGGAAAGATCTTTTACATGTTCTTACATCAATAAATCGTCTTGGTGCTGCTGCTGACCATCCCATAATTAGCATTTGACATGGAGCAGTTCCCTCTTTCCCTATCCATAGTTGGCACTGAATCCGGCTCACTCAAACAAACTGCAGGCATCGAGTCTGGAGTGCGCAGGAATCTTAAACATGCGCCTCAGCCCAAGGAGAACAGCATATTCAAAACAGACAAATTGTTTCTAATGGCCGTGTTACAGTGTGGATCCTGGCACAGCGCTCCGGTAGTAGGCGTTAGGACGCCGGTTTGAAATGAACATTATGTATTTAATGTACTGTTTCACTGGAAGCACCATTCTAAGTGGTTTCTTCTTTCTTCATGGTCAAGTTATTGCTGAGCTATGAGAAATGCCAAAGAATTACTTTTTTTTTCTAGATGTTCATAAGAGGAATCTCTTAAAAGGAATAATTTACTTAAAAATAAAAATCCTGTTATCATTCATTTGCCCTCGTGTTGTTCCAAAGCCATAAGAATTTAATTCATTTTTGAAATACAAATGAACTTGTTTTTAATGAAACCTGAGATTTGGAGATCTGGAGCCAGGCCTGTCATTAATGTAATACTGGGGGGATTTTGTTCTGTGTGGTGTTATTTTATTATTATTTATGCACCATTATCGTATTTATTCATATTTTCAATTACCTTTTAGTTTTATGTTTCAGTTTTCATTTTAATTTGATATGTAATGGATACATTAATGAGCACAGAAAATAACCTGCATTAAATTATCTTAATGCACTTTGTGGAGGCAGCCACCCTCCACGTTGCGCATTCAAATCGTTTAATGCACCGCTAGCCGTGGGTTATCCCGCTAATTCATAGTTTTCACGTGATGTCACACGCTTATAGGAACGCCCACCTGGAGGGCAAAACAAGGCTTTCCTCCATTGCCCTCCAGTCATTTTTACCAAGTTTGTAATGCAGTAAGAGTGATATTAATATACCAAATTCAATGTACACCTTATTGATGATGCATGCTATGTACAGGCAAGCAGATGAACACAGAATATTAATGCAACAAGGTTTCTCGTTAAGTGTTTTTCCCATCGAAACCCATTATAAAGAAAATGCGTTGCGTTCTTATTCTAGGCTCATCTGCTCGCCTGTATATAGTATGCTTCATCAAAAAGGTGTGAACTGAATTTGATCTTTTAATATCACTGTTTTAGTACATTAAGGCACTTTAAGGTGGGTTGCACAAATAAGGATTCTTTAGCCTGTCGTCAGTACTCCCTCCGTCTGCTGCTTGATCAGCTCTATAATTCTAATGGTTTTACTGTGTAATTAATCTGTTTTTAAAATTAAGTGGTGCAACAACTCGATTTAAAATAAAACCCATATTAACAAATCCTAGATTAGCGTTAAACTTTGCTTAATTGAATCCTTATCGGTGCAACTCACCCTATAGTGTTTTTCACGTTAAGCATTTTAAAAACGTCCCGCTGTGTGTAGTGATTGAAATACTGCAGCAGGTGCTGTATATGGATCATAAGTGCCCAAAATGTGCATCTTGTTCACATATTTTTGTTTTAAGATGGAAATTTGACAGGCTTGTGCTGCACTTCTATGGAGTTCTATGGCGGTTTTGCCCTCCAAGGCTCCACGACAGTCACATGACTGAAAACTATGAATACCGTGGTCGTTTACCAGCATTGAAAACTTGAAGCTGTTATTGATGTTTGCAGCACAATATTTGACCAGGGGTCTGTTCTTCATACCTCGCTTAATACATCTGAGATGATTTGACGGATCTCTGATCTTTTAATCATGATAACTGAACTCTGGCTAATTTGGTTCTTCAAACTAATTTGTGGATTGGATTAAAAGATCTGGATTAAGTGAGATTACTGCGCACTCTTGTGTCCTCTGAAAAGGGCAGATGCATCGATACTCGAAAGCACGATCTGCAATGCAGCGATTGGCTGGCGTCAAGCAACATAGTGACATAATTAAAATAGACACCTGGGGCACGTTCAGGCTCAAACCGGTGCGCAACATTTTGCTACGGTTTCCGGGTTGACTGACATGTTTCCTGGAAACGGTGTGCAATGGGTTTGAGATATGTTTTCTCTTGTTTGGTGGGTGTGTCAAAAATGTCAGCCCAATCAGCAGCAACATATATATAAACCGTGCGGTGTTAAAGAGACAGCTTGCGCAATGGGTCCATGTAAAGTCATTTACAAATGTGTCCGCTGCAGCTCTGGATTAGCCTGATGTCGTCATAATCAGATTCTAGGCAGAATATGAGTCTGATACTGCTCCATTGGGCTGTGATTATGGGACGTGTTTCAACTGAACCAGGAAAGACCACAATTGGATAAACCTATAACCAATTATAGCAGCGGAGCGACGCATCGTTGTCTTGTCTGCAGAACTCAACTGCATGCACGCTGGAAGAAGTAGAAGAAGAAGAGTGTAAACGATCTACATGGAGTACTTACTAACACGATCATCATTTTTGAGAGAAATAGTAAAGGTGAATGCATATATGAACAAGTTCTCAGTTTAGGATTAGAATGAATTCAACCCAAGCGCTCTTTGTGACGTGAATGATTACATTACTGTGGGTCATCTGTCAATCATCGTATAAAGCCCGCCCTGACAATTTGATTGGTCCGAACGGCTCCTGTTTGGGCATAGCTGCCAGCCGTTCTTAGCCCCACCCACAACATGAGGTCGGGAAGTTCGGTCTGGACTTGTACCGTTGTGGAGCAACTATGCTCGAACCAGAGCTATTCGGACCAATCAAACGGTGGGTTGAATTTGTTCTAATCCTTAAATTCTTTTTACAACACCGGCAAAGATTGTTTACACTCATCTTCTTCTTCTACTTCTTCCAGTGTGCGTGCAGTTGAGTTCTGTTGACAACTATGCGTCGCTCATCACTTTCTCCGTTGCTCTGATTGGTTATAAGTCTATTCAATTGAGTGCAGAGGCGTTCGGTTGAAACACGCCATCAGACCCATATTCTGACTAGAATCTGAGTATGACGACATCAGGCTAGAATAAAAGTATTATTTTTTTAAATATATAATATATATTACTTACACTACCATTCAAAGGAATGGGATATCATGGTTTCCAAAAAAAGTCACCTGATCATCAAAGGCAACACAGGTAAAAAAGTAAGTCAATTTCATGCTTTTAAAGGCATAGTTCACCCAAAAATAAAAATGGTCATTTACTCACCCTAATGTCGATCCAAACCTGTATGTTTTTCTTCTGCTGAACAAATTTTGAAGAATATTGTTGATAAAACAGTGTCGCTTCCCATTGACTTCCAATTTATTGTTTGTCCATACAATGACAGTCAATGGAAACCAAAACTGTATAGTTGCCAACATTTTTGTTTGAACTACCAACCAATATTGGTATTATCACTGCTCTCATAGAGACCTAGGTCTTATTAATCTATGTCTCCATGTGTTCTCACATCATGCAGGTTTTCTTCCCATCTCACTACTTGCTGAGAGGGTCTCCAAAACAGCACCACTAAATCACTACGGGAAGCTAATAAACATTGTAGGGCATAGAGGATCTGCAGCTCTCACCAAATAAACAACTGACCATGAGGCTGAGGTAAGTGTGACCTCCATACACTCCCGGTCACCATCTGGGCTAAAGCTTCACTCAGTCAAGGTCATGGCTACGATCTGTGATCTTTGCAGGAGGAAACACTGGCAATTACATTCAGCCCATCACTGATGACATGATGAAATGCAGCCCTGCAGCACAACTGACTGAGGATGTTTGTGTAATGCAGTTTTTCTGTTTAGTGTTTGTGTGCAGATAGAGGTTATTGGTATTTAGAATTGAATCAACATGGGATAGTCAAAGGAGGATTTTAACTCACCATGACCTGCAATAAACTGAAGTCTCATGTGGAAACCCAGGTTAGCGCCATCTAGTGGTTACATGAGAAAATAAGTACTCTAGCTCAGAATCGACTGCTAAGTTACTGCCTACTGATTAAGTGTGCTTTATAATAAATTTGCACTTGTTGTGCACTTAAAACAGATAATAAAATATTCATGAAATGAAAGGCCACTGAAGTGTACTTGGAGTATACTTTAAAGACTGTTTAACATGCTTAAGTACACTTTTAAAGAGTGTGCTTTGTAGTAATGTCAAATTAAAAGTTTTAGAGTACACTTAAACAAGTAGATTTCAAGCTTTAAAGTACACTTATTTTGATGCTGACCTACTAAAGCAGATGTAAAGTAGTTGATTAAAATTTTAACTAGTGTTATTCGATATACATTTCAATTTAATATATTTTAAATGTACTGAATTACAATTTCATTAAACATTACATATGTGTAAATACAAATTTAAAAACATGACATACGAGTTTCAATAGAAATGGCATTAAAGTGTTTTAGTTTACTATAAATGCTTATCAGTACATTCGGCAGTACACTTTAACAGTATTTCAATCACAATAGAATTATGAAATTACATATAAAGTCCTATTTAAGTAAGTCAAAAATCACTGTAAAGTTCAGATAATTGCTATTAATATAAATGTAAACCATAATACATTTAACAATACAGTTAACATGAAATTAACCGAAAACACATTCACATTCAGTTTGCACTTAAGTATATTCTTTTAAAGTATAAGTACTCTTTATTTATTTTTTTAAGTATGCTAAAGTTCTTTTCCAAAAGGCATTGCTATAACATTAAACAATCATCTTAAAATGTTTCAAGCAGTAATATGCTGCATTGGCTGTATGTTCTTGTATGTACATCTAGGAAAGGTACTGTAATGTTCCAGTAATCTGCTCAATGTATTAGGTATTCTATGCATACAGGAAATTGGCATGCTAAATACAGTTTACTGTACATGCGTTATATACCATATGCTATATAAAACAATGCAGAAATAATAGGTAAGAGTATGTTAGTATGCTATTCTTAAAGCAGCTATGGTCCTAATACAAACCAGACAAAAAAAAGACAACGCACATTCACTCTCTTCCATTGTAGAAAAGTGAAGCTGCCAATGTCCCAATGTGGCGCTGACATCTTGCGCTGATTCGGGAATCCAATCAATGAAGCTCCAATCTCTTCCCGAAGATCCCAGAAAAAGTCTGTTGGTGCCTCAGTGACTACTTCACTCAGAGAAGCTGTCAGTCATGACGTCACACCCCCGTTTTTATACTAAAACTAAACTTATTTAAAAAAAAAAAAAAAAAAAACGAACACTTGAACTTACATCAGAGTGATAAAAGCTACCTAAAATGACAGAAACCATCTTTGGTAAGAATTTATTTGAGGTGTACTTTGATTGTTTAGTTCGTCTCACGTCCCATTAGATTACATGGAGAGGGTGGGGTTTATGACCTGGATCCAGCCACCTGGAGGCGATCAAAACATTTTGGCTTAACTTTTCAGGACGTGTGAGGCACACTTGATACAAACCAAGGGGATGTTTACACGACACCGTTTTCAACTAAAACTGACAATGTTTTAAATGTTTTGGCCGTTCATTTACACAACAACAGCATTTTGTGGGCCTGACGGGCTTCAAAAGTGCATGCTGTTGAAAACAATACTGTTATGGTCTCAGTGTAAACATTAAAAACCACGAATTTGTGAAAACTGTGACGTCATATGCATTACGTGTTCAGTCTATAGGAGCTTAGTGTTTACAAAGTGTCATCACCAACTACTGGTCTGACAGCATAATACAGCGTTTTTATGTATTTCATGTATCTGTGTGAACTGGGAACTTGTCATCTGTACGCAAAAAACACAAAAGAAAAATGTTTTAGTACATCGTTGTCGTGCTACATGTACTAAAACATGCTATAATTCTCAACCACTTTCACTAGGGGAGTTGTTGAAATCCTGCCTGAACATATAAACTGCTGGATAAAACGTCAACGTAATTGAAACCAATCATACGCAGTTATTGTTTTTATTCTCCTGAAAGCCAATAAAACATCTTTATATGCACAATTGTGATGTTGCCATGTGTGGCTGTCCATGAATCACAGCTTGATCCAAAGGAGCCAGTACAAACACAATGAAAAGGAACCACCAAGGACACCATTTGCCGTTTGAGCGCAAAAAAAGAACAGTCAACGTGTTTGAACGGTCGACTCTTACTGAAGGTTTCTCTGGTGACGCAAAAAGATGCGCTTCTCCCCGTATTTCCCCCCTCGTTAAAAAACATCATGTTTAATAGGTCAATGGCTGAGCCTCAAACTCTACTATAAGCCTGAGATTATGGCTTCCTCTCTCACCACTGAACACTGGGATTGTTGTGCTTGGACATCAGAGTGTCACAGCTCAGTTTTCTCATAAAAGAAAAAGGGATTTGAATACACAAAGTAGAGAATGAGTCTGGTTTGGAAAAAGGTAGTGTGCGGCTGCTAGGTCAGCATTACTATACCAGTCACTACAGCCAGACCTAACATTTCATGTTAACAAGACATTGATGGACCAAATGCAGTTATTGACTGTGCTGTACTGATATGAGGTTTTTTTTGCTATGCTAGTATGTCTATGTCAATAAAATGCTACACTTTCTGCATAAGTTGAATACTGAAGGTGGTCTGGCGGAAGCTACATATTTTACTTTATAAAGTGTTAAATATGGATATTTTTCTTACAAAAACTCACCACTTAGCTTCAGAAGGCGTTTATTTACCACCCCGGAGCCGTATGGAGTATGTTTATGATGGATAGATGGACTTTTTGAGCTTCAAACTCAATGGACCTCACTCCCATTATAAAGCTTGGAAGAGCCAGGATATGTATTAATATAACTCTGATTGTGTTCACAGAAAGAAGAAAGTCATGTACACCTAGGATGATTTGAGAGTGAGTTAATCATGGGGTAATTTTCATTTTAAAGTTAACTAATCCTTTAATTTTATTCAGAGGCCCAAACTGAACAAATATACGCAATTTGGTGCAGTTACTGATATTTATATACCCCAAAAGAAAGATGTTCTGATAGCTTGTAATGTAAATCACTCTTTAAAATAGTTTATCAGTCTACTTTCATAAAATGTATTTAAATATCAGTCACTCTATATCTCCCAATAATGTCTTAAGCTGCACACTGAGATTTATAATAGTCCTTCACGATTGTTTCTTGTCAGACTGTACGAACATGATCCCCGCTGTAAGCCATGTCACACTGCAAGATTTCAGCTGTCATTAATGTCAGACTGTACGACAGTCAAGGCGCGCTAAAAACGGACGCACACAAGAAAACTCGTCCGGAGTTTTATATCATCAATCAGTGATGCATTCGGTGACAGTGAGCTGCATTACACGCGGGATTGAAATGGTGGCTACTATGGTAATCTCAAGCACTCATTTTGGTCATAGCTTGTCTTGAAAAACGGTTGTCATAAGAAAAGTCACACTGCAGGACTGTGAGTCAAATCGTCTGAGGTAAATTTTGATCGCAGAGGTCATTAATCAGCTGTCAGTGAACATGTTAAACCGACGAACCAAGACTTCAGATTTTAGCCTAGGATCAGAGGAATCTTTCAGGGTTTGCAAAATTTGTTTCAGACGGCCAAATCGTGGCTAAAATCGCACAGTGTGAACCCGGCTTTAGTAAGAAAGATGATATTTAAAAGTTTAGTTTTATGATAAAAGCTCTGTATTTATAAAACATATAAAGCAATGCAATACAGTGGATTGAGAGATGAACAAATAAGCTTTCCTCAAAAGGCTGATGTATCATTTGATACTCACATTTTAACATGATTTTTCTTATCAAAAGTGATGAATGGACAATAAAGTTGCTTTAGTGCAGCAAGTGTTCATCTTGAAATATTACTATACTGAAAAAAGTTGATGCCTAAATTTAAGTACAATCAGCTTGTATGTTTAAGTCATTTCAACTTAAATTACATTAAACTGGCTTTAAAAGTTGAATCTTGAATAACTTAAGTTAAATTGCTTAACTTATTTTGATGAGTTAAAGCAATGTGTAACGACTGAGACAAATCAGACACAATTATTTGTTATATTTAACAAATAATTTTTAAAACTTGCTCTGGGGTCTATAGACCCATCCCCCAAAAGGCCAGCTATTGAAATGATTGTGTATGTGTTGTGTCAATAGCTATGCAACATATTAGTATTACAAGAATCTTTAAAGGGGTCATGAATTGAGAAATCAGCTTTCCCTTGAGCTTTTTATATATAAAAGGTCATGGTAACATAAGAATATCATGTACGTTTCAGAGCTGAAAACTTCCTTGTTAGTCAAAGAAAAGCTTTTATTGACACCAGGCCCAGCAAATGCTCGATCTCAGAATATGTTGACCCTTGACCCAGAAGAAGAATAACACCTGATTCTGTAGCCATGCCCACTGACTCATGCCTGACATGACATAGTCCTACATAGAGCTAAACCGGATCGAACTTCTAAGCAATAAACATACTGCATAAGATTAATTCAGATTCCAATATTATGAATGCATGGATGAACTTTATTTTTAATGAATATTCAGCTCATGTGGGAAGACATTGCGCGTTTGTTCCTTCATTTCACCACGGATTTGTTTGTAAATGAGAATGGATTTGCAGACAGGATAAGATTACATGAACGAATGAAGCAACACACTAATGTGAGTAAAAAATTTGTTTTATATGTGATAGTATTGCATTGTTACAGATCGTTTGATATAAATCTATTGATTGTGTACGTGTCTAACAGAACATACCTTAGCACGCTGTCAAAGGCTGAAGAATCCTTTATTTGAGGTGTTGTTGGTTCATTGCGATTCGGGATTGGACTCGTTTATGGACCAGGACTCGTAAAGCCCAATGTCCCGGGGCTATGTGTTTTCCAGACATTCCAAAACGTAAGCCCGACCTGCCAACGATCTATCTTAAATAGTGAAATAACATTCCTTTCTTGATGTGCATTGTTCACTCTCTTGACTTACAATTGCGGAAGTTTTGATCAGCTGTCTGCAACGTGGCGCGTCCGTGCGTGTGTGTGTGAGATGCACGTTTCGCGCTTATATCCACCGATCGGGTGGGCCAAGTAATAAAAAAATAACATTCCAATCAATCGCGGGTGGATGAGAGAAATCATTGTGTTTGTTTGATAAAGACGTTTTGCGAGCTCTGTGGGACAAATCATTCGGTTGCCATTTTCCCACATGCTTTCAAAACAATTCCTCCATTGTACTCGCGGGGGAGCTGAAGCTCATTAAATATGCAAATCTTATCCAATCCTAGCCATGGGCGTTTACTTCCAAGTCTTCTGTGCGGCACACCCATAAAATCTGAGCGTCGCAGGAGAGAGCCTCAAAACCAGGGTAGAAAATAACCTATTACTTATTCATTATGATGTTTTTGAATGTAAAAACCACGCGAGTCTCATAAGTTGACCTCAGACAACAGTATAAAAAATAAATAAAAAAGCCAGTTCGTGACACCTTTAATAGTTTCTTCATCGGCAACCAATCCAGCTGCACATGCAAATGAGCACTCTTGAAACAAAGAGCCATAAAATCTCCAACAGAGGAATCTTCCTGTGTGGAATTTGACCTTTCTCATTGGTCAAGTCCAGCCTGAGAGGTGTGACCTTTCCCAGACTTTAAAGAGAGACACACAGATCAGACTCGCTCTCTTGCACCTACGACCGACACGCTGCATCTGCTGGCTCCCACCTGGCCAATCTGGCCAAGTTGGCAGGCCTACACACACATCAAGCCATGTGTACCTTCATCTCCTCCTCTTCCTGCTTCTCCTGGTTTCTGTGTGTGTGTGTGGTACCTGAAACCCACTCCGACCACACGGTTACAGGCTGGCAGGTCCAACACCTCAAGCCATGTGCAGCTTCCTCGACCATGACGGAGTCGAACTAACCATGCAAGTTCATCATACCTTCAGTGAAGAAATCGATTGCAACTTCAACACCATCAGACTGAACTATCAAGACTTTCTCCTGCGATTATATATCCGGATGCTCTTCAACTGCTCAGGTAAATGCAAGTAACGCATGATACACTAAATCGCCATTTAGCTAAAGTTGTGAACCCCTTTGTTACAAAGGAGCTTTGAAGATAACAAACTGACGGTTCTTTTCATGGTTAATGACTCTTTTCCATAGCTTCATTTCCGGTTTCCGGTTTCATTCTGTAACTTTCCATCTTACCCATGTATGTGTGATTGTGGGTATGCGTTTTTGTTAGATTAGTTGTGTTTGTGATTTAGTTAATAAAACTTGTGCACAATACATATTTGGTTCTGACTCCCTGTCTGCAAATAAATTGTCACTTAAATGATCGATTTTGTTAAACGCTCTTAAGTGTTGTAAATGCTAAGGAAGAATTATTTTTCTGTGGCCATGAAAAATACCCATCTCTTAATTAATTAATTAATTAAAAATCAATACTGAGGGTTCACAGGATGAACTGATTGATTGATTGTAATGTTAATGTAGCTACATTAAGTTAATCTCATTAACTCATTCAAATATTCATAATTAATCATAATGAATAATCAATAATTCCCCTTTGAGCTAACTCGCTACAAATGTAAAAGCATGTTGTCATAACTTATTAATCATATAATTATTTTTGTACAGTGTAACCATATACAAGTTATTCTTATGGTTACTTTATAAAGATTTCACATCAAAAAGATATGTGAACCACGACCTGATGGTGGACATTTTAGAATGATACCTTTTACTTGCTAAAAAGTATAAACTATCAATCAGGTGACAGAATGCATAGTAGATGGTGTACAAGTTTTTTTTGTTGTTTTTTTGTTTGATTATGTTGATAATTTAGAGGCCTTAAAAATATGTGTATCAAATATGATACAGTAGGCTTTATAGGGTTAAGGTGTCTTCAATCCACATGATGCTTTGGATTTAGAAGTTGTCAGCCAGTTACTAATCCTATTCTGGTTTATATGATCCAAAGTTGCACACCCTTGTGCCAAATATCTAAACCCTATATCGCCTGATTCGAGGATGTGAAATATTTGGTGGTGGGCAAACATCAAGCAAATCCATCTGACTCAGCTTTTTCCAAACACGCTAGGTTTCTTTGCTTATTGCCACATCTATTCTGTTACAAAAGCATTTCAGAGTGTTATTTTAGTCTTTCACAATCATAGCTTTTATTGACATGTTTATGTCACTCTAGAGGTTACAAGTAAAGACGAGAATATAGATGTTTTTAATGCACTATTGTTGCTTGAGGGGATTGTTGCTGAATGAGTTAATACATATAATGACAGATCTGTAACATGTAATGGCAGAGAGAAACATAATGATCTGTTGCCACACTTAGAACTATTGCTTCAGAAAAATACGTTATATAACAAATAATATATAAAACGCTATATTGTCTGAAGAAATCACATACTTCGTTTTATTCCCTCTTGTATGAGTTCTAAAGACCCAAAAAGAGCAGGAGCACAGGTTGGTTTTATCATGGACACACACACAGACATTTATTAGTCAGTTATTGTTCATGCATTCAATGGCTCAATTTATCTTGATGAAATATTAGCAGAAGTAAAGTTCTGACATGAGTCATGACAATTCTAGGAGTGTTTGGCATGGTAATGGATGACAATGTTGATATGTTTGGTGTTGGTGGAATAGATCTGCTACGCTGCTGCTAGTACGGGACTTGCTACTGCCAAAACATACATAACATGCTGCTGGAGCACCCTATTGGAATTGCTTGGTCTATTATTCTCCTCCTCGAAATGAATCAGATTTTTGAGGGCCTAAACCTGCTTGAAAACTCGTGAAACTTTGCACAGGTGTCAGAAGTGATGAAAATTTACGTCTGATATGGGTTTCAGAATTAGGTGTAGCAAAATGGCTTGATAGCGGCACCTACAAAATTTTCAATTAAGCGCAGTTTGCACTACTTTTCATGTACAAGTATGAAATTCGGTAGACACGTGTAACAGCCCCATACAAACAAAAAAGTCCCTGGGAGCCAAATCTGAAAACCAACAGGAAGTGAGATATTTACATATTGCCGTTTTTGTAATTTCCAGATGTTGTACTTTAATGAACTCCGCCTAGAGAATTAATCAGATCAATATCATATTGATAAAGGCCTCTGCGATGTTAAATTGTGAAGATCTTGGGTTTTTGCTGAAGGGTGTGTCCGTGGCAGCCTCACAAAGTTCGATGTTTCGCCATGAAACAGAAAGCTGTTGTAACTCAGGCATACAATGTCTGACCTGCCCCAAACTTGACATGTTTGGTAAGAGTCCTGGCCTGTACACATCTACATGCCAATATTCAGTTAGTCTACCACCTGCTGGCAACAGGAAATGGCATGATTTACACTGTAATTCACTCCCTGAAACACATTTAAATATGCCATGAAGTGCCAAACTTGCTAGAAACATATTAAATCATCCAACACTTGGCTAAGTGCTAATGAATGCGATTTAGGCCGCGAAACAGGAAGCTGTTGTAACTCAGGCATACAATGTCAGATCTGCCCCAGACTTCACATGTTTGAGAAAAGTCCTGCCCTGAATACATCTACATGACAATAGTCAGTTATAGTAATAGCGCCACCTGCTAGCTCACTGTGATGCACTACTAACAACATACTAAAATATGCAATTGAGTACTAAACATGCTAGAAACATTCTAAAACATGCTAACAACACTTAGCTGAGTGCTAAATCACATACAAAACTTCACATACCCTGCCTGAAGACATCTATATGCCAAAATTGTGTAATAGTCATAGCACCACCAGCTGGTAGCAGGGAGTGTGGCAAATACAAATGACTGACGTAGTCCTCCTATTTCCTCCTATACTTAAATGCATATTGCCCACCGTGCTGTTTTCCTAAAGCCACCAGGTGGCGGTGGCATGGGAGCGAGGGCCCCTTCATTGCTGCTTGCAGCTTTAATTTAAAATGTCATTTATTCCTGTGGTCAAAGCTGAATTTTCAGCATCATTACTCCAGTCTTCAGTGTCAAATGATCCTTCAGAAATCATTCTAATATGCTGATTTCCTTCTCAAGAAACATTTTTTATTATTATCAATATAGAAAACAGTAGCGTATACCATATATAATACTGCAAAGTATATATAAAAAAGCTTGAGCAAAATGTGTTATAACTATTTAATAAATATGTAAGTCTTCATATAACCATTAATGTATTGACAGACCTAATGACATATTACAAAACCATAACTCATCAACAAACATCCTGCTTTCCTGAGATGTTGAGTAATCCTCAGAGTCTCTGGAGGTGGTTTGAGATGATTTACACTCTTTGCGTTTTCATCTCAACATCGTTCGTCAGAGCGACAGAGTTTCGCCAAGAACACAGCCTTCTTCAGCCTCCCCCTCCTCCTCTTCTTCTCTATAAAAGGAGCTGAGCTGCTTCCACAGAGTCAGTACGAGTCCACAGCTGCCAAACAGCCTCAACTACTCACACTTGTTTGACTTTCAAGGAAAACACTCCAGCCGCAAGACACTGAGTTGCAGCAACCTCTGGAATAGCTCGTGGAGAAGATTCAGATTCTAGGTAAACTATGTTTTTGACTTTTTATTATATAGAAGATAGATTACCAATGGAGTTCGATTATTTACATAGGCATTCTTGATTAATTGCATTTTGATGCATTTAGTCCATTAAAGTTCAATATCAAGAGATGAGCTTTTTTCTCCTGTTTTGGTAATGAACCATTGATAGTGTTTAATATCAGCATATAGATTTGAGAGCTCAGATGATGAGCATGATTTTGGTCATTAGTTGCACTGGAAAATGTGCATGTGGTTCGACTGTCATGCTAACAATCTCTTGCCATTTTAAAAATCAATATTTGTGCAAAGCACAATATGCACAAACCAAAAGGCATTTTGCCTTATAAAGTGCAGATGGACCACCTGCCAATGTTTTGGCTTGTGCTTACGTGGACCAGGTGCCCGGTTGGCACTTTCCTGGCTGCTCTGTCTGTCATGGTAGTATACAAATTCAGGAGAGGGATGAGCAGCACTGAATGTGAACTAAAGAAAGAGGCAGCTGGAACTGAAGCAGTGCTTGTGTTTACTCAGACTTGGTGTTGGATGTCAAGGCTCTGCAGAGAGAGAGAGTGAGAGAGTGCGAGAAGTAAATTAGGGAGCAATGAGAGGGATTTGGATCGTTCTATAGATCCTTATAAAAATTACGTTTCTGGGGCTTGTTCTTTCACATGTTTGGCTCATTATCTGCATTTAGATGTGTGGGCTGGAGGTGGCCACTTTTCTCTTCCATCTCCTTCCCCCACTTAATAACCCAAATTCACTTGCTCTTCGCTCCCATTCTCGCACCCCCTCCAGTTGCTGTCCATCCCGGACAATTCCATTCCCAGAGAAAATCAGTCTAGGACAGAGAAGGATCTGCTTTGATAAATGTGCGAGTGAAACAGCTGCTGTGTGTGTATCTATTCTGCTCTCTCCTTATTGCTAATTAATTATCCTTTATCCCATTGTCACCTCAGGATATTAATGAGTTTGATAAACAACGTTCAGCGTATGGATGGATGCTGAAAATGCAGAGATCAAACAGACCTGCTGGTCCATCAAACGAACAAATCTAATCGAAGGAGATCAGGCTTAGTAGTTTGATCTTTTGAGTAGTAATGAAGATTACAATGGTTTTTTGTTTATGAGGGGCTTTGATAGTTTTCACAGTAATGATGAGGCCTTTGGCTTGACGTCCTAGCTGGGGCGAACTGACTATGACAAACAATAAACATTCTTCAAATTAGAGCACAAGCTATACATTTAATGTGTATCAATGTGGGCCAATTCATTTTCTCACGTGTGAGTGCTGCTCCAGTGAGGATAGATTTCTTCTGAGTTATTCTGCAGGAGAATAACTAACAACTATCATAAGAAACAAACAAGGAATTTACTTTTTTTTAGAACCTGTTAAGCATTTTGTCATTATTTTCATTTTTCATGACAATTAAGGGAAAATATTACTTCAAAAGATTTAAATAAAAACTGCATTTCAGTATTTTTACTGTAATATAGTGATACAGTTAATCTTTTAGGCAGTACAGTAAAGATAATCACCAATTTTATTTTATGCTGATTTAAATGAAAAACCATTGCATTTCAATATTTTTATTGTAACCTCAAGACGCATTTAGTTTATTTAGGTATTATAGTAAAGATAATCACCAGTTAAATTTATGCTGATTTAAATGACCCCAAAAAAATTTTTTTACTTAAATATGGTGATACATTTAACATTATTTGGAATTATAGTAAAGATAATAACCACTTTAATGTATGCTGATTTAAATGTTAAAACATTGCATTTCAGTATTTTTACTGTAATATAGTGATACGGTTACTTTTTAGGTATTACATTAAAGATAATCACCTATTTTATTTATGCTGATTTAAATGGAAAACATTTAAATATTTTTGCTGTAGTGATGATACAGTTAATTTTAAGGCTTTACAGTAAAGATAACCAGTTCAATTTATGCTGATTTAAATGTGAAAAATAACATTGTATTTCAATATTTTTACTTTAATACAATTAGTATAGTAAATAGTATAGTCAAATTATTAGGCATTACAGTAAAGAAATTCACCACTGCTCAAAGTAATATCACAGAGAATCTTAGTTGTCTTAAAATTGTGTTTGCTTTATGCAAAATGACTTTACTGATTTGGGGGTGAAATGTAACCTAGACATGTATTTGTTAGATTCAGCTAATGGACAAGCAGAGTTTAAACAAAGCAGCAGTTACTGCACAACATAGATAGATGAATGTATGTAGTTCAAGAATAGCAACTCTCAGATTCTGTTGTTATTGGATTCATCTCTTTGTGGTGTATGTTTAGTCAGGATGCAATAAGAGTGATTTTTCTTTGAAGCACTTATTTATCTTTTTGAGTAAACACATGGACATGTGTTTACTATCCATCGATTTCTCCAACAACTTTCCCAACACTTATCCTCATGGAAACCATATTTCCTTCCAGATTTTCCAGAACAGAGCACTGAAGACACGCTCACACAAGGCAGTCTACTGTCCGACGCTGAAAGCATCAACGCTGCTCTTGCCGCTGCCATGAACAGGCTCGTTTCCATCGCCCTGCTATTCCTGGGTGCCAGCTTGTCTGCTTCCCTCTTCCTTCCTGACTCCCTGGAGCTGAGGCAGTTATTGCAACGTTACCAGGATGAGCTGGAGTCCAACAGCACAAAAGCTGATGTACCTTCACGCACTCGCAGAGCCATCAGGTGGACGGACAGGGAGGAGATCCTGCAATTGCACAACAAGCTGAGAGGAGAGGTGTACCCGACTGCCTCCAACATGGAGTACATGGTGAGAATGGAATATAGTTCAAGTCATTTTATACTCACATCCAACTTTATTGTGATTTACTGTAATATTGAGGGTCTGTACAGAGACCCTGAGCTGAAAACTCAGAAGTTTCTATTCCAAAAACCTAGGGAGTTGCCTATCTAGAAAGCATTTTAAGCCATCTTAAGTTTGTGGCAGGCACTAAGATTGTTTCAAAAGGTAGACAATAACATTATGCTGACATCTAAGTACCTTATTTTGGCTAAAGAGACACTGAGAAGACAACCTCAGAATGTGACAAGCTGAATTTTTTTTTTACCCACGATGGCGGATGAATTCTTGAAAAAATAGTATCAATGCAAGTAGTATGACCTTGTGCACTTTAGTATAAGCACACTTCTTTTTCCACAAGGGTTGTTCTGCTTATTAATACTCTGTTCCCTGCTGAAAAATCCAGCATAAACCAGCATGAATTCCATGTTGGTCCAAGCTGGTTAGTGCTGGTATAGTAGCTGGTGGACCAGCATAGTCATGCTGTTCTCAAACAAAATTGAGTTGGTGTAGCTGGGCCAGTAAACTGGGGACCAGCAAGGCAGCAAAGTCTGTAGCAAAGGCATTTTTATGTCGACCACACATGTTGAGAGCTGTACCAATCCAACACTTGGTTCTGATTTATACTAATTGCATTTTGTGTTAGCATCAGTCATCCTTTTTTTTTTTCTGGTGCAGTAAATATCTTTAGGTTTGCTTAAGTGGCATGTTGATTTTATAAGTGTAATCTTGTTTGGAAAAGATGAACTCAATGGGAGGCCGAGCAGCCAGCGTGGTGAGGTGCCTTTTTACTGTGGAGGCAATTGCAGTGCAGCTTAGCCACCGATTGACACAGGAGTCATAAGGGGTAGAAAACAGAGCCAAAGATTAGTGACATTACTGGACCAGATATGAAGCTTCAGTTATGTGACAAAAATGGCAGGTACTGTATGCTGCCTTCAATTGCACTTGTTAAAAAGGATTCTATTGTGAAAAAGTAGTAATTTAACACTTAAGCATACTTTTACTTTTTGCGGAAATAATATACTTTAAAAGAATATACTTAAGTGCAAACTGCGTGTAATGTTTTTGGACACTTAACTTGTTAAGTGCAATTAAATGAAAACGTATTATAGTGCAGTTAGTTGTACTTGAATGTTTTTTGACCCACTTAAGTAGGACTTAAGTACAACATGCAATTTCATAATTATTTCTATTGCCTTTGAAATGCACTGCCGAATGAACTGACAAGCATTTATGGTAAACTAAAATATATTTGATTGATAAAATATATTTTATTTTTAAAAATGCACTTTTAAGATATGAAGATGCGTTACAAGTGCACTTTAAATTTATTTAAGTGCACTTCTTTTGCTGTCATCATTTACTCACGCTCATCATCGTATATGTAAATATATTTTAAAAACAAGACAATGTGATGCAGCTGTTGTGGAAAAAACTAATATAGAATAGCAGTCACAGTAGCAATCGTTCTCCCCTCTGCCATTTTTAAAGTTTATGGCTCGCCCAACTTGGGAACTTGGGTATCAGAATTATCCCAGAGCTTCCCAGTGGTAAATACGACTTCAGAAGGCGTGTCCAATTTTTTAAACTAGGAAACTCGTATTTACGATAATTTCCAATAGCATTAATTGTATTCCATTGCAATGCATTGTGGGAAATTGAGTTGAAAAAAAAATTCATCAGTGTCCTGGGGACCTACTGAGAGCACAGCCTTGCTTTATTTCCGTCCTCTGTGTATCTTTCAGTATGGTACATTGAAAGTGAATGTAATGTTGATGTAGTGAGTTTTTAAGGGAAAGATACAGAGCAAGGCCTTATGGTTAATGTAGTTGGGCTGATGCCTTTGAGAAAGACAGGAGTCTACCACAAGCAGGGGTTTCAGAACTGCTGCCAGGCCACAGCGAACAAGTAAGGGTTTCAGAAACGTGGCTTAGTCCCAAAACAGCACCTTTAGAACGGAGGTTACAGAATGTGTGACTGTTTGTCCCCATAATGCAGTTGGAAATTTACTGAGAGTTCCTCAGAGGTGAAGAACCCTGTTCTGTGGAGCGAAGTGAGTCCTCTCTCCCTACAGGTGGAGAAATAAGCTGGGGAAATTTGTCTCATTTAACCCTGATTGCTGAGGATTTGCAATGGATGTAAGCCAAGCTCTGTGTATGTAGCCAATATTTCAGTTGTATTGGGCCTGATTCCCAGTCCTATAGTGAAGATGAAGAGTGAGAGGAAGGCAAAGGGAATTATCTGGGAATAAAATTCAGCAATGTTCAGTATTTTGTTAAAGTCTCAGTGCAAATATATGAGAATTATGAATCTGGTGTGTTCTGCTGGGATTTAGCTTGTGTGTATGACCAGGTTTGGGATGATGAACTGGAGAAGTCGGCAACATATTGGGCGGAGCAGTGCCAGTGGGAACATGGACCTCAAGACCTTCTGATGTCCATCGGACAGAACCTGGCAGTGCACTGGGGAAGGTATGAGTTCACATTCATTTACAAAGACCATATCAATCATTTGTTTCCCAAATTCCCCAAAAATATTTGAATGAGATGTCATGCGAATTAGCCAGCAATTTGCCAAAACACAAAATAGTTATGAATTGCCATGAGATGTAGTATAGTGATGCATAAAGCCGACCTCACACAGAGGTCAACACAGCAAATTCGACTCAAGTTCAATGTGAAATCTATGTGACACAATTTTTCACCACCATGCAAATCCTATTGAACTGACCGGATTTTGAATGTGAAATTTCCCTAAACAACAGTAAATGTGACTGTGCCTTTACACTGTATTAAAGGTATACATTTTTATCAGTTCATGTATTCACTGGGAATCAAACCCACAACCTTAGTGCAATTCTCTACTTTTTTTGAGCTAACGATGACAATAAAAATAAATAATGGCTAATTGTTAAAACCTGTAGCAATCAAATTTTGTATTATTATTATTATTATTATTTTTTTTTTTTATAATTTTTTTTTTTAAATCCTTATCAATTAGTCTTGAACTTGGGAAAGTCATGGAAATGCATTGGTGTAGGAAACCTGAATGTAAATGTCATAGGTTTGACTCGTGCTGCAAAACATTTACTGTGAATGTGCTTTACAGTAAGTTGCTTTGTGACATGATGTGAAGGCCAAGTATGGCAACCCATACTCGGAATTTGTCCTCTGCATTTAACCCATCCAAGTTGGTGCACACGCACCCAGAGCAGCGAACACCCCTCGAACCAACAACCTTGTCTGACTTTCTAACCATTAAGCCATGACTGGACCTTGTGTAAAGAGTGTATACACATAATCATATTAAATAATTGTGTCTCTTTCCTTATAGGTACCGCTCTCCTGCCTACCATGTGCAGGCCTGGTACGATGAGGTGAAAGACTACACCTACCCTTACCAACATGAGTGCAACCCCTGGTGCCCTGAGCGCTGCTCTGGACCCATGTGCACCCACTACACACAAGTGAGTGAGAAATATCAGTTTACTAACAGTTTGCAAACAATTATCCCAGTGGGACTAAACAACATGACCTTGTTTATGACTTTAAAACTCGCGTGCGAAGGTGTGCACATGCCAGCTTGGGTTTTCTCCTCACCAGCTGTGTTTAATAAGTAGCATGTGTGACCTGCATTAAAATAGAAGTGCCTTTAAAAACAGCATATAGAGTGCAGCCTTGACCACTGGTGTTCATTAACCTCCCACAGAACAGTGTCTTGTAACACACATATAATTTATAATGGCCCCAAAATCTATTTGGACACCTAAGCTAGACCTAAAAATTAATATTGTAAATTAAGCTTAAAAGGATAGTTCCACCCCAAAATTAAAATGCTTTAATAAAAATACTTTGAGATTTTTAAAACTCAGTGCATTGAGCATGTAATGCATGAGATTCTGCTTCTCTATGTATATTTATTGATCAATTATTGTATGTAAATTAAATCTGTTCATCATATAAAGTGATGGCATTTCTTCAGAAGACTTGAGCCGTGTTTTACCGCAGGTACTTTCCCCAGGAGCTAGGGACTTTGGGGTGGTACTCGGTGTGTTTTTCGACTGCAGGGACCAGTGTCTAAGTGAAGTTCAGAGTAAAAATTTCCCCCTCAAAAAGTCCTTGCTCGTGAGGTAGTACTTTTTTCAAGTTCAGAAACATTTGGGAGTGGTACTTGGGCGCTGAACCTGCTGATTGGTTGAATTTTGATGCAGCATTTTGATTGGTTGACACCACACAGCATTTCATTTCAACCACTGTTTTAAAAGTCTGTTGAGGTGCGTGCAGTAAGAGTTGTTTGCTATTCAAATCAACAGTGGCATTTAAAAAATACGACAGACGGACCGACGATGAGGTTCAGGCTTTATTGAGCTTATATGTGGAGGACTAAATACAGCAGAAACTGGAAAGTCGCGCACAGTCCCAGGTCACCGGACTAAACTTCACAGTACGTTAGACCGCATCAGCTCTGGGGAAAAAAGTACCTGGGACAAATTGTTTTTGATTAAACCGCTCGATTCATATAGATTACTTTTTTCTTATTGTCAAATTTTGGATTGTCAATAGAGGGACAGAAATCTCTCAGGTTTCATTAAAAATATTTTTGTTTGCATTTTGAAGATGCATGAAAGTCTGGTTTTGGACGCCATGTGGGCAGTTGACATATTTTTCATTTTTAGGTGAATTATCCCTTTTAGTGTCCAAATACTATTTAGATCCACTGTAGGCAATTATAAGTAACCAGTGGTTTGCTGCAGTCCTCATTCTGTTTCATTCATTACACTAACGGCTCCTTTTCCCAAAAAAAAAAAAAAAATGGTATTTGGAAAAGTATGTTGATACTGTCAAAACATATTGAACATGCCAGATCAAACAGATGCAATGCACAAAGAAAAGTAGGAAAGAGAGGCAAACCAAAGTCCTGAGACAGACAATAACAGAGAAAATTGAGAATGAAAGAAAAAAAAAAGATAGAGAGGTGTGTGAGCAATGGCCTCATGTCCTCTCAGACTTTACTTTTTCACTGGGATGAGTTTGTCCCACATTCTCCCCTCTAAAAGCAGGTCACAAGCATCTGGAAAGAGTTCCTTGACTCCTGAATCATTTTCCTGTTTGACCCGAATTCTTTTGAAGATGCAGACTCGTAGGGGATCTGCGCCAAATCCATGCAGCAATTCTTTTTTTCAGCTCCTCTTTCACTTGCTGTGCAAGGGCCCAGCAATCTTCTCTGTGCCAAAACGATCCATCAGGGATAAACCTGAGTTTGTGTTTTTTGATTAGTTTGCTGTATCATTTTCCCATGGCCGACACCGCCTGTGGCCACTTTTTTGCCTCTGTGCAGGAAGTGCATTCCCGAGGGAGTATTGAGACGTGTTCCCTCGGCTTGTGCTCTATGGGGCTGGATGCAAAGCCCACTATGGTTTAACTGCATGTATGAAGAAAAAAAGAGGCCTGACTAAGCACTTCCCTTTCATTTCACAGCCAAATGGTTTGGCTCGTGCTGCAGGGCTGCACCCGTTGAACCCTATTGTGTTTAAGCGAATCAGCAAGGGCCTTGACCACAACTCAATGGGTTGCACGCAGGCATTACTTTGTTTGTGTGGATAAGAGTGGATGAAGGGAAGGATCACACACGTTTTTCAGGAAACTGCCCCGGTCACACTTGAGGTGCTTCTCCTTCCGCCCTTCAGGGCAGAATGAAAGAGGGCAGTCTCTATTCACAGCCCCTGTGGCCCCATCAATCTACTGCTGCTGCCCCAGAATGGCGACCACTTCCTGCTGGGGAACACTTCCTCCTCCGGTCCAGGGGGAGCTGATATGGATGTCTTTTTTATGCTTTCAACACCAACAACAGCAAAGAGATCTGCATTTTTGGTCCCACTTTTTATTAGGTGTCAAATAAAAATTATGTAATTACAATAGTAATAATAATAATAATAATTGTTAGGTACAATGTACTTATTGTGTTCTTGTTGTATTGCAAACCACATTTTTTGGTATTGAGGTGGGATACGGAAACCGGTTAGGGACCGGTTTGGTGGGATGGTAGGTTTACGGGTGGGTTAATGGGTAAGGGTAGGCTCAATTGTGTAATTACTACAAAAATGTATTACAGATGTAATTACATGCAGGTATTTTTAATCATAAGTATTATGGTTGAGCTCAAAAAAGAGCTCTAGATTTGGAGTCTTTAAAGTAAGTCTGTGGGATTTTTTTGTCCATTTGATCATTATGCTGATGAAAATTGCAATTACAAGATCACTTACAAAAGACTTATTGCATTTCTCTTTAACAAGCCAGACGATTTGAGGTCATTCCTTCAAGTTACATGTCAAAGTTCAATATTTATGAACAAAACCCTTACCCTGAGTATGAGCAAACACCACTAATAATATTGTATTTTTCTTTGATTATAGCTGGTCTGGGCTACAACCAATCGTGTTGGCTGTGCTGTACACACGTGTCCACGTATGGACGTGTGGGGAGATGTCTGGGAGAATGCTGTCTATCTCGTCTGCAACTACTCACCAAAGTAAGACCAGTAAATGTGCTGTTTCTGCTGATGTTTATTCACTTAACACCAGATGGCTAATTACTCTTCCTGATGACTATCCTATATGGAACTTTTTTAAAGCAAAGATTCCATCCTTCAAAACAGAGGCTATAAACAAAGTTTCATCCTTAGGAAAATGGAAAAGTAAATGAAGGATTTTAGGAAAGGAAAACAAAGGAAATTATGCTATTCTTTTCCAAGCTAATAATTTAATTTGGCAGCTGGGGATTGTTTTCCCATATCACTTCTGAGATCCGTGAGAGTGTGCAGTAATTTCCAAACTCATGCTGAACCTGAACCTCTTCTAGGGGTAACTGGATTGGGGAAGCTCCGTACCAACATGGCCGTCCCTGCTCCCAGTGTCCACCAAGCTACGGAGGAGGCTGCAGAGACAACCTCTGTTACAAAGGTAAGGGTGACCATACATTTTGGTAGGGCAGATTCTGTGTCTTAGTGCCAGTTTATGATAAACGTTTTGTAAGCTTTATATTGTAATCGCAGAACACTTTTGACAGAGGTTGCATTATTCAGCCTCAAACTTGAAACAAACACAACAGGACTATATATTCACATGAGCATATTATGCTTTAATTTTTTGATACGCTACTCCACATAGGAAGAACAGACATGCCAACTAGTTACTGGCCTGATGCAGACTAATATACACATAGCTAAAGTGGATTGATATCATCTTGGTTTGGAGCGAGGTCTATGTGAGGTAGCGTGAAAATAAGCGGACAGTCTGAAATCTGCCCCAATGGCTCTCAATTAGAGCGTGCTGCAGTTTTATTTTTCACCACAGATTTACATTGGAAAATTGTGGGGCGCTGTAGAGCTGGGGAGGACTCAGGAACCCGCTGCACCGCTTAATATCGTAATACATGCCTGCCATAGCCATACGTTAAATTTTAATATATCCTGCTCACGTTATGACTTAAAATAGTCTATACAATAATGTTTACGTTGTGTTGCAGAATTCTGAGAGGTAAATGGCCCTGTTTACACCTGATATTAAGATGTGTTTTGGTCGATCGGATCACAAGTAGACGAGGCAGACACATTCCCGTTTACACCTGGTGTTTTAATTCGTCTCTTTTGTCCACTTTCAACCACTTCTGTCCTGATTTCTTTGAGGGGAGGGTCTATGGGCAGGTAAATGTAAGGTCTTTTTCAGATCTTTCCATCTAATGGCCGAAATAAGCTCACGCAATTTACATATGAATACGACCAGAGATAATGTAAAAACACGGAGAGCAGTAGCTTTCGTTTTTGCTCTGACAGCTGCAATACCACGCCGAACACTGCGATTGTGTCTTAGAAATCAGGAATGGTGAGAGAACATTGTGCTTGGTATGTTTCGTCTTCAAACCAAACTTGGGCCACCAGCCGACATAGTTTAAATCCCGTCTGGCTAGTGCGCTTCCCATAATGTTTACACATTAGGTCAGTAGACTGAGAGTAGGCATCTTTTGTGGTTGTTCAAACACATTTGATCACATGAGTGTTTACACTGCGAAAGCAATCCGGTCGAATGCGATCTTGACTACCTCTGGAAGCTCAAAACATTTACACCTGTACATGTTTACACCTGTATTGAGCGTTGTCCACTTTTGATCCGATCGACCAAAATGCATCTTAATAAGAGGTGTACACAGAGCAAGTTTTGGATGAATATTTTGGGCCCATTTTCTGTCCCACCTGCCCTTACAGACAGTCCGCGACTGGGTATAACACATTTCTTGAAGGTTAAAATCTAATTTCTGAGTTTTTTGTTTTTAGGAGACCCTGAACGTCATGAGTCTCCAGATATGAATGAGGTGGAGAAGCCCCAAGAGCCTGTACAGCCTCAAACTATCCCAACGAAGCCTCAGTCCAAGCCTTTCTCCCCTAAACAAACTGCAAATGCCAGACCTTCCTCACCCAAGACTACAAGAACTACCTATCTAGGTTAGTTTGAATAATATTACTTAAAACTTAAAACTGAATTATTATTAATAATAATTGATCTATTATTAGCATTCATAATATTTTAAAACTTTTCAAATAATATAACTGTACATTTATCTAAAGTAGTCATGTTAATGTCTTTCTTTTGCCTTTCAGCTCAAAATATTAAGTGCGAAACAAAAATGAGGGACAAATGTAAAGGAGCAACCTGCAATAGGTCAGTCTGAATGCAGTAGATGTTTCTTTGAAGTTTTTAATAGATGATAAGTTCTGAAAATTTACTGGTGATCTTTTCTTCTTTCATAGGTACAACTGCCCAGCCAACTGCGTAAATAAGAAGGGGAAAGTGTGGGGAACGCTGTACTATGATGTTGTAAGTGCTACTTTGAGATTTTACATGGTCCTGTTTAATTAGATGATTAAACTTAAAATTAGATTTGTTTCTTCATGTCTTTGTAGCAATCAAGTATTTGCCGTGCTGCTATCCATTATGGAATAATTGACAACAATGGAGGCCTTGTTGACATCACAAGAAAAGACAGCTTCCCGTTCTTTGTAAAGGCAACCAAGAATGGTGTAGAGTCATTCAGGTAGTTTGAATATTATGATGATATAGTTGTTTCATTTAAGTTTGTCCGCAATTGATAATCAATCTAATCTGTGTTCTGTGATTTTTGTTTTGTTGTTGTTGTAGTAAATACAAACCTGGCAATGCATTTATGGTGTCAAAAGTGGAAGGTGAGTATTTTTAATAGTTCTCATGTAAATGCAAATATTCTCATTGATAAATTGTTTCAGAATGCAGTCAGAAGTTATTCAGTTATTCATGCAGTCAAGTTATTACATTTTAAACATACTAAATCACATCACTACAAATGTGTAACTGCAAGTATATTTAAACGCATGACACAAGTTTCAATAGAAATGACATTAAAGTATAGTTTAGGTTTAGATTGTCAGTACATTCAGCAGTAGACCATATTTCAAAAACAATAGCAGTAATTATGAAATTCCATATAAACATGTACATAAGTAGGTCAAAAACACTCTTAACTTCAACTAAATGCATTTAATATAGATAATTAAACATTAATACATTGCAAATAAACAGAAAAGTGTGTCAGAAAACATTACATTCAGTTCACACTTAAGTTTTATATTAATTTCCATAATAAGTACTCATTTTATTGATCTGACTGTACTGACACCATTGTATGAGAACTAAACTGAGGATAATTTTTTGCAAAAGTGCTTTATAGATGAAACTAACTAATTTAATAATTGATGATCTTTACAATGGAACTGAATCAACAATGAACTTAACACTACACTGTCACTGACAGCCTATTAATTAGTTATTAATATTATTAATATATTAATGTAGTTATTATATTTACAACACTCTGTATATTGACAATTCATATATTAATATCATTTTAATAATAATATCTTTGACACACGTTCTAGTTGACCAATAATGTATTTTTTCCCTTTTAGAGCAAACAATAGACTGCTACACGACAGTGGCAGAGATTTGTCCCTTCAAGACGTCCACCTCTCATTGTCCAAGGTACAGTTTAAAGTATTGTAATGCTCACCATATAGATTATGATCTATAATAAGTCATCTGGAAGTACTTTCTAATGCACCTCACCAGTTTCACCTCTATCTCATCAGAGTGTTCTGCCCAGCTAACTGCATAAACGAACCTTCATATTGGGCTCCAGTGGTCGGCAGCAACATCTACGCTGATGTGAGTACCTGTTTCTGTCCGTGAGCATTACAGGGCTGAGAGATGGGAAATGAGGGAGAACAGGCGTTCGTAGTCAAGCACTTATGTGTGCTAAAGTGAGCGTGATACTCTTGTGGCGAGGGTGGACCGCGGGAATTGTCTGTGTGAGTCTTAAGGGAGTTGTTGGTGGAGGTGGGCTCCATTGTCGCCACTAATTTCTCTCCCAGAGTGTAGACTGACCACAGAGCAGCAGCTGTGTGAATGGAGCTGGAGAGCAGCTCTCTTACACTGACTCATGCATGCCTGAGGTCAGGTCTTGGCCTTATGGACCACATAACTGTTTAGGGAACAGCTTAGACACTGTTATACCCCTTTTCCACCAAGGCAGTGCTGGGGCTGGTTCGGAGCCAAAGCCTAGTTTCAAATCGGTTCTTTGTCTTTCCACACCCAAAGCACCAGCTCCGTACCAGGAAAAGTAGTTCTTAACCAAATCATTGCTGGTCTATAAGTAAGAACCACTTGCGTCAGGGGCTGGGGTGGGATTACTATTATTAATACTATTATAATACATATTTCATATGAAAAATATTTTTTTTATAATATACGTAAAACATTTTCAAGTTCACTTTTTTCACTTTAGCATAATCTGCCAAGTGTTGTCTTTAAAAAGAGACCAAACTTATGTCTGTGCTCCAAACATTCAAGATTTATGATCGTTTAAATTGGAAATTTGACTATGTTCAAAAAGTGAATAAATGGATTTTAAAGGTGGGGTAAGTGTTTTCTGGTAACCAATGTTGATATTTCAAAATCACCAAAACAAACAGGCCCCTACTCCAAAAGGGTCTCGCCCCTATTTTGATAGCTCCGCCCCACACATATGTACACAGCGACTATGGTGGAATCTACTGTGCCAGCCGGCCGAGGGTATGATATCATCAATAAGTGAAAGCATTGCGTGTTACTATGGTAATCCAGGTCGAATGTGAGTGGATCATTAAATCTGTGAGATGAACTTGAAAAACGATTCAGTGAAACGGATCAGCTAGATTCATTGACTCACACTGTATATTACATTTACAACTATTCAATGGTTAGCCATCAATGATTTCTTACTTAAACTTAAGATTATCTACGATCAGGATAATTGGCTTCTCTCACAAGTCTTTTTCTCACCGGAGATCATAGCGTGGAATGGCCTGGCTGTTTAGTGGTCTGTGAACTCAAATGAACTTGTTGCCTTTTGGCCTTTTTGGCTTGTTACGGCCACATTCCTCTGTAAAAGCTGAGCGTCTGTAGAGCTGGCCTCAGATCAGAGCACGCTCTCCAGCAAGCGCTAATTAACCCTCATCATACAGTGGTTTGAACTTGGTAATTTGTAAAGATAGCCTTTGATTGAAAGTGCACTTATAATGCATGAGCAATTGGATGAGTATTATAAGATAATGCCACCCAGACATGTGCGATGAGCTGTGCACATTCTTTACTTTAGACAGTGAAGGCCTGCAAGTAACCTCTAGGGTCATACTGAATTGTTTGGTAGACAGAGCTGAACCTTCGTTCCAGGTTAAAAGAATAAAAACCGTAGGTACATGGAGTTCCAGAGAGATCATGCACACACTTAAGCTGCCAGGCGTCTGGCTAACTTGCCTTTTCTGGAGCTCTTGAGCTCTGGCCTCGCTCTTGTGCTTACTGTAGACACAGAAGTGATGTCATTTGTCTAGGTTTCTTTAGACTGTTTACATCTCGAGGACTGTGGAATTGAGAGTGGAAAACATAGTTGCATAGTGCTATGGCAAGTATCACTATTACTGCTGCTCATACTTACAACTCTGGTCCAGTTTTTAGCTTTGATTTACAGAGGTATTGACACCAGTTGCCAAAAGTCAGAGCAATCTGAAGATGTTGACATTTCACAGAAGTTACGTAGTGTATGATGGGCACAGACTTCAGATGATTCTATGTAAAATCCTGATATCTAAGCTGATTTTAGAACACACATTGTTCATCTTTCAAAAACATTGAAAAACAAGTGCAAGTGTGTGCTTTGAGGAAGCATGATATCAATCAACAGAACTTATGAAGCCTTTCTATGAGAGAATGGCACAGGAAAGCATGCCGACTAAAAGAATACTCTTTTGTCTCTTCATGTCCAGGGCTCCAGTATCTGCCGAGCAGCTATCCACGCTGGAGTGATCAAAGCCAGCGGGGGATATGTGGACCTCCTGGCTCTGGATAAGAGGAAAAGTTACACCGGGACCATGAAGAATGGCATCCAGTCCGAGAGGTACACGTCCTGTATCTCACCTTCACCTCTGCTCTCGTTTCTTCCCATTGCTTTCTCTCAGTAACTCAATTCAGCGGTCAAAAGCCATGATGAGCCAAATCTGCCTGTGGCACGTTAGTGGTTAAAGAGTAATGGTGTGGTTTCTCCTCGAGGTTGGACCACACAGGGGCTCTTTGCTTATTCTCCAATGCTGCGCGCAAAGTGCTTAAATCGACAGAATCGGCTCCAGTGTAATGAAATCTAACACCTGAATCAAGCACCATCATCGAAGGAATCGATCCTAGCCGGTTGCCGGCCTTGACCAGCCTATAGACTGAGCATAGTAAAGCCATTCACTGACAGCTTGGATAGATTTTCTCCTCACCGCACGCTATTCATATGATGCAATCTAGGGGAAATTGGGGGCAGCCAGTCGTGAGAACTTTATTAACAGGGAAGTATTCACATGCTCTCCATATTACCATTGGATGGAAAAGTTGTTGGTGTCTGACTCTGTGGTCCCGGTCAAGGATAATTACAGCACATCTGATGCCAACGATGCAACATGTTCAATACACCAGCACCTGAAGGCCCATCCATTTATAATAAATGAACAAGGCCAAGGCCAGGCCAAGAACAGTAGTCAATAATGGCTGCTGGAAGAAACCTGAACGGAACCACAGCATGAGATGAGCACTGAGCCAGTGTTAATGTCAAGGTTTACAGAGCGAATCTAAATCTAGTGGGTACACAAATCATTGTAGTCAATTACAGGGCATGGACACTCTTGAATTGAACATCTAAGGAGATAATCACACCGGGCCGACCCAAAGCTGAATCCCTATCGTTTCCTTTCTAACTGTCCTTCCTTGTGAAAAATACGTTTCATTGAATGTGCACTTGTAGTGTACTTCAAATCTTAAAAGTATATTTGGTAACATTTTATTTTAAAGTGTCATTGTTACACGTTACATGTAGTTACTATAGCAATAACTATAAATTGTGCATAATTACATGCAACTAACCCTAAACCAAAACAAACCCAAATCCTAACCCTTTAGTAAGTACATGTAGTTAATAAATATTACTAATTTCTTAAATTTACAATGACAGTGCAACAAAGACACCTTAAAATAAAGTGTAATTGTATATTTTTTATAAAATGCCACTTAAGTGTACTTAAATATGACTGTTTCTTAAAACACTTTGTAATAATGCCAAAAAGGCTTTACTTTAATACATTTTAAATCATAGTTTTAATAATGTATATTAGACATTATTAGACATTAAAGTAAACATTGTTTACTAAATTGCAACGTTAACATTTATCATATTTCAAAGACAATAGAGGTAATTATGAATTTACAGATAAAGATGTACTTAAAGGGATAGTATCACCCAAAAATGGAAATTCTGTCGTCAATTATTCGCCCTCAAGAGTTTCTTTCTTTTGCTGAACACAAAAGAAGATATTTTGAAGAATATGGGTAAAAAAAAAATACTATGGAAGTCAATGAGCCCATCAGCTGTTTGGTATTCTTCAAAATATCAAATCAAATCAAATCACCTTTATTTATACAGCGCTTTTAACAAGTCCAATTGTTTCAAAGCAGCTTCACATTGTTAACAGGAAAATAATGCAACAGAATTTGTACAGCCGTTCTGGTGAAACGGTGATGTTATCCAGCTAATTTCAAGTATCATATAGTGTCAATGCGGGCAGATCGGTAATATAGTCGAAATTTAGGTGTTCCCAACTGAGCAAGCCAAAAGCCAGAGGCAACGGTGGCAAGGAACCAAAACTCCTTCAGGGTCAGAATGGAGAAAAAAACCTTGGGAGAAACCAGTATATAAAATATCTTCCTTTATGTTCAGCAGAAGAAAGAAACTCGTACAGAACAATATGAGGATGAGTAAATGAGGACAGAATTTTCACTTTTGGTTGAATTATCCCTTTAAGACCTACTTTTCAGGGATCAAAAAAGCCCTCTAGTTCAGCTAATTGCATGTACAGTAATTTAAACAAACTACACTTTTCATTTAATAGAAATTAACATGCAATTAACTGTCCATTCAGTTCACACTTAAGTATATTTTAAAAAATGTGTTGCACAAGGGCCTGTTCATAAAATAACAAGTAATGTTTTTTATGTTTGTTAATAGTTTTTTTCTGTTTCTGTCTCGTAGTAAAACCAATACAGAAGGTGGTTCGTTCCGTGTCTTCGCTGTTAGAGAGTGAGACACCGCTGATGGGACACAAAAGGTCTGCTCTTCAAAGACAGAAGTGGAATGCAAACCCTTCCATTTTTCTCTGACTTTTAGAGGAAAGAGACATTTAAAGAAGGCCAAAGTCTTCTCCAACTCACTGCTAGTTCAATCGATGGGCTTCCAAATGTTTTATATACAATTGTGAATAATATTTTAACCACACATGCAACTCTTAACAAAATGCAGTGCGGTAGAAATGGTATTTTTAACAGCGGTGCTGGTTTTAATCGTTGTTTTTAATCACATTTTTTTTTGGGATGATATTCTATTAGTTTTGAATACATGCAAAATCTCTCATTTCCATACAGAATGCATATTGATTACACTGTATTTAATCTGTACAGTTTTTTGTTGTCTGTTTCTAATTGTTTTGCTTTACTTCAAATCAGTTTTTTTGGAAGCCAGTGCAGGAATAGAGTGCAACAGTACATTTTTTATGTTGCGGTTCTGCTTTAAGAACTATTGTTCACATTCAATCCGTAGGAAAAAACAAAACAAAAAACAAAATCCTCAGTCATGAACCAAACCAACCATTTCCAAGATGAATCACAACATTACTAATATGTAAATATAAAAGCTAATAATATGTTTTATCTCAAAGGCTTATTGTTAAAACCAATGTTAACACTTTGTTACAGTGTCCGTTACACGTTACACGTCGTTAGTGTAGTAATAACTATATATTTTGCATAATTACATGCAGCTAACCCTAAACAAACCCCTATTCCTAACCCTAACCCTATAGTAAGTACATGTAGTTAATTATTATTACTCAGTACTTAAATATATAATTACACTGTAACACGGACACCTTAAAATAAAGTGTAACCAAATCAATTTCCCTTTGAAGATATTTACTTCCATAACGCAACCATTGCTCTCTATAGCAATAGTAGTTTAGTATATGCAGTACAGTAGTGAGGATCTGTTGGACCTGGACTGGGCAAACAGATGCTATGCAGAGAAATGGGAAAGAAAAGGAGGCAGACCTCCAAGCAAAAGAGACCTTCCCTTCATAATGTGTGTGAGCCTTCCAGAGTCAACACTACTCGGTCATTATGGTAAAGGTGCAAAAACATTGAAACAATGTGCAGTCCCAGGAGAATTCAGCGTCACTGAATGCATGTTTAGGCTCATCTTTCATTATGGCACCTTAATTTTTGCTATTTATTATTACGCCTCCTTCAACCCCTGCTCAGAACTGCAAATTCCATGGAACAGAACCAAATATTTATGAATGTGACACATGATATGTGCTCACTTGAGAATCAAATGTGTAACCTGTCTGGTTAAATGCTATATACAACCCAGAGTCCGACATTACTGCCAAATGCAATTTCATTAAAGTTAAACTTCTATTTCGCAAGTACATAGTGGCGGCTGAACATCGATTTGTTTAAACCACTTTTATACTACAACATAATAAAAAGGTACTTGCCCTGAAAGCCTGTAATGCCTCCAAGAGGAAAGGGACTGCTGTCCACAGTATGTCTGTCTTATCTTAATGCATATTTCTTAGTTGTATAGTGTTCAGAGTCCAGGATTTAGACAAAATATAGATGTTCTCATGTGGAATAAGGGCGTGATAATCCCTTTGAAGGCTTCTGTTTTGCTGCTTTTTACTTTCTACTTTTATTTTCACTTTCTTGAATTGGTTACCTCAGTGCAGCAATATATTTGAGTATGTTTGTACAGTCTTTAAAAATGGTTTGTGTAAATATTCAGATTTGTGCTTTGTTTTCAAGTCAGTATTTTAAAAGGATGAACGTGTATGTCCTATGTTTCTTTATAAAGCCAGAAGATAATTGTTTTTGCACAAATTTAAAATAAGACTATAAAAATCTATGATACTAAGATGGTGTCTGTCTTTTGCTTCAGAAAAAAATGTATTTAGGTCACTGGAATTTTTTTATACTGTCCAATAAACAGGATGTGTTGAGAACCATATCAAAAACTCCCTTAGACCACACAAGCACTGGTCAACTCTTCACACACCACCGACACTTCACCATCTCGTTTTTAGTGTACAAAGAACAGATATTTCGATATAAATGAATTAGACTTTGGTCAGGGTTCAGTGGATGCACAAAGAATACCTGAAAGCAAGTACTTTGTTCTAAACCAAACGAGGCCTGTCCAAAAGAGACAAACGCTTTTGCCAGAACACGCTTACTGAACAGTTTATAAAATAGGTTGTCTAAGCACATGGAGATGCATGTTTTATGTCACACTTTGGCCTGGGGTAGGTGGTGCAACATGTTCCTAGATCAACATTCTAATCAAACAATCAGATTTGAGGGTCAAGTTTACAGTTTGTATCAAGTTTATAGGCTTACAACTAGGGTTAGGTGCTTCTACAGTACATCAGTGTTGTTCATTTATCATTTCCCTCTGATTTTAGGGATAAGTTATGGGTAGGGTTGGGTTTAGGGGTAGGGATATGGTTAGGATTACATTTTTGGACAGGAATGTTGTTCCAGGATCAACAAAATATATGTTGACTAACTCTGTGAAATCACTCAGGACATGCGGTGATGGAGACACAGCAGGCAAAAACAATGCTAAATGTATAACAGCGACCAAACATAAATCAGGAATACCCTTAGCCTACCTAAAAAAAAGTGCTTATTACTGAAGTAATGTACAGTAGACAATATACTGAAGTGCAAAATGAATGTAATTTTTCAGACACTTTTTTTTTTTTTTTTTTTTTTTTTGATATTTAAAATGAAATGTATAATAGTCACAAGGTTGCTGCAATAAAGAAAGTTGGCATGATCTACAGTAGATGCAACAGCTACTTTTATTAAACACAATAAAAATACTCCGGATACTTGAATCAGAAGAACCACGATCAGAACAACCAACATAATCTTGACGAGGACAGACAAAGAACTGAAAGAAACACAGGGTTTAAATACAAGAGCAAACTAATTAATGAAAGGAACATCATGTGCAACAGATAATCACTCAATGAGTAGCTGAAAACTAGGTCACAGAACAAAGACATGATAAACCATCCAAAACTAAAACAAACAGATAATGGTCCGGTTTCACAGACGGCTTAGATTAAGCCAAGATTAAGCCTTAGTTCAATTAGGACATTTAAGTAATATTTATAAACATGCCTTAGAAAAAAAAAAGAAAAACATTACTGGTGTGCATCTTGAGACAAAACAATGGCAATGACTTTTTTTAAGATACACTATATTGTAAAAAGTATTGGGACACCCCTCCAAATCATTGAATTCAGGTGTTCCAATCACTTCCATGGCCACAGGTGTATGAAAACAAGCACCTAGGCATGATTGGAAAGAATGGGTCACTCTCAGGAGCTCAGTGAATTCAAGCATCGCACCATGATAGGTTGCCACCTGTGCAATGTCCATTTGTGAAATTTCCTCACTACTAAATATTCCACGGTCAACTGTTAGTGGTATTATAACAAAGTGGAAGCAATTGGGAACAACAGCAATTCAGTTACAAAGTGGGAGGACACGTAAAAATCACAGAGCGGGGTCAGCGCATGCTGAGGCGCACAATGCACAGAAGTATTCAACTCAACGTTCTGCAGAGTCAATAGCTACAGACCTCCAAACTTTGTGTGGCCTTCAGATTAGCTCAAGAACAGTGCGTAGAGAGCTTCATGGAATGGGTTTCCATGGCAGAACAGCTGCATCCAAGCCTTACATCACCAAGTGCAATGCAAAGCGTGAGATGCAGTGGTGTAAAGCATGCCGCCACTGGACTCAAGATTCAAGATTCAAGAGTTTTATTTGTCACATACACAGAGCAGTGGAGCATTGGAGCATTTGTCACATAATCCACTCTAGAGCAGTGGAGACGTGTTCTCTGGCGTGACCAATTACGCTTCTCTGTCTGACAATCCGATGGACAAGTCTGGGTTTGGCAGTTGCCAGGAGAGCGGTACTTGCCTGACTGCATTGTGCCGAGTGTAGAGTTTGGTGGAGGGGGGATTATGGTGTGGGGTTGTTTTTCAGGGGTTGGGCTTGGCCCCTTAGATCCAGTGAAAGGAACTCTTAATGCTTCAGCATACCAAGACATTTTGGACAATTTCATGCTCCCAACTTTGTGGGAACAGTTTGGGGATGGCCCCTTCTTGTTCCAACATGACTGCGCACCAGTGCTCAAAGCAAGGTCCATAAAGACATGGATGAGCGAGTTTGGTGTGGAGGAACTTGACTGGCCTGCACAGAGTCCTGACCTCAATCCGACAGAACACCTTTGGGATGAATTAGAGCTGAGACTGTGAGCCAGGCCTTCTCGTCCAACATCAGAGCCTGACCTCACAAATGCCCTTCTAGAAGAATGGTCAAAAATTCCCATAAACACACTTGCGGAAAGCCTTCCCAGAAGAGTTGAAGCTGTTATAGCCGCAAAGGGTGGGCCAACTCCATATTAAACCCTATGGATTAAGAAAAACATCTCAAACATGCATTTTAGTCTGGGACTAGCTTAAGCCTTGTCTGTGAATCCAGGGGAATCCCTGAGAATAATGGTTTAAATGTATATTAAATGCAATTAGATGAACTTAAAGGCATTTTTGAGTTAAGTAGGATTTAAGTATATGTTTATATGTAATTTCATTATACTTCTATTGTCTTTGAAATATAATTAAAGTTTAGGCTACTGTATGTCGTATGGCGTTTATGTCACGTATACGCTACACAAACTACACTCACCTAAAGGATTATTAAGAACACCTGTTCAATTTCTCATTAATGCAATTATCTAATCAACCAATCACATGGCAGTTGCTTCAATGCATTTAGTGGTGTGGTCCTGGCCAAAACAATCTCCTGAACTCCAAACTGAATGTCAGAATGGGAAAGAAAGGTGATTTATGCAATTTTGAGCGTGGCATGGTTGTTGGTGCCAGATGGGCCAGTCTGAGTATTTCACAATCTGCTCAATTACTGGGATTTTCACGCACAACCATTTCTAGGGTTTACAAAGAATGGTGTGAAAAGGGAAAAGGGAAGAGCAACTTTGACTGAAATAACCACTCGTTACAACCGAGGTATGCAGCAAAGCATTTGTGAAGCCACAACACACACAACCTTGAGGGGGATGGGCTACAACAGCAGAAGACCCCACCGGGTACCACTCATCTCCACTACAAATAGGAAAAAGAGGCTACAATTTGCACAAGCTCACCAAAATTGGACAGTTGAAGACTGGAGAAATGTTGCCTGGTCTGACGACCATGTCACAAAGCTTGAATCATTTCAAATTGGTTTCTTGAACATGACAATGAGTTCACTGTACTAAAATGGCCCCCACAGTCACCAGATCTCAACCCAATAGAGCATCTTTGGGATGTGGTGGAACGGGAGCTTCGTGCCCTGGATGTGCATCACACAAATCTCCATCAACTGCAAGATGCTATCCTATCAATATGGGCCAACATTTCTAAAGAATGCTTTCAGCACCTTGTTGAAGCAATGCCACGTAGAATTAAGGCAGTTCTGAAGGCGAAAGGGGGTCAAACACAGTATTAGTATAGTGTTCCTAATAATCCTTTAGGTGAGTGTGTATATATACATACACATATTATATATATATATACATATATATATATATATATACATATATATATATACATATACATATATATATATATATATACATATATATATATACACATATACATATATATATATATATATATATATATATATATATATATATATATATATATATATATATATATATATATATACATATATATATATACATATATATATATATATATATATATATATATATATATATCATATACATATATATATATATATATATATATATATATATATATATATATATATATATATATATATATATATATATATATATATATATAATGTTTACTTTTTATTATGGTAGACAGGGTTTTTCAGTCGTTACAACATGATGCTGAATATACAGTATTTGTCTCCTGCCCTTCTGTTCAGCCCTTTAATCTGGTCTTCTTCATGAGTCATGATGGAGACAAAAGGAATTTGCCAGGTTTACCATAATGGCATCTCTGAACATGCTGACACTTCAGACCTGTGTTTATTGAACAGCTGTTGTGGAAAGTAAAGCACTTGCTGTTTAAATAGTCAGATACTCTCTTGAACATAACCGGCCAGCGCAAGAACAGTGTTGTGTGTTTTGGTGGTGAGATCTCTTAGGAAGTAAGATCTCTTAGTAAGTAGGACACTCAGGGCAAAGCTTTAAAATAAAGATAAGTAATAATATTTGGTGTAACAAAATAAAGAAAATGCTCTCATTGCTGTTTAGAAGGAGTTAAGATCTCTTAGTAAGCAAGTAAGAAATCTCTTTTTTCTATCCTATTAATGTCTTCCAGTGCACATAAAATCACCACCAAAACAGATAGGTTTATTATTTTAAAGCTTTGTCCTAAGTGAAGCTCTGTCAGAGTCTACAGGGCTAATCTACTGTAATGTCAAACAGCATTTCAATGTCTTGTGGATTGTTGTTCTGAATGACTTTAATGATTACCTGCCATAATCAGTGTCTGAAATTCCTCAGCTGAATATAAATGTTTCACTTTGGACAACATATAAATCTTTCAGCTGTGATTAAAGAGAGCTGTTCTTACCCTGGCATTTCATGGTTGCTTGTGCTTCCTCATCAACATGTGTTTTAAAGCTAGTAGATGTATCTAGGACATGACATTTGGTAATTATACAAGTCGGGTCCAGGGTGATTTGAAATGGGACAGATTTTGATATGTAGGTGAAATGTATTTTTTCCCTCAAAATGTAAAAATGGTGATTCCTGTGATGCACATCATCTTTAATGGTGAATGCAAACATCCATATATTTAGGATCATGAGATTACTATGTTAGGTTATTATATATTAACATTTTTAACAGTCCCACTTTATTTTTCCAAATGTTTTACTGCAGCTGCAATGCCCTACTTGTATGATAATTTGATTGAGTTTGCGACTTGAGTTTTTGACACTTCAGCATTGGAAAATGTAATTTGGGATGACTCAGAGACATTATTTCACATGTTTTGGTTATAAACCCACTGCTGGGCATAATGGAAACAATCTAGCCAAAGGCAGCAGTCAGCAATCTTCTGTATAAACGGCAGAATGAATCATAGAACAAATCGTTTTCAACTTCTAACTTTTTAGCTCAGTCACTATAAGATAGGGTTACTAATTTCAGGACAGACATTTGACGTGAAGAGTATATACACCTCAAAAACTCAGGGAGATTTGTTGTTCTGCATGCACGAGACATTGAATTATTGCAGGATTTGCATTGGTATTTGTGAGGATTTTTGGAAAGGGATTGGATGAGCAAAGTCAATGCATACTTTCAAAACTATGAAGGGAACTGCAGTATATCTTTCCCATATTCATTTATCTCAGAAGTCTGGACTTTGTTTTGGTTTGTGTAAATTATGAACATCTTCCTTCATTTTCAAAACCGATTATAAGATGGATGGATGATTTGGCAGAAGTGGGATAGAACATGGAGGAGGACACTAGATTTAAGTAGAACACAACAGAAATGATGAGTTCTATGAACACAATGAACTCTGGAGAATGAGAGAAAGGAGGGGAGAAGGTCTGGTGATGCTGGAGAACAGACAACTGGAGGAGTGTTTGTGGAAACTGAGAATCTTTCCTCTTTTCTGAATCATTCTTTCTAGTAAAATTAGGCCCTGACATTATTGCTCAATACTGAATATGCTTTTTGGAAAGTCACAAAAAATTACTTGAAATAAGGAAATAATCAATGACGCTGTCTACACTCCACAATAGATCTCTTATTTATATCGTGTTTGCACGGTGTTAGTCATGATGAAAGCATACATGAAAGTACAGAAATTGAGTGTTTGGGTAAAGGGCCTAAAATAGTCTATAATGGCTTAAATGGTTTAGCTCCTGCATATTTAACGGATTTTCTATTGCCCTACAATCCATCATGCTCTTTAAGATCATAAAACTCTGGGCTTCTTGCAGTAAGTCCACTAAGGAGGGACAGCATTTTCACATTTGGCTCATAAACTCTGGAATTGCCTTCCAGAAAATGTTCTGGGCTCAGACTCACTCTCCCAGTTTAAATCTAGATTAAAGATGCATCTCTTTAGCCAAGCATTCACATAATGCATCTCATAACCTTGTACTCCAGTGATACCAGTGCACATGATTATCTTTGCTTAATGTTATGAACAGCAGCTACGCTAATTATTTTCCATTTGATTTTCTGTTTTATCTCGGGATGCCCATCCTGAGGTAACTAGAGAGTCCATCAGTCTGGATCTAGCCTTTTATGAAGACTTCAGACTTCAGATTTTAGACTTCAGATGACCAACATCTGTGAAAAGTTGACTCAAACTCCTGAGAGGACTTAAGATGATGCAGCTCTGAATCAACATGCACCAATGCTAAAAATCTTTTTATATATATACACTACCAGTCAAAAGTTTGGACACGCTTTCCCATTCTCTTTGAGTGATGTGTCTCACAGTTCAAAATGCTTACGCTACATCTGACAAGCACAACTGGTAGCGTAAGCATTTTTTGAACTGCAGAGGCACTTTCAACACTTTTTCCATTAGTTGAATACGGAAGGCGACCGGTCGGAACTTTACTTTATAAAGTTTTAAATCTGGATATTTTTCTTACACAAACGCATCGCTTCACTTCAGAAGGCCTTTATTAACCCCCCGGAGCCCTGTGGAGCAGTTATATGATGGATAGATGCACTTTAATGGACTTCAAAAACAGAACAACAATCACTGCCATTATAAAGCTTGGATTGGCCAGGACTTTTTACATTTTTTAATATAACTCTGAATTTATTCGTCTGAAAGAAGAATGTCATATACACCTAGGATGGCTTGAGGGTGAGTAAATCATGGGCTAATTTTCATTTTTGGGTGAACTCTCCCTTTAGCAACATGTATTCTTTACTTCAATGAGCTCATTGTTACTGCCTTAAATTAATACATTGTTAGCTAGAACTGTGTGATTTGTATATGTACATTTTTGAAATCCATAATTTGGACACAGTCTCCTCTGACAACAAACCACTCTAAATTGTAATGTAGATGTGTCCATTTTCTGTAAAGCTTTGAAACGATATGCATTGTGAAAATTGCTATACAAATGAATGTGAATTGAATTAAACAGCGAATCGATTTTTAAATTAGATTCAGGAGCGATTTTTGCAAATTCAAAATGACTGGATCCGATTCACAATGAGTTTCGATTCGATTAATTTCAGTTTGATTTGGATTAACGATCTGATTCAGTATTTTTTAAGTACATTCATAGGATTATGTAAAATGCTTCTAATGTGTCATAGGAAAAAGAAAAGTACAAATGTTTATTGCACCAAACAACTTGAAAGTAAACATTTATTTAATGTACAAAGAGGCTATTTGAAATATAACTGTCGCAGTCAACAGCTTACGCTGTCACTTCTGCACTACACTTCCCAGCATCCTCCTTGGCTCTCACCTGCATGCACTTCACAGTCACCAGAGTTCTAATCACCTGCACCTGCACACCCTCATCAAACCATCGTTTCCTGCACCTCATTGGCCCTGTCCCAAATGGCACACTTCATGTGTACTGGCGGTCTTACAATGGCCGCTGTGTGTCCGTTAAGTCCACAAGACTGTAGGGTGTCCCTTTTGTCATTTAAGCTTAAAGAAGGGTGCTCGTGAGCATCCCCTTTGCGGCTGCTATGCGCCCTCAATGCACCCTTCAGCTGAGCCCGCAAGTTTGTGAGGTACGCAGAGGACTTCTACCCGGTAGTCAAAGCTGCAATACGTCATGAAAGTGCAGACTCAGAGAAAGACCGTGAGAGTTTAGGGTGCCATTTGGGACAGGGCCATTGTCTGGCCTTTTCAAATGACACTATAGTCTAGTGGAGCGCGGGGTTAGTTGTAACATGCATGGTTTAACACTTTCCACACATGCCAGGATGACGAAACTTTGTGTATTTACTAGTTGCCATATCAACATTATTTAGAGAAAAAAATTGCGCCAAAATTAAGAAATCTTTGGAAGATATCACTGATCATTTATTTAACCATAGCAAAAGTAAACTTCTTAAGTTTATTTTTCATCTCTGTTTTTTGTGTTTATTTAAAATGAGACAAATCTGATATTATTGTAATCTTATATCTGTTATTTAACAAATTCCATTATTTTTTTTTTTTTAATTAATAATTGTATTTTATTGACAAAATAATTTAGTTTGTTCTGGATATTTTTTGATTATATCAGTTAACATTTTAAGCTGTCATCTGGTAATGTTACAATGTACCCCACCTATGGGGCATGTTGTCACATTTCACTTCCATTCTTTCGTGGTAAATCAAGAAAAAAGTATAGGGTACAACGGGGCTAAAGGCACACCTTAAGAAAAATGTGCTTTTCACTACTCCTATAATGTATGATATACAGAAAAATATATATGTTTGTATTGAACATTTATGGAGAAACAGATTTTGTGTGAATATAAATCATAAAAGGGGTTTCTTTTATTTAAAAATCTTAAAACTGTATGGGGTGTCGAGGGGGGCCTTTTGCCCCAACAGCAGGGGGGCCAAATACCATACTTTTACATATTCCTCCGTTATTGTAAAACTGTTGCTTTAATTACCTTGAAAAAAACGGAATATATTTAGAAACAAAGGTCTTGTTAATGTTTGTCAATCATTTTAGTGATTCTTATTTGCTACTTAAATCTACAACATTTTTAAAACAACAAATATTAGATTGAATGAGCCCAGAATCATCTTTGCGCTGCTGCCCGTGATCACCTCAAAGATCAGACAAATTTCCACGTGCATCTTGAAAAGCGGATGTTTTGCAAAGTGCTGAGGCGAGTTTTTGTGCCATCTAGTGGTTTAGAAGAAAATAAAATCAAAGGAGCCTTTTACCCCATGGAGCCTTTAGCCCCGTTTAGCCATGTGTTTCCATGTGTTATTCTGTCTGCATTCTCTCTGTACCAGCCTTCAGTCCTGTGTCATCTCCTGCAAGTAAGAAAGATCATATTATGAACAGATAAGCCTTCTGTGAATTAACATCGTCATTAACACTCACCTGTTTGAATTCCCGCTTTGAATAAAGACATGTTATTTTGACTTACCTTGTCCGCTCTCTTCTGGTTGTGACAATAACAAAGAGCACAATGTACTGATAAAATATTTTATAGCTGAGCACAAAAAAAAATAAATAAAAATTTATTTCCAGGTTTTCATAGGAACACTGAGTAAGTAAACTAATCCAAATATTACAATATTATCTGATACATTCAGTTTTCTCAAGGTCTATAGAAAGAAAGAAAGAAAGAAAGAAAATATATATCAGCTATACCCTAGTGTAGTGTTTCCCAACTACAATCCTGGAGGCCCCCCAACACTGAACATTTTGCACGTGTCCCTAATCAAACACACCTGACTCAAATTATCATCTTATTAGTGGAGACTCCAAGACCTGAAATGGGCATGCCAGATAAAGGAGACATGCAAAATGTGCTGTGTTGGGGGGCCTCCAGGAACGTAGTTGGGAAACACTGCCCTAGTGTAACATGGGGAACTCAGAGGTGAGGGAAAGTGCAGAAGGCTTATTAGAACAATACAAAAATACAAAGAACTAAAAACTGGACCACAGAGAGTTTAAAGGCCTCCTTGGCAATGACAGGGCAGACAGAGGCTCCAGAAACTGCCTCCTTAGCCATGATAGGACAGGCAGAGGGTTCAGAGATGGCCTCCTTGGGACCACCGTACTTGGAAGTGCAGAGACCACTTGACGTAGGACCACCAGATTTGGAGGCACTGAGACCACTGGACTTGGAAGTGCTGGGACCACCAGACTTGGGACAACCAGATTTGGAGGTGCTAGGACCACTGGACATGGGACCACCGGACTTGGAGGCACTGGGACCACTGGACATGGAAGCACTGGGACCACCAGATTTGGAGGTCCTGGTACCACTGAAATTAGAAGTGCTGGGACCACTAGACTTGGGACATCCAGACTTGGAGGCGCTGAGCTCCAAATACTTGGAGGCACTGAGACCAAAGGACTTGGGACCACTGAACTTAGAGGCACTGGGACCACCAGGCTTGGAGGCCCTGGGACAACAGGACTTTGGACCACCGGACTTGAAGTGGCAAGACCACCGGATTTGGAAGCTCTGAGACCAGCTTACTTGAAATGGCGAGACCACCGGACTTGGAAGCTCTTGGACCACCGAACTTGAGAGTGGAGGGACCACTGGAACTCATGGACATTGTACCAACAAAAGGTGTCTCCAGGTACGAAACCTTGGATGCCAGACCAAAACACCTAGAAAAAGATTTTGTAGTTACTGGTATGGCGGCCTTGAGGGCTGAGGACACTGTTGTGGTGGATATTGTGGGAGTGTCTCATTCTCCATTCGTAAATGCAGACCCGCTCCACTGCAATGCCATGTTGTGACCTGAAAACAAAAATGGGAAACATTTGGGTATATGTAAACGAGAGGTGACAAAACACACCTGGGAATAATCAAAGACTAATTAACAGGGAAAGACTACACAGGACCACAACAATGGCAGGAATGACAGGAAACTTTATTTTAACACAGGACTTTTTGTCTATTGGGAATTGATTGCATCATTGCTATTGCTGTGATCTCATGTGAGTGTCATGTTGTCCCGCCCTTGTGCCAATTAACACGTCATCAGAGAAGAGAGGGATGTTGCTGCAAGACTGAGAGAAAGATATTGAAGATAATGAGGCACATGAATTATAAAAAGTAATGGTGCGCAAATCATTCATAATAAATACAGCAATATTTCATAAAAAAAAAAAAAAAAAAGAACTGTCTATTTAGTTTTCGTGGTGACTTTAAATGTTTTCTGCTTGCCCAAAAATAAAACATATGGGGCCATATTCACAAAACATCTTAGCTCCTAACGTGCCGATTTAGGAGAAACTCATAAAAATAATGGCTGTGTCAGTCCTAATTTTAGGACTCCTAAATTTTTGCTCTAAGAGTATTTCACAAAGCATTTTAGCGCTAAAACAAGCTCCTAAATCTGTGAGAAGTTAGGAGTAGTCAAAAGGACTTCTAAGTCACTAAGACCAAATCACAATCAATCCTAATGGCTGCTGCGGACCTTTCTCCCTATTCTCTCTTCCATTTCGCTTCCTGTCTACTCACTGTCCTATCATAACAAAAATATTGATTTATTATTTTAATAAATAAATAAAAACTAAAATAATGTCTGATTACCTGTGGCATTTGTTTTCACGAGTTCACAGTTCACAGTTATCGGATAGAGTAAAAGAAGCCTATTTGCCGAGCTGTCTGAGGGCTCCGAGCTCTGAATTTATCCCAAACCCAGAATTCTCCCCTGTATCCCCAGCTTGGCCGAGAGTGTGGCGGAGGGATGCAGAAAACTGTTGAGGTAACTAGTGAGTTGGCTGTGTATTCTGTACATATGCCTCCTCTCGAGCTGATTAGATAGTGCTCCTTCTGAACTATGTTTATAAAACATAATTTGTCGCTTGAATTCAGCAATCTTTCTCAAGAGAGGCTAACAATTAGCTGAACATATACTTGTTTAATTAGTGACACTTGGCAAAAAAAAAAAAATTGTGGGCAGAAATTTTTACTGGAGTAGATGCAATTTACATAACGTGCAAATAGTCTACATTGTTTACTAAACGTCTGGTTGGGGCCAGAAAAAATTACATAAGACACCAAATTATTTGTAATGGCAATAGTGTAGGGGTAAGGCACATGGCAGAAGCTGTTGATGCCGATCGACCCAAGGTTCAAATCTGCCTTTTGCCGAACTCGCTCTACTTCCTTTTCTCATACATTTATGAGAAATACATTTCATACATACGTTTACATTTCACTGCCGGTTGTATATTCTGTATATAACTGTGTATGTGACAAATAAAACTCTTGAATCTTGAATAACATATCAGATCAGAAAGGCATTTGTTCTCAATAAAAATGAAGAAAATATTCGAAAAGTGGAAATAAAGCATCTAACGTGTGTTTAATAATAAAGTGTTTATTGGTTAGGAGTAGGTGAACAGAATTATAGACAGTAAAAGTGAGTGGGTCCAATATCGTTGGTCTTAAAAAGTGGGTGGGTCTTGTCCCCTCATACAATGGTTCCGACGCCCATGCTTAACCTACTTTTTTTAAAATCTTTTATTCATTATTTGAATATGGTAGCATTTTATTTGAAAATCTTTATTCAAATATGGCAATATTTCTATCACTGACCGACAGAGACTCCTCCCCATCAGCCAATGACTTTTGTATAGTTAGTAAGCGTGACATTATCCATAGCAACGAGGTCAACCCTTCTTTCTATTCCTTAGTAAAAGTTGGTCTCAGCAGCTTTGTGAATAGGTTTTAAGAGAAAACTCTTAACTAAGAACTTTTACTGCTATTTAGGAGAACTCTTAGTGGTAAGATAAAATGTTTTGTGAATACGGCCCCTGTATTTTATCTTATAGAAAATATGGCAGTGTGTTTTTCCGCAATAAAGGCTTTGTAGTAGTAGCCTCGCAATGATTTGGCAGCTTTAATAAATGGTTTGTGAACATTTAACTTGAGAGTGAGACTATAGCTCTATTGTGGAAGAGCTGTCATCTGCTCATGTGATAGTCAGGATTTGTAACCAATGAATTGAGAAAATCAGTCAATCGTTACACACACACATGTGTATATATATACAAACCCGATTCCAAAAAAGTTGGGACACTACAAATTGTGAATAAAAACAGAATGCAATGATGTGGAAGTTTCAAATTTCAATATTTTATTCAGAATACAACATAGATGACATATCAAATGTTTAAAATGAGAAAATGTATCATTTTAAGGGAAAAATAAGTAGATTTTAAATTTCATGGCATCAACACATCTCAAAAAAGTTGGGACAAGGCCATGTTTCCCACTGTGTGGCATCCCCTCTTCTTTTTCTAACAGTCTGCAAACGTCTGGGGACTGAGGAGACAAGTTGCTCAAGTTTAGGAATAGGAATGTTGTCCCATTCTTGTCTAATACAGGCTTCTAGTTGCTCAACTGTCTTAGGTCTTCTTTGTGGCATCTTCCTCTTTATGATGCACCAAATGTTTTCTATGGGTGAAAGATCTGGACTGCAGGCTGGCCATTTCAGTACCCGGATCCTTCTTCTACGCAGCCATGATGTTGTAATTGATGCAGTATGTGGTCTGGCATTGTCATGCTGGAAAATGCAAGGTCTTCCCTGAAAGAGATGACGTCTGGATGGGAGCATATGTTGTCCTAGAACTTGGATATACCTTTCAGCATTGATGGTGCCTTTCCAGATGTGTAAGCTGCCCATGCCACACGCACTCATGCAACCCCATCCCATCAGAGATGCAGGCTTCTGAACTGAGCGCTGAGAACAACTTGGGTTGTCCTTGTCCTCTTTAGTCCGGATGACATGGCGTCCCAGTTTTCCAAAAAGAACTTCAAATTTTGATTGGTCTGACCACAGAACAGTTTTCTACTTTGCCACAGTCCATTTTAAATGAGCCTTGGCCCAGAGAAAACGCCTGCGCTTCTGGATCATGTTTAGATATGGCTTCTTTTTTGACCTATAGAGTTTTAGCGAGCAACGGCGAATGGCACGGTGGATTGTGTTCACTGACAATGTTTTCTGGAAGTATTCCTGAGCCCATGTTGTGATTTCCATTACAGTAGCATTCCTGTATGTGATGCAGTGCCGTCTAAGGGCCCGAAGATCACGGGCATCCAGTATGGTTTTTCGGCCTTGACCCTTACGCACAGAGATTGTTCCAGATTCTCTGAATCTTTGGATGATATTATGCACTGTAGATGATGATAGCTTCAAACTCTTTGCAGTTTTTCTCTGAGAAACTCCTTTCTGATATTGCTCCAGTATTTTTGGCCGCAGCATTGGGGGAATTGGTGATCCTCTGCCCATCTTGACTTCTGAGAGACACTGCCACTCTGAGAGGCTCTTTTTATACCCAATCATGTTGCCAATTGACCTAATAAGTTGCAAATTGGTCCTCCAGCTGTTCCTTATATGTACATTTAACTTTTCCGGCCTCTTATTGTTACCTGTCCCAACTTTTTTGGAATGTGTAGCTCTCATGAAATCCAAAATGAACCAATATTTGGCATGACATTTCAAAATGTCTCTCTTTCAACATTTGATATCTTATCTATATTCTATTGTGGATAAAATATAAGTTTATGAGATTTGTAAATTACTGCATTCCTTTTTATTCACAATTTGTACAGTGTCCCAACTTTTTTGGAATCGGGTTTGTATATATATATATATATATATATATATATATATATATATATATATATATATATATATATATATATATATATATATATATATATATATATATATCCCCTTAAATGTCATTCACAGTTCTTTGTCTCTGCCTAGCAGATTTCTACAGGGAAATGTATAGTACCTTCAGCTCTTCATACCGCGTTTTACAGAATTGCACTGATTTTTCCTCAAAAGTAGATGCAGAAAAACTACCTTGGCCTGGTGTTCATTAACAGTCTTTGAACCATCATGATATCCAGATGCCACTTCAGTACAGTAAGGTTAAGGTACATCCTTGTGTTTCTGTATGTCTTACAGACATCTGTTTAAGGATCATGCTATAACAGTGGTCAAATGTGAGGGCCTTAGAGACACACAGGGCCCTCCTAAAACAGAAGCAAAGGAAATGGTGTGTATCTGGGGTGTAGAAGAGCTGCAGTAAATCACCTGAGATCTGGGAACACCATCACTAATATACACATATTTGAAAAACAAACAACAACAACAACAAAAGCCCACATGTTCCAGAAACATTATATAATCAGTATATAAACATGTCTGCATTTTGTGGGCATGCAGACCAGACCTCTTAAAGTGCCCCTATTATGCTTTATCAGATATTACCTTTCATGTGGTGTGTAGCTGTTTGTGAATGTAAAAGGTCTGCAAAGTTTCAAAGATCAAAGTGCATGATAAATGGAATTATTGGCTCACTTTGTAAGTAGACCAATTATAACAGATTAGTCCATCTGACCAATCAGAGCAGAGTAGACCAATTGCAACAGACTGGGCCATCTGACCAATCAGAGAAGAGTAGGCCCTCAGAAAGGAGGGGTTTGCAGAGACCGAATCCTTTATTGAACCATTTCAGACATTGTGAGAAAAGAGGTGATGGTGTGATGTATGAGAAAATTACGTTTTTGACCTTGGATGCATGTAAACCTAATAGAATGAAGAATCTTTAGATTGGCATGTAATAGTTTTAATGGCACACCATTCAATGTTCTGAACTAATTTCTCAGTCCCATTTTATATTAAGTCGCCTTAACTACTATGTACTTACATCAAAAAATAAGTACAATGTACTTATTGTGTTCATATTGTATTGCAAAACACTTTTGCTGGTATTGAGGTGGGATACGGGTAGAGTTAGGGACAGGTGTGGTGGTGTGGGTCAGTTTAAGGGTAGAGGTAGGGACAGGTGTGGTGGTGTGGGTCAGTTTAAGGGTAGAGTTAGGGACAGGTGTGGTGGTGTGGGTCAGTTTAAGGGTAGAGTTAGGGACAGGTGTGGTGGTGTGGGTCAGTTTAAGGGTAAAGTTAGGGACAGGTGTGTTGGTGTGTGGGTAAGTTTAAGGGTAAAGTTAGGGACAGGTGTGGTGGTGTGGGTCAGTTTAAGGGTAAAGTTAGGGACAGGTGTGGTGGTGTGGGTCAGTTTAAGGGTAAAGTTAGGGACAGGTGTGTTGGTGTGGGTAAGTTTAAGGGTAAAGTTAGGGACAGGTGTAGTGGTGTGGGTCAGTTTAAGGGTAAAGTTAGGGACAGGTGTGGTGGTGTGGGTCAGTTTAAGGGTAAAGTTAGGGACAGGTGTGGTGGTGTGGGTCAGTTTAAGGGTAGAGTTAGGGACATTTGTGGTGGTACGGGTAAGTTTAAGGGTAAAGTTAGGGACAGGTGTGGTGGTGTGGGTCAGTTTAAGGGTAAAGTTAGGGACAGGTGTGGTGGTGTGGGTCAGTTTAAGGGTAGGGGTAAGGACAGGTGTGGTGGTGTGGGTCAGTTTAAGGGTAAAGTTAGGGACAGGTGTGGTGGTGTGGGCAAGTTTAAGGGTAAAGTTAGGAACAGGTGTGGTGGTGTGGGTCAGTTTAAGGGTAAAGTTAGGGACAGGTGTGTTGGTGTGGGTAAGTTTAAGGGTAAAGTTAGGGACAGGTGTGGTGGTGTGGGTCAGTTTAAGGGTAGGGGTAAGGACAGGTGTGGTGGTGTGGGTCAGTTTAAGGGTAAAGTTAGGGACAGGTGTGGTGGTGTGGGCAAGTTTAAGGGTAGGGTTTGGTGTAAGGGAAGTGTCAACAGTGTAATTATAAATGTAACTACAGAAATTAATTACAGATGTAATTACGTGCAGGTAAGTTTTAAAATGTAAGTACAAATGTAAATATAAAACATGTATGTATAATAAGTGCATTATCAAATTATTAATTTAAATGTTAGTACGTAGTAGTTAAGGTCACCTAATATAAAATGGGTCCCATTTCTCTACAAAGATTGAATTCAGATTAACACACACAGAACTATTAATACATGTACAAAATGTTTCTATTCTCTATTCCCATATAATATCAACTATCAAAAGATAATTTAGAATGTATCTATTAAGATAATAGTGGTGTAGAAATATGGTGATATCAAATTCCTCATGTGTAAATAAATTATGCATTTAATGCTGAATTAACTGTTTATGATGCAAAGACGGATATGTGGAGTATGAGTCAAATCATGGTTCAGGACCAATTTAACCACAATGCTGTTTTTTGGTTTACAGTTTAATGTGCTCATTTTTCTCCAAAATGACACATCCATGGTGGGAAGACAAGACATATGTTACAGTTTAAGATTTCTATTCCTGTATAGCATTTTACCACGTTGCTAATGCACAGAGTCCCACACACACTACTGAGATTTTTTAAAACAACAAGCTGAATCTCAGCAATGTTTTGGACTATTGATGGTGTGGTGGCTTATTGTGAGGTGCTGTTTGATGGATGTCAAGTCTTTTATTGCCACCATATGCTCATGAGATTCTCAGAAGATTATGTTGGCGTCTGCAGGATGGGCTCTGAAAGGCTCTGATACCACTTCTTCCTTCCAGTTCAGGCCCACTGCAGTGTTTGTAGGACAGTTGCTGTCAGTGTAAAATTAAGTTCATCCATTAAAGTTCAAACAGAGAAAACAATATAAATGTCCTTCCAGAGAGCATCACATACTTACAAATGTCATTTAATGGATATTGCATAACCCTGAATGACTCAGCAGAAAGACCTTGAGATAAGTTAACACTGAACCGTTTGATGGAGATGCTTCTCAGTACCAACAGGACTTGTTTTTTAACTTTGTGCTTTGTGTTATGTTTACTGTTAAAATGTTGTAAAAGACAGCGTGGTTTGAGCTAAATTGATTTTCTGCAGTACTGCAAATATTATATAAAAATTACATTATAAGCATCTCAAAACACAGACCACTAAATTGATTTACATCCAATACATTATACCATAAAATAATTGTCTTTTAAACATTTTAACACCATTTATCCCGAAGTTTACTGTAGTAGAGCTGTATCCAGATCAGATGGTGGACCTGCACATAGACACAACCACAACTCATCCCTGAAGTGTCAACTAGACCCTCCCCTGTAAAGGCCTCATCGACAAACCCGTCTCCAGTGTGATGACTCCAATCTTCAACCAGATGGAACTGGACAAATATTCTGAGTGTTCCGAGCTAATATGTCTTCTGACTTGTAATGTTTGCCTAAATCATAATCATACCCTGTTCGTTTGTTGGCCAGAGAAGAACTGGCACCCCGACTGAGCCTGGTTTCTCTCAAGGTTTTTTTCTCCATTCTATGGGGTTTTAGTTCCTTGCCACCGTCGACCTCTTTTGCCTTTGGAGTTTGGCTTGCTTAGTTGGGGACACTAAATATTCAACTATATTACTGATCTGCCCGCATTGACACTATATGAGAACTGAAATGAGCTGGATGACATCACTGTTTTCTCCAGAGCAGCTGTACAGCCGAATCAAACTCTATTGCATTATTTTCCTGTTACCACTGTGAAGCTGCTTTAAAACAATCTGCATTGTAAAAAGCGCTATATAAATAAAGGTGACTTGACTTAACTTGGTCGACTGATTGGATTGGTAGGTCAGTCAATTAATTGATTGATTGATTGCACATTTGGACTGATGCTTGGTCGATTGGTTGGCTGATTGATTGGTTGGTTGGTAGGTCGATTGGTCGGTTGATTGGTCGATTGATTGGTCGATTGATTGATTGGTTGGTTGATCGGCCGTCTGATTGGTCGGTTGGTCATTCGATCATTTTATTGATTGATTGCACACTTGCACTGATGCTAGGTTGATTGGTTGATTGATTGATTGATTGGTTCGTCGATTGATTGGTCAGTCGTTTGATCATTTAATTGATTGATTGATTGATTGATTGATTGATTGATTGCACACTTGCTCTGATACTTGGTCGATTAATTGGTTGGTTGGTCGATTGATTGGTCAGTCGGTCAATTGATTGATTGATTGCTTGATTGATTGCACACTTGCACTGATGCTTGGTTGGCTGATTGGTTGGTTGGTTGGTTGATTGATTGGTTGGTCGATCATTTGATTGATTGATTGCACACTTGCACTGATGCTTATTAAATTGGTTAGTTGGTTTGTTGGTCGATTGATTGTTTGGTCGATTGGTTGGTCAATTGATTGATTAATTGATTGACACTCAACCCTGCAACTTAATTCAGAAATTTTTTTTTAATTATTGGACAAAAAAGCTCCACAAGTAGTAACCTAGACTACTGTCTAACACTTGATGGCTGCTCTGTCAAGTCCTCGGTGTGCTTGGTGTGCCAAACCTGGGTGTGCTCTTTGATACCAATCTTTCATTTGAAAGCCACGTTTCTAGCATCTGTAAAACTGCATTCTACCATCTTAAAAATATATCTAAATTACAGCACATGCTTTCAATGCAAAATGCTGAACAGTTAGTTCATGCGTTCATGAGCTCAAGGCTAGATTATTGTAATGCTCTACTGGGTGGTTGCCCTGCACACTTAATAAACAAACTCCAGCTGGTCCAAAACGCAGCAGCTCGAGCTTTTACTAGAACCAGGAAGTATGATCATATTAGCCCGGTTCTGTCAAAACTGCACTGGCTCCCTATTAAACATTGTATACATTTTAAAATCTTTCTTATTACTTACAAAGCACTAAATGGTTTAGCTCCCCAGTACTTGAGCAAGCTTTTAACACATTATACTCCATCACGTTTATTGGAGTCTCAAAACTCTGGCCAGTTGATAATACCTAGAATATCAAAATCAACTGCAGGCGGTCGATCCTTTTCCTATTTAGCACCTAAACTCTGGAACAGTCTTCCTAGCATTGTTTGGGAAGCAGACACACTCTGTCAGTTTAAATCTAGACTAAAAATGCATCTCTTTACAATGGCATACACATAGAACATTATCAATTTATATTATTCATATCAGTTAAATGATTGTTAGGCTGCATTAACTAGGTCAGCCGGAACCGGGAATACTTCCCATAACAACTGATGTACTCGTTACATCATAAGAAGAATGGCATCTACGCTAATGTTAATCTCTCTGTTTATCCCGAGGTTTACTGCAGTCAGCCGGATCCGGGCCGTATCCAGATCAGATGGTGGACCTGCGCCTGGGCATGACCAACGCATCCCTGAAGTGTCTGCAGAGAGCGTGTCAATTAAACTCCCCCTTAAATGCCGCATCGACACAACATCCTCAATAAACCCGTTTCCGGCATGATGACTCCAATCTTTTGAATAATCACACGAATATCTATTTACCTAATATGACTTAAGCAGGGTTGCCAGAATTATAATCATACACTGTTTGTTCATTGGCCAGAGGAGAACTGGCACCCTGACTGAGCCTGGTTTCTCCCAAGGTTTTTTTTGGTTCCTTGCCACCGTTGCCTTTGGGTTTTGGCTTGCTCAGTTGGGAACACCTAAATTACTATATTACCGATCTGCCCACATTGACACTATATGATCATTGAAATTAGCCGGATAACATCACCGTTTCACCAGAGCGGCTGTACAGCCAAATCAAATTCTGTTGCATTATTTTCCTGTTAACACTGTGAAGCTGCTTTGAAACAATTGGACTTATAAAAAGAACAATATATTAATTTTTTTTTTTATTTGACTTACACTGATGCTTTACCTGGAGTTTTGTGACTTTATTGAAAGGTCAAGACACATGTTTACCACCATATTTTGAAAATTATTATTTATTATAAGTTTTTGTAGTATTTACCTTACCCTCAGTCATGTCAGGTAAGGTTATACAAAACACAAGCAGCAGCTGGCAACTAACAACAATGATAGAATTTACCTATTTGATTGCCTCCCAAGGATTAAAAGTCTCATTATCATAGCACAGTAATTCTTAATTAAAAAGTGTCTTGACTAATACATAACCCAGACACAGAAACCACAATGTCTACTGTATAATATTTCTCACCCTTAATAAATTACATTACAACAACACTTCCATGTACATGTCAATCTGTGACTCATTGGAAATACCCTCTTATCTGAGTGTTGGAGGTACCAAGAACAAGATGACAGCTCAGGAAATAATAATCAAACATAAACTTTAATCTCAACTTCTCAAAGAACTCAAAACAGGCAATGGGAATTCAACTTAACATAACAGTGACTAAGACTCAGTGAACAAGAGGAACTTAAATAGGAGACAGAAACGAGATAATTAACTAAACACAGCTGAACTAAACTAACGAGGGTAACCAAGGAAACAGACAAGTGGCGGGAAAGTAAGACAAAGGAACCAAAGGAATCAAAACACAACTGAAAGATCAAACAAACAGACGATTATGATCGTCATTAAACTGGAATCATAAAACGTTCTCATATCATGACAGTTGTGACGTAGTCTTTGTAGGGTGGCTGATCTTGCCAACACACATACCAGTCGGTTTAGGTAATGAGTCCCTGTTATATTTTTGATAAGCTTGCAATGTACGGTTGAGTTGTACAACTTCAGCACATGCGTAATACAGTGTCCTCTGAGTCTGATCGGAAAGGTTCTGGGAAAGGTTTCTCTCCCAGACTAAAAGGACATGACTGGTAGTGAGGCAAGTTTACTTGTCCCACAAGAGGCTCAGTCTCTCTAGGCCTTCTACGCTGGCATTAAGCAACAAAGACAAAACCAGGACATGATAACCGCTTGTTTTCACTTTGCTTTCTGCCACTAAAACAGAAGTCTTGCTTTCTAGTCTTGCTTTCTGAGACTAAAACATCAACGCTTTTACAAAAACTATAATAAGAAGTTGTCTCCCGATGTCAGTTTAACTCAACTCCATATGTGGAATGGTTTTAATCAAATTCAGTCAAAGGGTTTTATATTCCCTTAAGCTGTAATTTACTCATTCTAACCATGTAGGATGTGAATGGCTTTATTTGCTCAACAGCATATAGTTAGAAGACTACAAGAAACAGATGACTATAAGAGGTAAAACTTGAGCTGTTTGTTGTTCCACTGAACTATAAATTAACAATATAGTTGGTTTGTTGTGACGTCTGTGCACACATGTTGGTCGTCGCTGGGTCTGGCTCTTTAAAGAGTTCAAGTGCCCTAACTTTGTTGATTCATATTTTTATTTCCCAGGAGGAAAAACACCAGTCTGACATGGGCAGCGAGTCATTGAGGCCGGCCACTGACGTATGCTGAAAGAGGAGGGGGCAGCAGCTCCAGTCCAAAATCCCCATTCTTGGAACTGACATTTTCAGCTCCAGAGAAGCGACTTACAGAGAAACAGTTCTTCAAAAGTCTCATGTCTCTCTAACTCGTTCAGACACAGCATCCATTCCAATAGTTGCCACTTTTCTCTGAGGTTTCTTTGGTGTTTGTCACCCAAAATGTAAATACTGGATGTTGCCATCTACAAATAAACCCAAGCTGGTCACCAAAATGTTGCAGGTTTGAGCTTATGGTGTTTTACTACTTACACTTATTTACTACTATACACCATATCATACACCCGGCACAACGCAAGTATTTTTTGCTAGTTTCATCCTAACACAGTTATTTTCACGTCCTGCGCCACGTTGTTTAAATAGCAAATACATTTGCGCCCATCTGTGCGCCCATGGGCATGCTGGTCTGAAAACGAGGTGTGTTCAACGCACGTACACTCTGCTTATGACACACACAGGGATGCGCAGCAGCACACAAACATTTTTAAATATTAAAAATAAAAGGATTATGTTGTAAAAGATTATTATTGTTTACATAAAGATAAAAATCATAATGGATAGTCATTGCATGTATCAGAATTACCTATTTGCTGTAATGACGAATTAAACTGGCTACTTATTTAGCCAATCGTGGCAATACACACATGTATTTAAACTGACTCGTCAGGTTGAGGGTGTCTATATTCCGCCATGTAAATAGCGAATCCGGAATGGTGCAAGCGCAACTGGCTTTTAAAGGGAATGGGAGATGAGACTCTGATTGGCTTATTGCACGTTATGCCCAAAACACACCCATGACTCATTAAGAGACTAGTTACAACCCTTTTAGACCATGCGCCGGGCACGCCGACCATTTTTCCCATCGTTAAACTAGAGTCAGACACGCCCTAAGTGCACCTGCGCCATGCGCTTTAGACCATGCGCTTAGATCGTTAAAATAGGGCCCATAATCTTAGTTTTATCTTTTTGCAAAAAAATATGAAAAGAAAATGATTCAACCAGAATTTAAAATGATTTTGCTAGCTCTTATTTATTTATTTTAAATGAAATATTAATTTAAACCCAAAGAACCATTATATTTAATTTCTAAGACCAATAAATAAATAAATAAAATATGAAAAATATTTTTAAATCAGTAATTCCATTACAATAATTAATTTAAGTCCAGCTATTAATTTATAAATATTTCACATTTAAAATAAATGTTTTTACAAAAATTATTGATAACCAGAATTTCAAATAATTTTGTATTCATTCATAATTTATTGAAATTGTCTTTTTTAATGTATAATTATTTGGATGATACTATATTTCATAACCAGTGCCAATGGACATTAACCAATAGCTATAAAAATATCTATAAAAAAGTATCCTCTGTCTGCATTAGAAATAAAGCAGGGGCATGTTTTGTGCATCCATAAAGATTTTAGCTTGAAAGGGGTAAGAAAGCTCTCACCCACAGTCAGGGCCGTAGCTGGGGTATCTGGGGCCCGGTGCAGGTTGTTGCTGTGAGCCCCCTTGAAATTGCAGGGCCAGGGGCCCCTAGAAACATCACCACCTTTCGTCTGTTAGCGATGGCTCTGCATACAGTACATGGAAAAAAAATCAGTTTCCCCCCTGTATCACCCTGCCCATTTTGTTTTCTCAGAATTGTTTTGATTTACACATTTCCCCTGACTGCCTTGTTTTCCCCCAACAGTAAGTCATGGTTATCTCCTCTGGTCCTCTAAAGAGAGGCTTTTACTTGGAAGAATCCTACAGTATAAGCCTCTTTCCTGGCTCTTGTACAGAGCATCTTATAGCATCCTGACACTCTTACAGTTGTCTTTTACTTTTTTTTTCTATGCAGTATACTGAGCTTCAGTTTATTTGTTTTAAACATATTGGAGTCATTTAGAAATCTTTGAGTAATTTCTCACATTTTGAATGTTTGGAGTTAAAAATTGTATTGCGTGGTCTGACAAAAGCAAACAAGATACTTTTCACAAGTACACATAAAATACTTTTCACATATTGTACATTTTTCTCCATTGGTAAAAGAGCCAGTAGCTGTTCAGAAAAGTCTCAAGGACTTTGGGTTTCACATTAGTGTGTACAGACTCTTCTGGCAAGGTTCTGTTGTAAACACGTTCTCTAAAAGAGAAGTACACTTGTGGAGAGACAAGACATGTTCTTCTTCATTTTTAGTTTTAGTAATCATTTAAGTTCCAGCAAATGCTGCCAAATTTGTGCAATCCCTTAACTGAAACACAATGAATCATACAGCTAGTATTGACTCCTATTGCTGCAGAAAGTCTCACTCCTTGACTGTTAGTCATTTCAAGTTCTGGCTTATAAATACCACAGCACTGTATTGAAGACATAACTAAATGTTGGCTGCTGTGAGTTGTAGTATTTGTTAATGGTTATTTACAGAACAGGGATCATTGGTCGACAGCTTCTGTACTCAGATTGACAGCTACACACAGAGCTGCTGTGCTAGATGACAGATGATGTCACTCTTGTTTAGTCTCAGAATGTGCTGTGAGATTTTTCTTCTTGCTCAACAACAGCAAGTATTTGTCTGAACCTTGAATGAGTACCAACACACTCCGATACATGAGGGTACAAAACTCAGGTATAGGCTACAAAACATTATAGGGTACTTATAAAGAACAAATTGGTTCTTTCCATTAACTGTACTTTAGAATGTAACATACAAACTGAGCTTAAACCACACGGCTACATTGGAGAATTTCATCCTCTAAACCAGTGGTTCTATTCTTTTATGACTTGAAGACCCACAATTGTCCAACACAATATTTGAAATCAATCCATAATGAGGTAGGGTATATTCCTCATGTGTTTCTGCTGAAGCTGCTTGTTTTAAAATGTCTTATTAACAGTAACAGGAGTGTTTATATAATAAATAAGTTAATCATGATCAAATTTGTGATTACAAAGTTTCAAGAAATGTATGTTCTTCTAACAAAGAAACAAACATGTATGTATGTATGTATATGTGTATATGTAATAAATACTTTAATATTTTATGACAAAACTGAAAATTATATTAAAGTTCTATCCACCTTATTTTTCAAGCTGTTTTCTGTGAATATTTGAGACCCCTGATTCTTTAGCCACTATAGGGAAATAACAGGAAGAATAACAAAGTGCAGTAAATGGTAAAACTGTTTGTGCTTTGTAAGGGTGGATCCTCTACAGCGGTTCTGACTGCAGGGTTGCCGAATGACTAAAGAAACGTTATCAGCAAGATGATAGAAAACCGTACATTTCTTGTCTTTACCACCCACTGCAGCTTATACCAACGACGGAAATAAGCGCAGTTACAATAGCTAAACGTGGGAGAGCGTGGCTATAATGTGACTATATTGTATTGCAATAGGTAACACTTCAAAGTCAATACCAAATCAAAACTAGTTAGCACATCATTTGTAGTTGAAAGAATTTAATGACAAAATCTAGTTATGGTTACACTTAAAATAGTTACAAAATAAATGTATGAGATGATGAAAACTTATACCAAAATCGTACCCAGCATGAATGTTACCTGAGAGAGAGAGAGAGAGAGAGAGAAAGGAGAGAGAGACAAAGAAGAGAAGAGAGCAAAGAAGAGAAGAGCCAAAGAGAAGGCCCCAAGAAGAGAGCGCCAGAGCAAAAAGAGCCAGAGCAACAGTTACAATCTTCTTTTATCTATTCCTTGACCATGTGACTGAAACCCTAACATGAGCCATTCAAACTGACCAATCAGACCAAACTTCCCCCACGGTGTTACAGGTGTGACACACATTTGGCCTACAGGCCTTCAGCATTTCTTTGTCTTTAGGAATTCCAAATGGCCCTCCTGGAGAGAGATGGGGTTGAAAACAGTAAAGCAAATGTCTTTGTTCATTTTACAAAATCAAATATCTTTGATTATTTTCAATTCTTTCAGTCCCCTCTTGGCACCATTGGCCACAATCATTGAGTACAAAGGTGGCACAGTCCACAAAGACATGCTTTCTGTTGTGTGTAGATGTCATCTTCAGACTTCTCGTCCACACTTGTTGCAAAAGCAGCTGGTCAGTCTTCAGTCTTTGTTCTCATCTCAGTCCTGCATGAGAAGGCTCCATCAAATGGTGTTGCACCAATCATTGATATGCAAAACGTCCATTGAATCCTTCACACCTTGAGAACAGTCACTGAAGGTTAGAGCAAACGCTTGTCCCTCTTTCTGAGGACACAGGATGTGAACTTGTGCAGCAGGGATCCTGTGATTAAAAGAACATATAGCACAACAAAGAACAAAAGCATACATGGTATTTGTCATTGGTCAGAAGTTTGATGTGGTCAGATTAAAATAGTCTCTGGCAATAAGCCATTAAATCGATGTACTTAATAAACTGGTCAAGGTTGAGAATAAAAGAAGATCTCACAAGCTCTTACATTGTTTCTGGAAAACATTAAAAATAAATTGCATTATAACAAAACAACAATCATTGTTGGCTTAAATCCCCCTTTTCATGAAGAGTAATATTCAGTGTAACCAAATACAGAAATTCAATTCCATAGATGTCCAAAAACATTGTTGCAAGTCAAATGGACAAAATACAAAGACTCAGAAATCAAATAAGTTCAAAATCAAATGCATTGTTACAATACAATGATAAAATAAATGTTTGCACTTAGGTAAGAATGAGAAATGCATAAATTCACGTAAATTTTGATATTTAACTTGGTGAGACACATAATAACTAACTGATTTAGTAAATCTGAAGAAAAACAAAAACATTAACTGGGAGAAATTCACAGTTATAATACAGTCTAGATGTAAAGACTTAAATAAAATAGAATACATTTTGTGAGACAGATGTAGATTTGACTTTGTCTGTGAAGATCAAATCTATGTGGCTGCATTTAGCTGTGGCTATGTGTAAATCATGCCCCAAACACGGCAAGGAGGTTTTACAATTGTGATGCAAATTTGGTCCTGTTGTAACAGGAAGCCAGCATGAGAATGTGAGTGAAGTGTGGTCTGGCTCAAACCAGTGTTTTTGTTAGGGAGCATGATAAAGTGCAAAGGTCAAAGGTACTGAATCCTGCTGTGATGAAAGCATTTTCATGGTTAATGCAATTGTAAATTACACTGTAGCCACATGGCAATTCTGTGCTCCTGTACATGGTTTTACTGCAGCTATATGGAAAATAGCAGAGTTTTCCACTCAGGAGACAAACAAATTCAACATAGAAACACATGAAACTGGAAATGGCTAAACAATTCCAGTATTAAAGTTATTCAATTTTCACAAGATACATGGCCTAGAATGCAAAGCATCAACAACCTTTATCCTAAGTGTTTCATACAACACTTAAAGTAAAGCAATCATGTGTTTTAAAGAATAAACTTAACTAGTCTATGTGTATATATTAACACAAACAACTATAATGTGTGTTCAATGCGCACAATGTGTTTAGTACAATTACAAATTTGAAAATACAAACAGGATCATTGCAATTTAGATGTTTAACTATTAAACTCACTGCTATGAGACTGCTAGTCCACTAGCCAGTGAGGTTAATAGCTGAAGGCCTTGCATGAACACTGCGGTTAACTCACTAAGAGTTTTACCTGCAAATGAGCGCTGATCTTTACTCTTAGAAAGTGATTTCCTAGTTTTCTGAAAATAAGGTGGAGGTCGACCTTCACCCAGTGACCAGCATCTCTCCTCTGAGTGGCCTATTTTCCTACAAGAACTGCAAAACCTGTTCTCTTTGCCATAGGATTGAATGCTATGTTCTCCTGGAGTTTGAGGATTTTCATGACTCTCTAATGCTTGTACACCATGCGTACTGGTACATGACTCTGCGCTATTACGGTACTGCATCACCTTAAGAACTGAAATGGGCACACTTTCTTGAGTTGCACATGCACTTTCTGAACTAAACGTTTCAGATTCATTAGAGCAAGTCAGCTCATCTAAGAAGTGAACATGCTTTTTAGTCCCATCGCTGTTAAGCGTTTTGGGAGACATTAACTTTTTAGCATTTAGCATAGCCTTGAGATCTGCAATGGTCTCCTTGTGATTTTTACACTTTTCAGTCAGGGCTAACTGCTCAGCTAGTAATTTATCTAGCTGTGCTTGAAGATCTTGAATCTTTGCCTCAGACTTTTCTGCTTCTGCATTTTTAGAATGCACTTCTTTACATTTCTCATCTAGACTTGATAATAGAAATGGTATCACATTATGTAGCCTTTTAAAACTTATGAAGTTTAAAGCCTCAATTATTTTACCATGTTTTGATTTCTTTTGGTGTTTGCCAATTATGTCCCACCATCGAATCATTTCATCATCTGAACTTTTAATTCCAATATACTCTGTCTTGAGTTTGGACAAGGTAGGCTCAACTTTTTCACTCCATAAAGCAAACAATAAGTCACTGTTATCAGAAATTTTCCCTTCCATCCCCGAGGAGATAATCTGAATATTCTCGGATTGTACAGTAATGGGACTATTGAAACTATTTAAAACCTTCTAATTTCTGTTTCATGCAATTCATAAACAATGAAAACAGACTTACCAATTCCTTGGTCAAAAGGTCAGCTTTAATCCATTCACAAGATCAACTGTGAAAAAAATGTCCTCATTCTGATGAATTTCAGAAGATTCACTGCAAGGGATTCCCGGGTTTCGGCACCATCTGTAAGGGTGGATCCTCTACAGCGGTTCTGACTGCAGGGTTGCCGAATGACTAAAGAAACGTTATCAGCAAGATGATAGAAAACCGTACATTTCTTGTCTTTACCACCCACTGCAGCTTATACCAACGACGGAAATAAGCGCAGTTACAATAGCTAAACGTGGGAGAGCGTGGCTATAATGTGACTATATTGTATTGCAATAGGTAACACTTCAAAGTCAATACCAAATCAAAACTAGTTAGCACATCATTTGTAGTTGAAAGAATTTAATGACAAAATCTAGTTATGGTTACACTTAAAATAGTTACAAAATAAATGTATGAGATGATGAAAACTTATACCAAAATCGTACCCAGCATGAATGTTACCTGAGAGAGAGAGAGAGAGAGAGAGAGAGAAGGGAGAGAGAGACAAAGAAGAGAAGAGAGCAAAGAAGAGAAGAGCCAAAGAGAAGGCCCCAAGAAGAGAGCGCCAGAGCAAAAAAGAGCCAGAGCAACAGTTACAATCTTCTTTTATCTATTCCTTGACCATGTGACTTAAACCCTAACATGAGCCATTCAAACTGACCAATCAGACCAAACTTCCCCCACGGTGTTACAGGTGTGACACACATTTGGCCTACAGGCCTTCAGCATTTCTTTGTCTTTAGGAATTCCAAATGGCCCTCCTGGAGAGAGATGGGGGTTGAAAACAGTAAAGCAAATGTCTTTGTTCATTTTACAAAATCAAATATCTTTGATTATTTTCAATTCTTTCAGCTTCAAGCCAGTGTATTTATAATTAAGACAATACATTAAAATAATATGGTAAGAAATACCAGTTTGTAGTATCAAGCAGCATAACGAGGAAGCGAATGACACCTGAAGCCAGACACATTCAATTTACAAATGGCCACTCGTCTGCTCTTATAGTTGACAAGATCACATGCACATGAAATTAAATTATAGTAAAAATAGTAAATTATGCTTATTTGGCATGCTGTCACTCTAAAAAAGCAGCAACTGGGTTGTTTTAACCCAGTAAATGGGTTGTTTTAACCCAGCGGTTGGGTTAAATGTTTGGTTAAAACAACCCAGTCACGGGGTTAAAACAACCCAATCACTGGGTTAGTCCATTTTCAACCCAATTTGGGTCGTTTTTAACCCAGCATTTTTTAGAGTGTGGGGGAGGGCTCTGAACCCAGACTACTCCCCCTCGACTGGGATAAGAACCAGCCAAGAGAGAGGCGATGGGGTGGTGGAGGGATGCTGTGAAACTGTCAGGAAAGTGGTGAGGGACGGCTATGTATACCATCTTCCTCTTGCGCTTATTGGTTGGATTACCTGAACTTGCTCCTCCCGAACTTTATGAAAAAAATTAATAATATTTGTTTATAATGGCTTAGATTTTATAGATTGGAACGGGAGATTGACAGACGGATCGGTGCAGCTTCTGCAGTAATGCAGTCGATGTACCGGTCTGTCATGGTAAAGAAGGAGCTGAGCTGTAAGGCGAAGCTCTCGATTTACCGGTCAATCTACGTTCCTACTCTCACCTATGGTCATGAGCTGTGGGTCATGACCGAAAGGACAAGATCCCGGATACAGGCGGCCGAAATGAGCTTTCTCCGCAGGGTGGCTGGGCGCTCCCTTAGAGATAGGGTGAGAAGCTCAGCTACTCGGGAGGGGCTCAGAGTAGAGCCGTTGCTCCTCCACATCGAGAGGAGCCAGTTGAGGTGGCTCAGGCATCTATTTCGGATGCCTCCTGGACGCCTTCCTGGGGAGGTGTTCCGGGCATGTCCCACTGGGAGGAGGCCCCGGGGAAGACCTAGGACACGTTGGAGGGATTATGTCTCCCGGCTGGCCTGGGAACGCCTCTGGGTTCCCCCGGAAGAGCTGGAGGAAGTGGCTAGGGAGAGGGAAGTCGGGGCATCTCTGCTTTGAGTGTTGCCCCTGCGATCCGGCTCCTGATAAGTGGAAGATAATGGATGGATGGATAGATGGATGTTTATAATGGCAATGAGAGGAATGTGTTTGTCATTGCACTCTGCCATGTAAGTGCGTAGTGTAAGGGTGGGTCATCCTACAGTGGTTCAGGCTGCAGGGTTGCCGAATGACTAAAGAAACGTTATCAGCAAGATTGTAGAAAACTGTACATTTCTCGTCTATAACCACCCACTGCAGCTTATACCAATGACGGAAATAAGCGCAGTTACAATAGCTAAACATGTGGGAGAGCGTTGCTATAATGTGACTATATTGTATTGCAATAGGTAACACTTCAAAGTCAATACCAAATCATTTGTAATTGAAAGAATTTAATGACAAAATTTTGTAAGTTATTGTTACATGGTTATTTTGTAAGTTATGGTTACACTTACAAAATAGATGTATGAGATGATAAAAAATTATACCATTAATCGTACCCAGCATGAATGTTATCTGAGGGATAGAAAGAGAGAGAGAGGAAGTGTAGAGAGAAAGAGACGAAGAGAAGAAGAGAGCAAAGAAGAGAAGAGCCAAAAAGCAGGCCTCAAGAAGAGAGGGAGAGACAGAGAATCAAGAGAGCCAGAGAATAAAAGAGACAGAGCAACAGTTACAATTTTCTTTTATCTATTCCTTGACCATGTGACTGAAACCCTAATGCGAGACATTCAAACTGACCAATCAGACCAAACTTCCTCCACTGTACTACAGGTGTGACACACATTTGGCCTACAGGCCTTCAGCATCTCTTTGTCTTTAAGAATTCCAAATGGCCCTTCTGGTAAGAAAGATGGGGGTTGAAAACAATAAAGCAAATGTCTTTGTTCAATTTCAAATATCAAATATCTTTGATTATTTTCAATTCTACAGTAGGAAGAAGGTCGTCTGGTCTGATGAGTCCCATTTTCTTTTATATCACATGGACGCCCGTGTACATGTGCTCCGTTTACCTGGGGAAGGAATGGCACCAGGATGCACTGTGGGACAATGAAAGGGAGTATGATGGTCTGCACAATGTTCTGCTGGGAAACCATGAGTTTGGTTATTCATATGGACGTAAATTTGACACGCGCCACCTACCTAAATATTGTTGCAGACCAGGTACACCCCTTCATGACAATGGTGTTCCCTGGTGGAAGTGGTCTCTTTCAGCAGAATAATGCACCCTGCCACACTGAACACATTTGAGGAACAAGATGAAGAGTTCAAGGTGTTGTCCTGGCCTCCAAATTCCCAAGATCTCAATCCAATTGAGCATCTGTGGGATGTGCTGGACCAACAAGTTTGATCCACTTCACAACATACAGGACTTGAAAGATCTGCTTCTGATGTGTTGGTGTCAGATACCACAGGACACCTTCAGGGGTCTTGTAGAGTCCTTGGCTCGACGGGTTGGTGCTGTTTTGGCAGCAAACGGGGGACCAGCAGCATGTTAGGTCCTAATGTTTTGGCTCATCTGTGTATTGTCACAGATGACAGCCATACTGTCAGTTATGACTTTCATAACAATGAGCAACAATTTTAGAGCATTTATTAAGCATGGTTAATGTTAATATTAATGTTAAATAAGACTTAGAAAATCTGAAGACAAATCAGAATTTTTTTTCAGTTCCGGATAATATAAAAAGAATAGAACCTAATCACATCTCAATGCAGTTACATAGTAATCAACTGCATTAGGTTAGGTTAGATTATTTTTGACAGGTAATTCTGTACTAGAATACATATGAAGTGTAGCCCTCCCAAAATGGCTTACATTTCAATGTTTGAGCTCTAAAACAAGCATGGATCAAGCAGAGGAGCTGCTGGCCAGAGGCAGCAATACTAATGTGACACAAGAAAGAAATGACAGGATTTATGTACTGTGCAAATTAGAGAGAAAATCTTCTGTATTTCACTGGATTATTCTACATTATGTAATGTTATTGCTTAATACTAGAAATGTGTAAGTGGTCTTTCAGAATCGAGCAGACACAGTTATATCAGAAGAGTGGAAAAGTACTCTCCTGCCTGCGGCCCCATTGCTTGTGCGCATTTCTCCCTCTGGGGTCGCTCTGTATGTAACCAGGTGCACTGGAAGCCTCAATTCAAGCCAAAGCAGAAGGGCTGCCAAGACTTGCCCGTTTGCTCCTTATTTTCAATCATATCTCATCCTTGAGAGCCAGGCTCCATGTGTGAGTGTGCGGTTCAGGGTGAAAATGTGAGCTGGAGGTTGCAGGGAGGTTATTCATCTTCAGATTTTCTACACTGAAAGATCAGTGTCCGGCTTGCACAATAAGCTTGAGAGAAAGCTACACGGATTTGGCATCGTACTGGGATGCTCCATTATTCATTATAAGAGAGATTCATGCCATGCAAATACTGGTATTGTGAATGATCTAGCCAGACAATAAAGACAAGGCTGGACACACATTCTGGCCTGTTTAAATCAAACACAGCTGCCCATGTGCCCTAAATAACCCTGTTCCACTTTTGTAATTTATAGTGCCCCAGATCCTAGATTTCCTCTGGACAAACATCAGCATAAAGACATACTACTAATTCAGGGAGCCATCCATAAACATAGTCAAAAGGGAAGTCCAAAGAGCTTCTCCTGTAGAACAACATTGACAATGATAACTCGAGGCATTCTGAGGAGGCTGTGATAGTTGTCCACACTGTGTGAAATTTGGAGTTACGTGCTATAATGCCTGTATTGCCAGTTTCAGTGCACAAAAACACTGCTCTAAAAGAGCTTTTCACAGTGATGCCACGGAGAACCGTTCCATAAACAGTTCTTAATAGAACCATTTTTTTTTCTTAGTGTGAAGAACATTTTATAATCTAAAGAACTTCTAAAGGTTTTATGAAGCCCCTCCTTCTGAAAGGCGCAATGTGCTCTGATTGTTCACCTGGACCAGTGTGCTGTGATTGGTCAACTGCTTCGAGCGTTTGGGAAATGTCACGCCCCTTACCACAGCGAGTTTCAACACACTACTAACGCAACTCAAACAGGCCTCGCCCCTTTATTTTGCATATGCCTTGGATGGGAATGATTTAAATGAGGAGTATTGTGACATTTTCGTTTGAAAATGAAAGAAAACTCGAGTTGAGGCATTTCAGGGAGTTCAGAAACAGTGTTTACTGATATAGAGAATAACTCCCTTTGGAGTGACTTTGTGCTTTGAAACTTTGCAGACCTTTTTCATGCTCAAACAACATTAAGCTACACACTAAAGAAAGTTGAACATGTAAAATATCATATTTAATATTTTTTTCTTTTGGGGAAAACTTGCAGCAGCTTTTGGAGATGGTCACAGCAGAATTGATTAATTTAAAAATATTGTTTGACTTAAATTATCAATTAATTTAGACAAAACTAAACTTATGCTGTTTGGTAACTGTAAAACTGACAAACAAGTAAAGCTTAAGTATTTGTATTTCGATCTGGGGTGCTTTTGTGGAATGGTCTGAACAAATCGATTAAAGTGTTAATATGTTGCAATTTAAAAAAAGGTTCAAAAGATTTATTTTTGAAAAGTACAGATGTGGGGAATGATGTTACAAACTTAGTGTTGATCAAATTCACGAAGGAGAAGGAACAGGAACAGGAACAGGAACAGGAACAGGAACAGGAACTTTTAATGACAAACTCAGGAACCATGCAGGTAAACCACCAGTTTACATGAACGAGAACCGACCAACACGGAGGGCAAACAGAGGGCTTAAATACACAAGGAAAACAAGGTGATGACTAGACTAATAAACATGACACAGCTGGGACAAATGAACTCATAATGACGGTGACCATGGGAACGCAGGAGTGGCGGGAAAACCGAACAAAGGAACGAACTCAAAGACAAGCAAAACAGACTAGACATGTAACAAATGATAGTGATACATTAAAATAGTTGTTAATGCTGCTGGAATTTTGTTTCTGTTTGTCCTACTTTATCTTGATAGTATGTCAAAGTAGGTTGTAAATCAGAGTTGTGTTTCTGTCTTTATTTAAAATAGTATGTTTGATTCATCTTGTTAGATTGTGATTTGTTTTTTTGGAATGAACTGGGGGTAGGTCTCGATAAGCCTAGGGCTTCTACCTATCCCTTTTCGAACAGGGGGATTATTAAGCTGAATTTTTGTTATGTTTTAATTATATTTGATGAGTGTATTTCATGTGTTTTGTTCTGTTTATTTTTTTATTGTAATGGTTCAAAAAAGAAAAAAATTCAGCATGGTTTAACACTTTCCACACATGCCAGGATGACGAAACTTTGTGTATTTACTAGTTGCCATATCAACATTATTTAGAGAAAAAAAAATCGCACCAAACTTAAATAAAACTTTGGAAGATATCACTGAACATTTAACCATAGGAAAAGTAAATTTTTTACTGAAGTTTATTTTTCATCTCTCTTTTTTGTGTTTATTTAAAATAAGACAAATCTGATATTATTGTAATGTTATATCTGTTATTTAACAGTTGAGATGGTTCTTTAATGCTGATCTAACAGCAGAAGACACGAGCCGGGGTTAAATCCCAGTGGAGCAGGTGGGGTGTGTCCTAACACTGCGTTACTATGAGCCCCTATTAGAACTACACTATTATATTCTATACGTTTATGAATTCTATTAGGAAACCATGAGAAAAGGGTGAATAAAGACTGAGAGTCGATGTTCAGAAATTATTCATTATTATTATTATTTTTTGAACTATGATGTATAGCTGTATTTAGCGATGTGTTTGTTGTCAAAATAGTTTTTATATTTTTATGATTAAAAATGCCATTATTTTATTTTAAAAGTTAATAATTGTATTTTATTAACAATAAAACAATATATTTTACAAAATAATTTAGTTTGTTCTGGATATTTTTTGATTATATCAGTTAACATTTTAAGCTGTCATCTGGTAATGTTACAGTGTACCTCACCTATGGGGCATGTTGTCACATTTCACTTCCATTCTTTCGGGGTAAATCAAGAAAAAAGTATACACTGTATTAATGAAACAAAACCACATAATTGTACTAGACGTGTGAAATTAAAATGGTGAAACACCAAGTGGATTTACACAAACTGAGAAAGTCAAAAAGCGTTAGGTTGTGCCCCGCTCTCCCCTGATGTGTATCATTAATATAATTATTTGGTCATTACACATCATTCAAAACTGTTAAGTGTCTACTTTTATTTGTGTACTCACAAGATTTGTGTACACTCAAATATTCTTCATAGATAATAAAGAACCTTTTTTTATTTTTTAAAGAGTGTATTTTTGTCTTCCATCCAGACTATGAATCAAAGTAAGATTATCGCACATATAGAATTAGACAAAGCCACTTGTGGCTATCATATATACAAGAACTGATAATGATGTGTAATGTACATTAAAGGAACAACATGACAAGGGATTTAATTAATATGATCAACTGTGACCACCACTGAACATCATTATACATAACAAGTTAATCACACAGATGTTCACTCTGATTCATATAATGACATTAATATGTCATAACCTTATTTAGTTAACAACAGATAAAAAGGCCTGCACTTAATGTCAGACTTTGTTTTTATGACTAATCTCTGGCTCAGCATATTGTGCTGTGTTGTTCTACATCTTATTATAAAGACTGCAAACAGAAAATGGGCTTTGCTTAAACCCGAAAGTCTTAAACACAAGCTTTGATGAATCTGCTTTGTCTGGTTTTCATCACCAATTAAAAGGTGCATTCAGTAGTTTGGTGCTAATTTAGTTTTACACTTTAAGAATTGTGTTTTTTAAAGAGTCATCTGAATAGTGTACATTCACATGAGATGAAGACTGTACTCTAATATATTTTCTATAAAAAGTATCATCATTATTATGTTTTACTTTAGAGTACATTTAAAATTATTATATTTTAATCTTTTGTTGCACCTTAAAGTACACTAATTTTGATTTGCTGACTTAGGGTACGTTTACATGACACCGATGTACTAAACATGGAAGAGTTTCCTTTGTGTTTTTGTATACAAACGCAAAACACAACAAAACCAAAGTTTTCCCGCCACTCATCTGTTTTCATGGACACTAATCCTCATTGTCATTGAGTTTGACACCTTGTGTATAATGCTGCCTTAATGTGCTATCAGAAATGTCATAATTCCCACTTCAGAAGTCATAATTGCGTCATCATCATCTTCATGTATTCCTTGCTTGACAGTATGTTATTCAATATTACATTTAAATTACATTTAGTCAGTATATTTTAAATGTACTAATTTGCAACTTTATCATGACAAATGTGTAATTACAAACATATTTAAATACATGACATGTAGTTTCATTATATTATTTAAAGGATATATCAAATTATACACCAATCAGGCATAACATTATGACAGTTGAACTGAACTGTTTATCTCTTCATCACAGCACCTGTTAGTGGGTGGGATATATTAGGCAGAAAGTGAACATTTTGATTTCAAAGTTGAAGAAAATGGGCAAACGTAAGGATTCGAGCGAGTTTGGCAAGGACCAAATTGTGATGGCTAGACGACTGGGTCAGAGCATCTCCAAACCTGCAGCTCTTGTGGGGTGTTCCCGGTCTGCAGTGGTCAGGATCTATCAAAAGTGTTCCACTGAAGGAACAGTGGTGAACCGGCGACAGGGTCATGGCCGGCCAAGGCTCATTGATGCACATGGGGAGCGAAGGCTGGCCCGTGTGGTCTGATCAAACAGACGAGCTACTGTAGCTCAAATTGTGCCCTGCCACAAAGAAAAAATGGTTCAGAGATGGTTTGAGGACCACAATGAGTTTGAGGTGTTGATTTGGCCTTCAAATTCCTCAGATCTCAATCCAATCGAACATCTGTGGGATGTGATGAACAAACAAGTCCAATCCATGGAGGCCCACCTCACAACTTACAGGACTTAAAGGATCTGCTGCTAACATCTTGGTGCCAGATACCACAGCACACCTTCAGGGGTCTAGTGGAGTCCATGCCTCGACGGGTCAGGGCTGTTTTGGCAGCAAAAGGGGGACCAACGCAATATAAGAAGGTGGCGTTAGAATTGCAGTTAGAATGCACTTGACCGTCTGAAAACATCACATTCAGTTCGCAATCAGGCATATTCTTTTAAAGTATATTAATTCCGTTGTAAGTGCTCTTTTTAAAAGTATGGTAAAGTGTACTTCTTTTCACAAGGGTACACAAAGTGGAAAGATTTGATGAGAAAATTCTGAGAAGTGATGCCCAAGTTGCTTGCTAAAAATCTACTGAATGCATCATTAATCTGCAAACACATCAGAGAAACCTGCACTGGCTGAGTTAGTAATTAGCGCTAATTTGTTTCTTTAGTTCAACCCATTTTGGGCTTATCTATTATTAAGAGCAGCAATTTTGTTTCAGTCAGTAACTGAAAAAAATGTGCTTTTAAGAAGTTTGAGGCCAATTTTCACTTTGGCATTTATGCAAATACTTCATTTAAGGAGCCTGGCTTCCTGTCACAAATTCATAAATTAATGTGCACAGTGGAGGCTGCTGTCATTTATGAGAGCAAACAGCTGACAGCTTGCAACTCCATTATAAACAGATGGGAGGTGCTTTTGTTTTGTGCTCTCGCTGCTGTTTTTAAAGTGGCATATCTTAAGTGGGCGAAAAAATTAAGAATAACTGTGTGGTTTAAATTTACTGCTCTACTTGTCCTTTTGCTTGTCATCACATGCCATTGTTATTGGATAATTGCAGCAATGCTTCATTACTTAGATGGAGACAGGGATCTGTATTTTATTTTAGAAGACTCAAAGCTGACTTTCAGAATGTGATGGTCGTGTTATTGTGGGCACGGTGTCTGTGTGGAGAATATCTCCAGAGTAGACCTGTTTATGACATGGATCAGCAGAGTTTAATAAAAATCAGGCCAGGCTACGGGTTGACCATTTTGTCTTTGTCTGTGCGCTCTGGTCCTTGTCTTTCCCTGGCACCTGGGAATGCTTATGACGGGCGCCAATTCCACCATGGCTTCTGAGGTTTTGAGATGCTTGGTTTCAAGTGACAGGTCTGTACTTTACTTCTCTCGTTCTTGGCTAGTAAATCAGCATCTCCTCCCATCTATGATCACTATATTTTTATGGTTGTGTCGTCATATTTGCGTTGATATTTTGAGCTTTTAACCATCCACTTTTCTTTGATTAAAGAATTACAGACAGAGACAGTAATTTTCCCACTGTGCTCAACCACAGTGTTGTTTTAACATTTGGGCTCTAATTTTGATGTCCTTACAAAAAAGTTTGTATAGCACCAAAACACTATACTAAGAATGAGGCTTTGCACTGGGTGATGATGTTAAGCTTTTTGTTTTTGGCTAAAGTAAGTGCAAATGCAACGCAGGTGCCAGCAGTCGTTTCTGAAGAAAAATATGGCCAAACAACAATTTTGGAGAAAAATATGGATTTTGTCACATTTTAGAAAGGTAATGCATGATGAAAAGGGTAAACACTGGGTCTCGTTCATGTATAATAGCATGATTTCATATGGGAGAACTTCTGAAAAAAATAAAAATAAATCTGCCTAATTCACAACATATGAGTATATGTGTGTATGTGTGTGCGTGAGTGCGTGTGTGTGTGTGTGTGTGTGTGTGCGTGTGTTTGGGGGGGGGTGGGGGTCTAATGCTATTTCATGCATTCTGTATGAAATGTATGAGCATATTTATTCTCCAACAGTTACTGGTTACTGTGCTGGAATTGCACACTTAGAATAACTTATGGAAACTGGCTTGTAATAAATACACTCAGATTGAGCTACAGTGACTGTTAGTGAATCACAGGGTTAGTTAGAACTATCATTTGCACAATAGCTGTAAAGTCTGTTAGAGGAGCAGAATGAGGAAGTATGTCATTTCCGTTCCCTAAAGCTAGCAAAATGTTTTTAAGGCAAATTGTCAAGGAATATTACCTAAAACATAAGCACCTCAGCTGATATAATGGGAAACCACTCAAACTCTTATCTAGTCACGCATTCACCCTTTACTTGACTCTTTATTGAACTACTGACTAATTTCTGACTGTCGTCATCATTATGCTCATTACTGAGCGCACTCATTCAATCACACTGCACCGTAATAACGAGTGCACAGCCTATGCACAAACAATGGCTGTCCGAATTCACTCACTCGTTTTCATTCACTGAGTGAACTGTATCAGTGGACTAACGTAGGGAATAGTGATTGAGCGATTTCCAGCATCCATCTTCTCCACCATCCATGATCTTCAACATCCAGCTACAGTAACATAGACTGTCAGTATTGCCAGACTGTCAGCTTGTTCTTTCTGCTGAGATATTCACCAAAACATTCTTATTCCCTTCGGCTATCAATAAAGCTTTGTGTTGTTACTTACTTCCTTGTTATGAGTCTCTTTTCCGTAACAGATATTATCAATCAGTGTGTTTCTTTTACTGGAAATGTATAAGACACATGGCAATTGCAATACTGAAAATTTGGGAAGTGCATGCGAGTGATTTATATGTGTATGAACACTTTGTTTATGTATTTGGTTTAATGTGTGGGAACACTGAAAAAAGAGGATGTCTAATCAACTTCCTCTGATTCTCTGAAATTCAAAAAATGTGTGTTTTTCCAAAACTGATTAACGATTTTAAATCAAGTTGAAATATATTATCAAATGTATGTGTTTTAAGATGCTACATATTTGCCATAGAAATTTGATGTCGAGAGATTATCATGATGAACAAAATGTTCAAGACTCACAAACTTTTGTTGGTCACAGATTAATGCAATTAGCTGAACTTTAGAGTGCTTTTGACCCACTTAAATATAACTCAAGTGTATCTTTTATGCTTTATAAGTACTTCTATTGTCTTTGAAATACAGTTCAAGTGCAATTTCTATTGAAACTTGTATGTGAATGAAATTGCAAGATTTGTTTAACTTAAAATGTATGAATAATACACTACAGTTCAAATTATAATCAAGTACATGTGCTTTAGCATGTTAGTCAACATCAAAATATGTATATTTTTAAGCATGACAAAATATAAATTAAAACAATGATTTAATTTCATTTTAAGGGTGCATTTATGTGTGTTAAGAAAAGTGTATTTTTTTTTAAATTTAGGATATCTACATGAAATATTAAAACTAATAAATATGTCACTGACTTGCCAAAAGTAGTGGCGAAATCAAGTTATCCTTCCAGCAGAAACTCACAGGCTCTGCCAATAATTACAGCAACATCCGAAAAAGAAGAAACCTGGTTTTACAGGTTTAACAGAAGCAAGACTTCAGGTCAATAAGTGCGACGGCATGCTGAAAGACCCAGTTTGTGCAAATGCGGACTGTGCGGTTTGTCATTTATTCACTCTGTTTTCCGGCAACAGCAAAGACAGGACTGAAGCAGCATGGAAAAGCCCAGAGAAGAGCACAGAGAAAGGGGTGTGAAAGGCAGCCAGCTGGAAATAAGTGGAGCTCCCAAAGTTCTTGGAGAGAATGTATTTTCAACACCATTCAGCAGTCTTGTACAGCCATGAAGAAAGAGGTATCTATCTCCTTGAATGAAACCTGATTCATTCTTAGCAAAACACAAAATAAACCTTTACAATAAACGGAGAAACACTTTTTATTTTGCTGTTGTACTCAGAAGTGATGGCTTCAGAAGGCTTGATTTGTCCAATAAATTGGTTAGCATGGCCAAGTTAGGATGCTGTACATTACTTGGGTTAAAAAAAAGCTTATTTCTCCATTGAGTGCTGCAGAGATGACACAAAGCACTTCCTGTTCTATTGTCCTGAAGTCAATGGGTTTTTTGAATGGGCTTTTGGTTAAATGCCTGAAATAAGGTCCGCGGTTGACACAAGACCTTGACACATATCTTGACACAAGATATTTTCATATTTTATTCTACAACATAAAATACATTAGTAATACCCCCTTGTGGTTTTGCAAAGCTTTTACTTGTCTTGTAAAAGTCAGTTGCTAACAACTTGTTGTCCAGGACATTAAATGTCAGCCGAACAGGTAAACTCATCACTCACTAGTCTACTTTTACAGCATTGTTGAGTTTATAATTGTGCTCTTGCAAACTTTTCTAACTCAAAATTTCATGGAAAGTTGGAGTAGAGTTGTCAGAAGCTTAATGGTGGTGACGTTGAAGTCATGTGACCGTGGTGTAGTTCATTCATAGACTACGTTTAGCTTTTTACTTCTGGTAATTGTATTTAGTTTTTAAAAATGTTGTTAGGTTTCATGTTTGTGAAGATTATCGTGATGAACAAAATGTGCAAGAATCATACACTTTTGTTTGTCACAGATCTACAATCTTTTCTACAATAATCCAAAAGCCAATGGAAAAATCCTATTGGGTTTTTGTTAAGGGAACCAGGCTGATGCTGACTTATAATAAGTCTTCACAGCCATTCAAAAGTAGTTATGCATTCTGACCAGTGTTGGGTAAGTTACTCTAAAAAAGTAATTAATTACTAGCTACTAATTACATCTTCAACAGTGTAATTAGATTACTTTGCTAATTACTTAGTCTCAGCCTCAGACGTCATGCCCATGGACCGCTGGCTGAACGTCTGATGCATATGGCACACTTAACTGGTTACGTTAACTGGAAACACTTCAGGATTTTTGAGGTCGTCATCTGATCTACAGGATGTCCGGGAGACGTGTGTGTCACGTTCTTCAACTGTCTGGAAACAACCGCCTGGAAACAAAGATGCCGTGTCGCCAAACCAACTCGCTGTCATGTTTGCGACTGTGACAATAAACGTTTATCAGGATCAACTAAACGCTGGATTTTCAAAAGTATGTGGAGTATGTGAAGTAAAGTTCACGGCATAGACTCTTTAAAATACGTCCAAGAGTTTTACACACCGGTCTGCAGTTACCTAGTCTCAGTCTCAGGAGGCATGCCCACGGACCGTTGGCTGAACGTCTAATGCATATGGCACACTTATCTGGAAACACTTCAGGAGTTTCGAAGTCGTCATCTGATGTCTGCAAAACGTGTGTGCTGAGTTCTTTAACGGTCCGCCTGGAAACAAATGCAGCGACTCCAAACTCCCTCGTGGAAGAAGAACGTCGTCGTGTTTACAATGAGTGACAATGAGCACTTACCAGGATCACCTAAACGCTGGATTTTAAAAAGTATGTGAGGTTCGTGGCTCCATTGTTGCAGTAAACTTGAACAATGTTCTTGAATTAATAATTTATAGATGCATGCTGGTCTGTTCTTGCAGGGACATCAATATTACATTTTTAACGCCTCTAAACATGACGCAGAACAAAACACAGAACAAAACAAACTTTGATTAACCAATGCATTACATCCTTTTGGGCGGTCCTTGACCAATGAAAGCCGCGATAGAGTCCAGACCTTCTGCCGTCAGTCTGAAGGTCTGGCTACACGACAATACTAATTACCCTGTTTGAAAAATATTACATTACTTTCTAAATCCTATAAATCTCTTTTAATTCTTTAAAATAAATAATATAAAATAGCATAAATTATTCTTCTGACCAAAGTATTTAAAGGAGAAAGTCACATTAAAATATTAGATGTTAATAACATTGGATGTTAAATTTTGATGTTAAATCAACTATTGTTTTACATAGAATTGTTCTATAGTCTATAAAATATTTAATGCATTTACATCAGAAGTAACTAATTAAATTACAGAAAAATTAAGAGTAATTCATTTTGAAATAAAATTTTAGAATATTATTAATTACAGGTAACACTTTAGAATACTGTTCCGTTATTAACAAATAACTAAAGTAGAACAAATGAGTAACACAATATTAACATTCTAGTAACTGTTATTAACTAACAAGAAACTCTGATTTCCTTTCGAAAACGGTTCACTCGTATTGTGCCTGCTAGATGCTTATGGGAAAACTCCTTTTCTCGAAAATACTGAATCCTTTATTTTAAAACGCAGTGCAGCTGCACAGCTAGCATAGTGCAGAGCTATAAACATGGCTGGGCTGCGGGAACTGCATGAACCTTTGGCGAGGCTGCGTAACTGCGCAAACCAATCAGGGCACGTCCCGCCACCAGCGATCAGCGGACGACGGCTTCCTGTTCAGCACATCTGACTTGACGCCATCATCTGCTGATTTGCCGTTTCCCTGTGGCCATCCATTTAGCGAATTTTGCTAAAAAAGCTACATGCAGAGCCCCTCTGCATCCCCTTGATTAGCACAGTGAGTGTGTTTCCTGCCTGGGCAAAATCCATGCAGAAACTGTACTCACTCAGGGCGGCTGTTCTCACAGCAAGAGCACTCTGCTCTCTGCGCTCGCGGCTAGCTTTCTTTTCAGAGAGCAACCACGCCCCTCGTGCCCTCCCGTTTCTCGCCTCCCAGGAGCCTCAGAGGAAGAAACAGAGGACTCAGAGGACTCATGAGTGCATGGAGACGAGTGAGCTCACACTGACTCAGACACCACGTGCCTCATTCTCTCCAAATAGAGGGGTTTCGCCAGTGCTCTTCACCCAAACAGACCAGCAGCCCTAGTATGAAGTGAGCGGACTCCTCTCGTTTGGTGGTTTGGAGGAAGACCTCCTTGATGACAGCTTGTCATTGGCGGCCCTAGTGGATGACCCCGCCTCAGATCAGCAAAAGCGTCACCGGGGGCGAGCACAGACGCCGAACTTCTCTGCGTTCTCGCCAGGGCTGTTGAAGAGCTCGGCCTCGACTGGTCATCACCAGTAGAGCGCACTAAAAGCTGCCTCGATGAGTGGTTCCTGCCGGAGCGCCAACAGGCCCCTCGTCAGCGATCAACGGCATACTTCCCTGAAGTTCACAATGAATCGACTATCGACTTTAGATGGCGCCGAAGAAAAGGGATATGAGAAACTGCCCCCTCTGGAGGAAGCAGTCTCTGCGCATCTCTGCCCACCCACCGCCATTGGAAGGAAGGCCAAAGTGACTCATCCATCTAAGCCATGCAGAACAACTTCAGCTCTCGCTGGCCGAGCTTATGCCTCCGCTGGTCAAACTGCCTCAGCCCTGCACACTATGGCGGTTCTCCAGTTGTTCCAGGCCAAGCTTCTGGACCGGATCTGGCAGCCTTCCACGATCTGCACAGTGCCACAAAGACCACCGCCCAGGTCATTGGAAGGAGCATGGCCAGGTAGTACTTGAGCGTCACCTGTGGCTCAATTTAACAGAGATTAAGGATGCAGACAAGACTGCCTTCCTTGACTCCCCTGTCTCTACCACTGGTCTCTTCGGCCCCGTGAGCTGCTTTGCTGAGCGCTTCGCTGAAAGCAAGGGGTTAAGTCTTGCTGCGGCCGGACCACCGCCAAAAAAAGGCTCATGTGTTTCTCCCAGGCCTTAAAAGGAGTTTTCCCATAAGCGTCTAGCAGACGTAATAGTTGTTCCAGTTATTCTCAGGGAATCAAGGTTATGCGAGTAACCAAGTATGTTAGTAATGGCTTCTGACAGAATTGGTAACACTTGAGTCATTACTGGTGGTTACCATGATCTACTTTAGAATACTGATCTAAATAATTAGTAATTTCTTTAGAAGGATTTGGTAATACTTCAGTCATCACTATCCAAAACCTTACAAAAACCTCAAAAGCTTAAAATGATTTCAGTCATTACTTGGGAGTTAGCATGCTTTTCAGAATACAGATTGCTTCTGAAGGATTTGAATAATATGATCTTTACGTTAAAATAAATTATATATTGTACATTACTCACATCAATTATGAACCTGTATATAGTAGTTCTTAGTAGTCTTCTGGGAGGTATGAAAAAAAAATAGTAGTTACTGATTACTGAAAGATGCTCTATTGGGTTAAGATCTGGTGACTGTGGGGGCCATTTTAGTATAGTGAACTCATTGTCATGTTCAAGAAACCAATTTGAAATGATTCGAGCTTTGTGACATGGTGCATTATTCTGCTGGAAGTAGCCATCAGAGAATGGGTACACGGTGGTCATAAAGGGATGGACATGGTCAGAAACAATGCTCAGGTAGGCCGTGGCATTTAAACGATGCCCAATTGGCACTAAGGGGCGCCTAAAGTGTGCCAAGAAAACATCCCCCACACCATTACACCACCACCACCAGCCTGCACAGTGGTCACAAGGCATGATGGATCCATGTTCTCATTCTGTTTATGCTAAATTCTGACTCTACCATCTGAATGTCTCAACAGAAATTGAAACTCATCAGACCAGGCAACATTTTTCCAGTCTTCAACTGTCCAATTTTGGTGAGCTTGTGCAAATTGTAGCCTCTTTTTCCTATTTGTAGTGGAGATGAATGGTACCCGGTGGGGTCTTCTGCTGCTGTAGCCCATCCGCCTCAAGGTTGTGCGTGTTGTGGCTTCACAAATGCTTTGCTGCATACCTCGGTTGTAATGAGTGCTTATTTCAGTCAAAGTTGCTCTTCTATCAGCTTGAATCAGTCGGCCCATTCTCCTCTGACCTCTAGCATCAACAAGGCATTTTCGCCCACAGGATTGACGCATACTGGATGTTTTTCCCTTTTCACACCATTCTTTGTAAACTCTAGAAGTTGAAGTTGAAGTTGAAGTTGAAGTTTATTCGTCATTACACATGTACAAGTACAGTATAACGAAATGAAGTTTGGAGCAAGCCTCCGGGCCGCAGCCGATTATTCAGGCGCCGCCCTACGCTCTCCAGAAATACAAGAATGCAATTTAGCAAGCATTACATAGCAAACACAACAAAACATAAACATAAACATGACACAGTACACGTGGTCACGTGGTGGGATTTTTTGTATGAGTGGGAGAGGAGATAGATAACAGACAGGCAGACGGATGGAACGGGGAGGGAAGGTCGGGTATGTATGGTGCGAGTGAGTCTGAGATTGTGTTGTGTGAGAATGTTAGCCATAACTTCAGATGTTTTCGAGTTCAGTTCTATGGTTTGTCCTTGAAGGGAGATAAGGCAGTGCACAGGGAAAGATAGCAGACAAAGCTGTCAGGCTGAAATCCCAACCGAGAGATAGGGACCAAGTGAGGTTCGTTGGGCTAGTTGATTAGGTCAGGCAAATACAATTTATTATTTTTTTAATCCATTTGATGATCTTCGGTAATTTGTCCGGATCATAATCAATCAATCAGATCTGGTCCTCAGCATTCGCGTCCGGTCTGTGCAGTTTCCCTAGACATTACGCCCAGCCTCATGGCCAGACCGGTTACAGTCCGTAAAGTTCACCGATCTGACCCCGATAGAGCCACACTCTACCCTGCGTATCCGCAGTCCGGACTGCGTTGTTATGGTTCAGTTCCTCAATTCCTATCACTTTCTGATCTAATTCCTTCAGACGGTCACACACAACCCCGAAGCATTCTTTAATTTCCACAGACAGCGGCTGGGTGAATTTGCTTGCAGCTGTCTTACCAATCTTCCGATAGGTCAGGGCAATCCCAAAGCCAAAGAATAGGAACCCCGCCATCAATAATCCAATCATGTATAAATCTTCCGCATCCTCCACGGACAGAGCCTCCAGGCACAGGACTTGCCAGTTGTTCCATGCGTCCCTCACGTACTCCTGCGGCAAAGGTCCCGTCCGGGCAGGTGGGTTCTCCCGGGGCACCCTTCCTTAGTGAGAAAATCTTGTCGATCGCGCTGATTGACCAGTTAATCAATTCCATTTCAGTATTTTCAGGAGTCCAGCAAAGCAGCAGTCAGAGAAGAGAAGAGACGAAACACTAGACAAAACAAAACAGCGCGAGAGCCAGCAGGGAGCAGAGAGAAAAACACGTCTGCACGGATTGAAGGACAGACTGGAAGGAAATGGTTGTGTGTGAAAATCCCAGTAACTGAGCAGATTGTGAAATACTCAGACCGGCCCGTCTGGCACCAACAACCATTCCACGCTCAAAATTGCTTAAATGCTTTCCCATTCTGACATTCAGTTTGGAGTTCAGGAGATTGTCTTGACCAGGACCACACCCTTAAATGCACTGAAGCAACTGCCATGTGATTGGTTGATTAGATAATTGCATTAATGAGAAATTTAACAGGTGTTCCTAATAATCCTTTAGGTGAGTGTATATGTTATATTTATTTTATGTTAATTGCAAATATTTTATTATATATCTGACTTTTTTTTAAATTCAAAATTATATCTGAATCTGGACTGGATTACAAACATGCGCTCAACAGGTTATTAGTGCTCACTGACAAAATATGTGACCTACTTACTGCTGTGATGAAATATGTTTTCAGGGAATTCACGGATCCAAAGTGTTATCCTGTTATGTTTTCGATCGTTCTATTACTGCATAAATGCATCTAATTCACAATGCCTATGGCAATAGTGGTAACATAATGGCAGTTTTTTGTTAGCTGGGGACGTGTCTTCACAGGTGAGGAACATTTTTTTATTAAACTTGGCACAATAAAATAATTACTCATCCATTAGCTATGATTAGTTTTGCAAGTGTGTGTGTATGAAATCATTGGTTCGACAAAAAAAGGTCCTATTGAAAAAGTGTTAACAAGTGCAGTTCTTAGTTATTTGGACAAATCCTCTCGCTTTGGCTACTGTTGCCAGGGGGGCAAATATTTCTTGTTCCATCTCTGTATTGATGTATAGCCGCCCACTAAGCCCCTGCTGCTGATGAGTCAGATTATCCCTCCTGAAAGCCTTAACTTGTTTCTAACCTACAGAGGAAAGGAGAAATACAGAGATAGGCACTTAAACAACTAGACCTGTAACTTCATACACAGCTATTTAAAAGCTAATATTTTGGCTAAGTGGAGTGATGGTAAAAATGATGTTAAAATACATCTCTGTGATGATCTGAAATTACTTAAAGGGATAGTTATACCAAAACATGTAAATTTTGTAATTACTTATTCACCCCGAGTTTTTTCAAACCTGCATAAGTTTCTTTCTTCTGCTGAACACAAAAGAAGACATTTTAAAGAATGTTGGTAACCAGATCATTCAATCATTGACTTCCATTGAAGGAAAAAAAAGTCATTGGGTGTCATCAACTGTCTGGCCACCAACATTCTTTAAAATGTCTTCTTTTGTGTTCAGCAGAAGAAAGAAACTTATGCAGGTTTGAAAAAACTCGGGGTGAGTAAGTAATTACAAAATGTACATGTTTTGGTATAACTATCCCTTTAAGTAATTTCAGATCATCACAGAGAAGATGTTTTTTAACATAATTTTTACCATCACTCCATCACTTCTTTAATGACGGCAGAATTTTTTATTTTTGGATGAACTATCCCTTTAAAGGTTCACATATTCAGATTAGTTTTGTTCCCCCCAGATTACTTTTTATAGGCAAACGTTTTTTTTTTTTGGTTAATCTCACTTCATAAATTGTTTAATTATGACTACTTGTTTTAATTGTATATTCATTGAAAAATTAGTCATACAACATGAAAGCATAACAATCACCCTTCATGTCATGGGAAAAGCTTTTGATAATAGCAAGCATTTGGCGCCCTCTGGTGAATATTTGAATACAATGAAGTATTGGTCTGATATTGTCTGATTGTCTCCCAAGGTTTTTTTCTCCATTCTGACCCTGAAGGAGTTTTGGTTCCTTGCCACCGTTGCCTCTGGCTTTTGGCTTGCTCAGTTGGGAACACCTAAATTTCGACTATATTACCGATCTGCCCGCATTGACACTATATGATACTTGAAATTAGCCGGATAACATCACCATTTCACCAGAACGGCTGTACAAATTCTGTTGCATTATTTTCCTGTTAACAATGTGAAGCTGCTTTGAAACAATTGGACTTGTTAAAAGCGCTGTATAAATAAAGGTGATTTGATTTGATTTGATATGCTCAAGCTTGCTGTTCTCATTTCATCATCATAGCTGAGTTCATGATTAAAACTTTCAAATTTAAATTCAGTTTCATTACTAAACAAAGTAAGTTATTTGATAAAAGAGTTGATATTCACTAAATGTAAGTCTAAGTAAAAATGCAAAACTTTTTTTCTATTAATTTGTACTTTCTTAACAAAAAGTGAGAGAAATGTATATTATATTATAACAAAACATAGATATTTAGGTATATAAAGGTGTTTTGAAGTGGAAACCAACCAGGCAGACCAACCCTCATGTGTTTGACATCTGGTATCTGATTGAACCATGAACCCATGAGAGTTGTTGAATTGTAATGTTTATGTACGCGCCCTGTCACCATCCAATAAATTAGACAATCATTTACCAGTGATCTCAATACAAAATACTGCTTGGAGGCTTTTTATTGTATGTTTGTCACTCACATTGAAAATTTAACACCATTAGATTTTAACACTATTATTAAGCATTGTATGTTAAATGTAAAATACAATGACTCCCTGTCCCCAATTTTAGTTTCTGTGTGCAATGCACGTATATCAGAGGTTAAGGTCTTAAAGGGATAGTTCACTCAAAAATGAAAATCATCTGTCATCATTTACTCACCCTCAAGTTGTTCCAAACCTGTATGAGTTTCTGTCTTCTGCTCAAAGAAGATATTTTGAAGAATATGGGTAAACAAACAGTTGACTTTCATAGTAGAGAAAAAATACTATGGAAGTCAATGGGGTTTGTCAGCTGTTTGGTTACCGACATTCTTCAAAATATCTTCTTTTGTGTTCTCATACAGAAACTCATACAGGTTTGGAACAACTTTGGGGTGAGTAAATGATGACAGAATTTTCATTTTTGGCTGAACTATCCCTTTAAGTTTATAAAGTTTGTCATGTCTGGATAACCTTTATACATGTGGTTAAAGGCACGTGTGTACAGTTGGCATGGCGAGACTGCTGGACATTTCTCTTGGCATGTCTGCTGCTTGTCCATGTGTGAAGACCTCAGGCCCAGTGTGTGTGTGTAGCAAGGAATCTTCAGGCAGAGCTGTTACAGACAAAAGTCACAATAATAATGACATTTATATCTAGGCTAATGAAATAACATTGAAACATGCATTTTCTGTGAAGGTGCTTTGAAACTTTAAAAAGTGATTTTCCTGACCACTGCTTTTTTTATGGAAAAGTGCAGCATGGACATTGTGCAAAATTTTTTCTTTTGTGTTCCACAGAGGTACACAAATCATACAGGTTTGGAATGACATAATGCTGCATAAATTAAATCAGAATTTAAATTTTTGTGTGAACTATCCATTTAAACTGTATGGGATTGACAGCTCGACTACCTGAGGTTGCGATACTCACAAGAGGGTACAGGAAGGATCACCGATGTGAAGTTAGGCATTGAGATATGATCCGTCAGTATTCCTCTGGAGAGGACAGACTCTGTAGCTGTGCTGAATATAAGTGGCTCAGGATTCGACTCTACAGAAAGGCAGAAAAGTTACTGTTTTATTTAATTTCTAGCCAGTTCATACTTTAACTGCAGGTAAGTCAGAAAGAGCCTCAACTCCCTCAGAGTGCTAATGATGGCTCTTATCTTAAGCTCGAGAGCTTAGACTGAGACAGATGGACTCTGGACTGAGATCTCCTATGGAATCTTAACCAGCTCTGAGTTCAATGAAGTCTGTGCTGGAGAAAGTTTACCAGCACTACTCATCCAAGAGTTTATATATGGATCCTAAATCAGCAGTATGGCAACCCAGAGGAACATGTTATCGTTCAGGAGAGTTTATGAAATACTCAAATATCTTAGACTTCTGATTGAACTTTGTCTCAGATGTTTCTCCTAAAATTCCTTGAGAGAAATAAACATATACATATAGAGCTATAATATGAGCTGGTGAAAAGTGGCATACTTTAAAAAAAAGCATTTATTATGTAAATAAATATACTTAAAGGAATATACTGAAGTGTGAACAGACTAATGTTTTCGGAGACTTAATTGCATGTTAATTGCAGTCAAATTACCATAGTTTATATTTAGGCTAAACTTACCTATTAAGCTCAAGTACCCATTAAGCACACTACTATCTTTGAGCTCAGATTATAAAAAGAAAAAAATAATTGATCATCCTCCTTGATGTCTTAACCAACTGATGTGTTTGTTACTATATACCTCCTGTAATTTCAGGCTAATCAGACCATTGCACACTGAGATATGGGTCTGGCGGACATTTTGAAAGCTGTCTGAAAACTTTCACCAAAAGAGTTTAAACCCTTAAATGTGCATTGTTTTTTTAGATGTTTAAGCCTTTATTTTCGATTAGTATAACTTCTTACTGCAAAATTAAGAGATTAATATTTAGACTTTTGCATATTATAACCTGGAACCTGGATGTGGGAAATAATTACAGTTAGATCCAAAAGATCGTTTTAGCAACATAGCGCAGATGCTACTGTAAGGAAGTTGCCAGGGCGTCTGGGCCAAGAAACGGTGACTTCTTGGGAACAAAGGACTTTAAGGATTAACATTTGAACACTCTCCTCAATACATAACAACCCCACCCAAGACACACCATACTGAGGCACACACACCTCACACTCACACTCTGCCCATCACCCACTGTATTGCCACTCCCACACTGAAAACTCATGCAAAACCTATGCAACGTTAAATGTGTACAATGTGTAACCATACAGGTCTAGTATCATTTGAAACGTGCGTCTGGTACAATGGTCTCATTCTCCCATCCATAATACAAATCTCCAAGAAGTTATACAAGTTGAGAAAATATTGTATGACATTAAAAAGGTGACCTCCCATAGATCTATAATTCAGGATGCCTCCTGTATGTAAATAAGTGAACCCATTCAAACACAAATTCTGATTGCCCATTTGGGCCTAATCTAATTACAATCACAGTATCTACCATTTGGTGTACCTATTGAATTATCTAGGTATTTAAGGAACGGTGACACGGAGCTCAGGGAATTTCTGTAAACAGATTTCCCGCACAGGTGCTGTGTGTAGTTTTTTACTGCCAGGTAAATATTTCTAACTCTCTGATCTCTGAACTGTGGATTTTGTATACAATTGATTGATGTTTTTACTCATTGAGTTGGACTTTGAATTATGATTTTGATTACCTGGTTAATAAACTGTTACGTTTGAATTCATTCTGACTGTAAATTAAGTGAAGATTATGTTACCACAAATCTGCGTCATCTTAAGTATCGGACCAAAATCTAGTTGAGTGGAGCATAAGAGCACTGAGACTTTGGATTTCTGACTAACTCTTGGCACTAATTCAAGTGTACTTAGACTATAAAGGCTAAAAGGTAATTTCCATTTAGGACAACAGTAATGTTGGTTGACTAACCTAAATAGGGTGAGCCTTACCTCTGTTTAAGATCATTTTACTCTAGGTAAGTGTACGTGGATAACCCATGACATGACTAAGCCAAAACTTCTATCAGAAGAGTAAAGTTGGTCACCTTTGACTAGAGCTAATGTTATTTTAATTCAAGTGTATACAGATCTATGGGGTCTAAAATATAGTCATTTACCTCTGTTTAGTGACCAAAACTAACGAGTTTGTGATTGTAAGACCCGCGCTACAGCCGGCGTGAGGACCTTTAAGTGATATAGATTCCTAATGAACGAGTAAAATATAAAGTAAAAGAGTTTAACAGAATAATGAAATGTTCATTCATATTTATGAATTATTGAATATCTTTGGAAACCTTTTCATTAAATGGAGTCAGATGAAATAACAAGGTAATACATATAAAGAAATGTATTTAATTTAATCTTGTTGTGTTGCGTAAAAGGAAAGACAGTAACACACAGAGAATCCTTCACCCGCATCATTGGTTACCGTCCTTGGACCCGTGGGCGGGCTTACACTACAGAACATAGTTAGCTTACTAGCTGTATAAGATTGTGTGCTACACTAATATATCACTTCACAGGCATTACTGGCTTGTACTTTTAAATCCATTATATTATTAATTTACAGTTTATTGATGTTCTGATGTTACACTGCTGTCATTTTTAAAGACTTCAGATTATTGTGCGGTGAGCTTAAAGGCTGCACTACTGTGAAAATCACAGCTTCAGTGTGACATCAGTAAGAAAAAGTATTATTTCATAGATATTTTCTATAATAGCTGTTCATATTAAAATATGTATGAACTTAATACATGACCTAAATTATTTATTTAGCAAAATTGTCCTATTTACCCTATATTAAATGCAATTAGCTGAACTTTATTGTGATTTTAATAAGTTCATTTTATATTTCATAATTCCTTCTATTGTCTTCGAAATGTGGTTAAACCGCACACATGTACTGACGATTATTTATAGTAAACTAAAATACACTCACCTAAAGGATTATTAGGAACACCATACTAATACTGTGTTTGACCCCCTTTCGCCTTCAGACCTGCATTAATTCTACGTGGCATTGAACAAGGTGCTGAAAGCATTCTTTAGAAATGTTGGCCCATATTGATAGGATAGCATCTTGCAGTTGATGGAGATTTGTAGGATGCACATCCAGGGCACGAAGCTCCCATTCCACCGCATCCCAAAGATGCTCTATTGGGTTGAGATCTGGTGACTGTGGGGGCCATTTTAGTACAGTAAACTCATTGTCATGTTCAAGAAACCAGTTTGAAATGATTCAAGCTTTGTGACATGGTGCATTATCCTGCTGGAAGTAGCCATCAGAGAATGGGTACATGGTGGTCATAAAGGGATGGACATGGTCAGAAACAATGCTCAGGTAGGCCGTGGCATTTAAACAATACCCAATTGGCACTAAGGGGCCTAAAGTGTGCCAAGAAAACATCCCCCACACCATTACACCACCACCACCAGCCTGCACAGTGGTAACAAGGCATGATGGATCCATGTTCTCATTCTGTTTACGCCAAATTCTGACTCTACCATCTGAATGTCTCAACAGAAATCCAGTCTTCAACTGTCCAATTTTGATGAGCTTGTGCAAATTGTAGCCTCTTTTTCCTATTTATAGTGGAGATGAGTGGTACCCGGTGGGGTCTTCTGCTGTTGTAGCCCATCCGCCTCGAGGTTGTACGCGTTGTGGCTTCACAAATGCTTTGCTGCATACCTCAGTTGTAACGAGTGGTTATTTCAGTCAAAGTTGCTCTTCTATCAGCTTGAATCAGTCGGCCCATTCTCCTCTGACCTCTAGCATCAACAAGGCATTTTCGCCCACAGGATTGACGCATACTGGATGTTTTTCCCTTTTCACACCATTCTTTGTAAACCCTAGAAATGGTTGTGCGTGAAAATCCCAGTAACTGAGCAGATTGTGAAATACTCAGACCGGCCTGTCTGAGTCACCAACAACCATGCCACACTCAAAATTGCTTAAATCACCTTTCTTTCCCATTCTGACATTCAGTTTGGAGTTCAGGAGATTGTCTTGACCAGGACCACACCCCTAAATGCATTGAAGCAACTGCCATGTGATTGGTTGATTAGATAATTGCATTAATGAGAAATTGAACAGGTGTTCCTAATAATCCTTTAGGTGAGTGTATACTTGAATGTAATTTCTATTGAAACTTGTATGTCATATATTAAAACTATATCTGTAATGAGGAACATAGTACTGTTAAATTAAATACTGAATAACAGTACTTAACATGTGCTTTAGTATGCTAGTCAAAATAAGTGTACTTATTTAAAGCATGACAAAAGATTATTATTGAAACTTAATGATTTAAAATGTACTTCAAATAAAACTTAATTTGACTATCCAAACATACACTTAAAATTGTCCTTAAGTGAGTTATGAAATTCTACTTGAAGTACACTTTTATATCATTAATATTATATTATCTGCAAGTACAGTATGTCTTAAAAATACACATTTAAGATTACACTACAAGTGCACATTCAATACAGTTAAGCACACTTTTTTTCTCAAGGGTTTCACAAGAAAATTAGATATTTGATGTGTAATTGCAGTCTTTGAATATCATGACAATCTGACCAGTGTCTGCGGCACTGATGAGTTCTCTCTCATTGGAGACAAATCTGAGATTACTGGTGTATTTTTGTCAGGAGAAAGATCTGGGAATCTTGAGACTTCAGCAAGTGTCTACATTTTTTCTTCATTTAATCTCACTGCTGGCTAGAAGATATAATTTAGATATTAAAGAGATCTCACTTGTGATCGTTCTTTCCTTCAGGACAAAGCACATTCATTTTGTACCTGAGACCGGCAGTGCTTCAGGTCCTCTGGTTGCTTCTTCTCCCAGGAGCATCTCCATCAACAGGCTGTCCACATTGGCTTTGCCCAAGAGACGCATCAGCTGCAGCTGCTCCACCATCTGCCAGGCCACACTCTGGAGTGTGGTCAGCAACAACAACAGCTCCCCAAACCGCCCTCGCTGCTCACTAGTGGCCTCATCCAGCAGCACCTGGGCCTGGAATCGCAGTCGGCGCACTGCCTGAATGCACTGCAGTCCAGGGCAATCTGAAACACAGACGGTGTTCAGTGACGCTGGTTACAAAACAAAGGCCTTTGAGACATGTATTGTGTTTAACTGAGAAAACATTTGTCAATTAGTGCATGGAATGAATAACTGAGACTTGTATGTGTTGGTATTCCTGTGAAAATCGAAATTATATTTTTTATAAGCAACAATCTCAGACAGATTGTTAGAGGTTTTGGACAAACGGCTGCAACTGGTTTAAGAGGGAAAAATGATGCTCTCCAACTCATGAATTGAAAGGAAGCCAATTCTTCGGTTCTGAATTTTGTCCAACTCTTTTGTGCAGTTGTTTTCCAGCTAGCAGGGAACATTTCAAGTATGTTCTGGCAAAATTTGTTCAGTGTTATCTGGTCTTTAATAATGTTCTCAAAACGTTAGAACACAAATATTGTTAGATTATATTTATATACATAGTATTAGCAAATAATACTTGCACCTCAATGTATTGTAGCACATTGTGAAACAGTATGCAATAACAAAATGTTCAGTGTATATGATTATATTTATTAAAATCATAAATGGATGCTGACAGTGGGCGGGGCCAATTGCTCTTAGGTCTCATTTTATATTAGGTGAACTATGTACTAACATTTAAATTCATGTTTTAAGGGTGGGTTAATGGGTAAGGGAAGGGTCAACAGTGTAATCATAGATGTACATAGACTACAGATTATGTGCAGGTATCTTTAAATGTAAGTACAATGTAAAAATGTATGTACACAATAAGTGCACTGTATCAAATTATTAATTTAAATGTTAGTACATAGTTAAAGGCACCTTATATATTTAAAAATTAGATTTTCATGTCAAACACGTGAAGATAAAAAGTTGGTAACCTCTGCTCTAACTGTAGTAAATTAAACAAAGCAATTCTTTCTGACCAACGTGGCTGCACTGTTATAAACAGACCTCCAGGCCAACTGGCAGGAAAGTCTAGAACTCAACAATCCACACCAGCGTGTTTCAAATATTAATAGATTCTCATAAAACATCATGAAACCAAAGAAGTCAGTACAACAAAACAGTGCCAGGAACAAGCATAGAAGCTCCTGGCACAGACAATGTGTTTGACTGGGAACAAAGCGATGATCCCTGACTAACCTGGGGCAAAGAAGACAATGGTTTTGAGACAGACAAATTCTGTGTCTGTGATGTTCAGCTCTTTCAGAGGTCTCACTAGCTCTTCCAAGATACGAGCTGCTACCTTGGACATCTCTTGCTCGGTGCCTCTAAAAGGAATGATGAAGTCGTTTCCTGTACAAACACAGTATAATGACAAATCATGCTCATGTACAAGGTAGCAATTTTCGGGTCATTCAAATGTATTACCTTGCGAGCTTCGTAACTTTTAATGTGTATTCCTATGTTGTCATTAAAGCAAATAGTTGTATATATCAGAAATAGCTCTGGTACTTAAAATGTGTTGATTATAACTAAATATAAATAGTTTTGAATTAAATATTAATTATTTTTAACTTTTTTCCTAAATTGTAAGCTAAATTGTACTGCATAACAAGTATGGCTCATTTACAAGTGAAGATTTGGGAAAAGAAACAAGAGATTCCATGTCTAGTAGCTTATTGTTAAATTTGTGGAAAATCGGGTGACCAGATCGCAAAACGCAGACAAAGCTTAAATTCAGCTCACCTCACAAAGCCTATCTCTCTCGTTCGGCATGAACTTCAACATTTCATTGTGAACCTATTATTTTTTTTGTAAATCAAGCTTTGTGCTTCACTCGTCTCATAATATTCACTTAAAATAACATTCACATACCACTCACTCACTCACTCACTCACTCACTCACTCACTCACTCACTCACTCACTCACTCACTCACTCACTCACTCACTCACCACCTCACTCACTCACACCCACTCCTCACTCACTCACTCCACCACCACTCACCACTCACTCACCACTCACCACCACCACCACCACTCACTCACTCACTCACTCACCACCACCTCACCACCACCACCACCCACTCACACTCACTCCTCACTCACTCACTCCACTCACCACTCACTCACCACTCCTCACTCACCACCACCACCACCCACACCCACCACTCACTCACCACCACTCACTCACCACACCACCTCACTCACCACACCTAAACCCTCACCACTCACCCACTCACTCACTCACTCGCTCCACCAAACTCACTCACCCACCCACTCACTCACCCACTCACTCACCCTCACTCACTCACCACCCACCCACCCACCCACTCACCACCACCACCACCACCACTCACTCCAAACCCACTCACTCACTCACCACTCACTCACACCACCACTCACTCACTCACTCACTCACTCCTCACTAAACCCACCCACCACTCACTACCACCACTCACTCACTCACTCCTCCTCCTCACTCACTCCTCCACCACCACTCACTCACCACTCACTCACTCACTCACCACCACCACTCACTCACTCACCACTAAACCCACCTCACTCACACCACCACTCACTAAACCCACTCACTCCACTCCTCACTCACTCACTCACTCACTCACTCACTCACTCACTCACTCACTCACTCACCTCGCTTGCTTGCTCACCCACCCAATAACTCACTCACTTACCCAGCAGAATGATGTCATTGTAGGGAAGTGAACGTCGTGCCACCCCTAAGATGAGGTGCTCTGCAGAGTGAGCTCTCAACAGCGCCACCTGCACACACACACACATCAACACACAGGTCTGCCATAGAAGTGATAGCTCATGATCAAACAAACACATTTGGGAACAGGCCTACCCTGTCATCCACAGATAGCTCACAGAATTCAGGGATACGCTTCGCCCACTCCACTAGGAGGAGGAGCTGCTGTTTCATGGATTCACACACATCACCCACACAGGCGATCTTCTTGGTGTTGATATCCCTCATGAGATTCTGGGAGGGGTTCTGTGGATGGCATAATGAGTAGAGTTAGTGGATAAAACCATAAACTGAAGCTGGAACAGAATGAAAAATACTGTTTGAACTCAAGAAACAAAATGTATGAGGTTTTGACTCAGAGACCCTCAACTGTCCACAAAAATATTAATATAAGTCCCTCTAGCTCTAGTTTTGTTTTCAAATCCTATTTTAATCTGTGGACACTACTAGTTTCTGCAAATTAAAAAAGGTAACTACAATAATTATAATTCAACAATTTAAGTAATTACATTTCAGATTTCTGGATGCTTTAGGAGATGAACGTTTGAAAGAAAGGAATATTGTTCACAAATGAATGTTTTCAAAGTAAGTTCATCAGAAAGCTCACCTGAGTGAAAGCCTCTGCCTGCATCAGCACATCAATGGTGAGAGTGCCCACGACCTGGCCTTCTCTACGACAGCTGATACGGTCACGCTCATTCTGAACAGCTAAGAGACAAGAAAAGATCAGTGAAAAATAATATCAATTTACCTGTGTTTCTTATAAAAAACAGATAACAAAGCCAGCACATGCATATTAAATAAAAATGGTCAAAAAACAAAAACAAAACAGTAACTGTCACAGTGTAACACCCTTGTGGAAAAGAAAAGACACTATGAAATCAAAATTGACCATTCTTATTTTTTTATGTCATATTGCAGTATTTATTATACATTATTTATCTGTGCACATCATTTTTTATTTTTTTTTTTCACATGCCCTCATAATCTTTAAATAAAATACCTTCCCCTCCCTCTTGCAGCGACATCTCTTCTCTTCTCTGCAGGGTGGGACAACCTGTCACTCACATGAGCTCCACCAATAGCAAACTACAACCATCAAATCAATTTCCGATGGACAAAATGATGTCCCACCCTACATTTTTTCTTGTGCGAGAAGCCGTTTCACTAAACATCACAATAGAGAAGAAAAGACTATTGCAACTTCTGTTTCGCGCCGACTTTAATTGCTTAGTTGGAGTATGCACTTGCAACCTTAAAGTATATTTTTACATTTTACTAGCTTATAATAAAATTAATAATTAAGGAAAAGTCCACTTAAGTGTATGTAAAAAAAAAAAAAAAAAAAAAGAGTACACATTAGTGACTGTTTCTTAACAAACTTAAGTACACTTTTAAAAAGTTTAAAAGTTTAAAAGTAATAATGTTAAGTTAAAAGTACATTTTAGATCATTATGTTTTAATAAACTTTTGTTGTGCTTTAAAGAAGTAGTTGACTAAATAAAGCACATGTAAAGCACTTGATTACAATTGACATTTAAGATTACATTTAAGGTTAATATGTAATAATATTAAATGTACTAAATTGCAACTTCATCATTATAAATGAGCACAAATTAGTACTGTCAATCGATTTAAAAAATAACTAATTAAGAGGATTTTAAATATTTTATCTTACATGTAGGAAATCAAACGCTTCACAGTCTTCACTGCATATATTATAAATTAAATATAGATTCATTTTTATTAAAGCTACAAAAGTTATTCAGTCAAGAGTGATTTTCTCTTTTTCTCTTTATCGCACTTGAATGGTTTAAAAGCATTTGCATGAATAAAAGTATGATAATTTAATGTACTGCTAGCTAAAGGATGACAGAAAAAAATGGGTGCTGCGTTAAATATTTTTAGCGTGTTAAAATAAAAATAAAAAATAAATAAAACATTGCATATAATTTTCGATAGAAATGATAATAAAGCATATTTTACAATAAATGGATCTCAGTAAATTCAGCGGTACACTTTAACCATATTTTAAAGACAATAGAAGTAATTAAATTATATATGAAGATGTACTTAAATCCTAATTAAGTGGGTCACAAATCACTCTAAAGTTCAGCTAATTGCTGTAACTAATAAAATTATATTACACTTAACATGCAATTAAGTGTCTGAAAACAATACATTCAGATTGCATTTCAATATATTACTTTAAGTATGATAAAGTGTAATTCTTTTTTACAAGGACAGGTAGCATGTTTATATACACACCGATCAGGCAAAACATTATGAGGCGAATTGAATAACACTGATTATCTCTTCATCACAGCACCTGTTCGTGGGTGGGATATATTAGGCAGCAAGTGAACATTTTGTCCTCAAAGTTGATGTGTTAGAAGCAGGAAAAATGGACAAGTGTAAGGATTTGAGCGGGTTTGACAAGGGCCAAATTGTGATGGCTAGACCCCTGTCCATCGCTGAAAGCGCCAACAGTGGGCATGTGAGCATCAGAACTGGACCACGGAACAATGGAAGAAGGTGGCCTGGTCTGATGAATCATGTGGATGGCCGGGTGCGTGTGTGTCGCTTACCTGGGGAAGACGTGGCACCAGGATGCACTATGGGAAGAAGGCAAGCCGGCGGAGGCAGTGTGATGCTTTGGGAAATGTTCTGCTGGGAAACTTTGGGTCCTGCCATCCATGTGGATGTTACTTTGACACGTACCACCTACCTAAGCATTGTTGCAGACCATGTACACCCTTTCATGCAAACGGTATTCCCTGGTGGCTGTGACTCTTTCAGCAGGATAATGCGCCCTGCCACAAAGCAAAAATGGTTCAGGAATGGTTCGAGGAGCACAACAATGAGTTTGAGGTGTTGACTTGGCCTCCAAATTCCCCAGATCTCAATCCAATCAACATCTGTAGGATGTGCTGAACAAACAAGTCGGATCCATGGAAGCCCCACCTCACAACTTACAGGATTTAAAGGATCTGATGCTAACATCTTGGTGCCAGATACCACAGCACACCTTCAGGGGTCTAGTGGAGTCCATGCCTCGATGGGTCAGAGCTGTTTTGGCAGCAAAAGGGGGACCAACATACTATGTGTATACTATATATTTCAATATTAACTTTTCTATACTTTTTCAATATTAATTTGAAGAACAGCCCTGTCCCGCACAAAAGAGTAATAAGTACAATAAGAGAAGTAAGTACAATTTATTTTATCTTTTCAGATAACATCAAGAAGATCACTGAAATGTATTGTTTCTCTGTTACTTTTTTAAATGGATGCAGCTTCATCTTACTTACATGCTCTATCTATTTCAATAAATGCAAAGGACAAAGGACACTAGCCCTCACTGTGAAACTTGGCATCTTTAAAAGCAACTTTGACATGTTAGGCTCATGCATGGAGCAGAGCAATACCTTTCTAAAGTTTTTAATCAGTGGCTCAGGCTTTTATATTGTTTCTTCGCTTTTCACCTTGAAAGTATATTAAATTTTATATGATAGTTTTGGGAATTGCCTTATTGTAATATTTTCAGTTCACCCAATTGTTCAATATCTTGAATTCACATAGGCATGCAGACATTCATAAGTATTGGAATAAGTCCAATAACTCAATTAGTTTATATGTAGGCCCAGTCCAGATCTGACCTTGAAGAAAGTCTTTAAACTCTGCGTCATAAACTAAAATTAAATGGACTTTTCTCATGCTTTTACCTTCTTTTCTCATGCCGGCTCTGAAACACTTTCGAAGTCTGCAGTATCGACACTGGTTCCTTTTGTCTTTGTCCACCACACACTGCCTGCTGAACCTTCACACACACAAAGACAGAAATACATACTATAATTCTCACATTTGAAGAGATCCAATTAAACACCTCAGGTCATACTCTTACAACTTCTGATAAAGGTGGTCACAGATCAAAGTTTAAAAAAAACATTTTATAAGACATAGACATTGTGGTAATTGATAGAAGGGCTCCTAAATTACTAAATGTCTGGTTGGGCCAGACAAAATTACAGAATAGTGTAGGGGTAAGACGCATGGCATCAAGTTTTGACGCAAATCGACCCGAGGTTCGAATACACCTTTTGCCAAACTCACTCTACTCCCTTTTCCCATCACATAACATATCGGGTGGGTCTTGTCCCACCCACATACAATGGTTCCGACGCCCATGTATAAAGGTAACACTTTACAATAAGGTTGTATTAGTTAACATTACTTAATGCATTAGTTAACATACCTCTGTTCGGCATTAGTTAATCTTTGTTAACGTTAACTCACACATAGCCTAATGCATCTATTTACATTAACAGCACAATTAGTTAATTAATTAGTTAACATAACAATGGACAACACCTCAGTTCAGCATTAATCTTAACTCACACATATATTAATGCATCTATTCATGTCAACAGTGCAATTAGTTAACATTAGTTAACACTCCTAACCATGAACAATGCCTGTAGCTTTACTGTTTTGTAAGGTTATCTTTACTGTACATATTTACATTAGTTGACATAGCAGTTGACATACACTAAAGATGAACATTTCTAACTCACCACCTTACTCTAAAGTAGGGCTGGGCGGTATATCGAGTTTGTACGATATATATATTTTTAGAAACGATATGGAATGAGGCAATACCGTTTATATCGATCGATATATAGATTGATACGAACGCATCTGAAAAATATCGGAGTACGCAGAGTGAGCTGATGCAGGGAAAGTTTATGATATAATTTGCCCTCAACATTACATATGCTTTATATTAAAGGCTTCAAAATAACTGGTAAGATATAGTTAACACGTATAGTTTAAAGCAGCTTGCTCTGAGACATAGGCTACTTGTGCTGACAGACAGATAAATACTTGCGGTGTTTAATGCGTTTGACATGTGGTGCTTTCCTCAGCGCATAACTTAGATTTCACAGGTATATTCTCCATCTGTAAATGTTAGAAAGTCATGCAAATATGTTCATTTTGCTGTCAGTAGAGGATGAGCCTTCTGCATGTGAATCTCCGCTATAGTTCAGGCATCCGTGAATGAGCGCCAAACAGACGGAGCACAAAAGAATAGGAGCGCAATAATTCTGACTAAAATATACATATTTCTAAAATATTTGTTGTTGGACAATAAATGTGCCATATGTGGAACTTTAAACCTACAAATAAGTATATTTTTATGAAAGTGACCATTATAATGGGGTAATAAAATGTAGGCTAATAGCTATGCTTTGTTTTTATTTTCAGTTTTAGTTTAGTGAATTATTAATTTTGTTTTTAGATTGTAATGTTACAATGTTAGAATGTAATATGACTTTAACCCCTTTTGCACATAATATATGCATAGCCTATATTACATTCACTGTATTTGTTAGCCTTCAATATCATTGTTTTTAGGACATCATTGGGCAGGATGTGAAATAAAATTAATTAGTCTATTATTAAAATAAATACAGAATTTTTAATTTTTTTAATATCCAAATAGAAAAAAAAAAAAAAAGCGTAGAAAATACCGGGATATATACCGTGTATCACCATTCAACCAAAAAATACAGAGATATGATTTTTTGGCTGTGTGAGTTGTTATGTGAGTAAAACTCCTCTGATCTCAAGAGACGCTCCAGCGACCAATTCTAGGGGTTGTAGCCTTTAGCCTCCTTGTTAGAGCATCCAACTCTCATGCCAGCGGAACCGGGTTTAAGTCCCGCTTGGAGTGGGCGGTTTGAACAGGAGGGGTTACACTAGGACTAGTGAATGTTTTATGAGCAGTTGGACAACCATATTCAGCCGCACAGACCTGAAGCACAACCAAAACAATGTTCTTCCGCAAAATGCATGGAGTTTTTTTTTTTTTTTTTTTTACCACTAAAGGGCCATAGTGTACCTTTTTTAATTCATTAAATGTCCGGTCACAGCCAATGCCTATGGGATCCTACACTGGCTTTCATTGTGCTCTCAACAAGTACCAGGTAACAAACTGAAATCTTAATCTCAAAAGTAAAATTTCAAACCCTTCTATACTGGTTACTACTCTTTCTGCTTTGTATAGCAACAATTCACACTATGTTTAACTAACCTAGATGAATTAAAAATGATTTGTAAGCATGTTAAGCACATATAGTGTATAGTTATGAATCTGATGGTGAATTCTCACCTGCATGTGTAGGCATGGTTCTTGCGCACACTCCTTCTAAAGAAGCCCTTGCAGCCATCGCAGCTGGACGCACCATAGTGTTTTCCTGTAGCTCTGTCTGCGCAGATAGCACAGAGATTCATGCTGCTCTGCTGCGGCACAGGATCTGGGACTGATGCAGATGCATGGCCTGGTATTAGATGATCTTAGTTGGAAAAAGAGTGGAAAACAGATTTTGATGTATGTAATATCAGTTTAACAACCTTTAAGTACCATTCAAAAGTTTCGGTCTGACTGGGGTCCAAGGCTGCATTTGTTTAAAACAGTCAAATTGTGAAATATTAACTGTTAAATACATGTTTTCTATTTTAATATACTTAAAAATGATGGCAAAGCTGATTTTTCAGCATCATTATTCCAGTCTTCAGTCAGACAATCTTTCAGAAATCATTCTAATATGTAGATTTGCTACTCAAGAAACATTTCTAAATACACACGGCCGCACAGGCATTTATAACGGTGCAGAGCAGAGCGAGTGTTTTCTATTAATTCCTTTGGAAGTTGAGCTTCCATATGAATAAACTGAAAACGCTCGCTCTGCTTGCTTGAATGCTGGGTTCATTATTATTCTTAATGAAAAACACAACAACAAAACATTACAATGACAAACTCACTTAAATAGGCGCTTTTACATTTCGCTTTGAAACCAAATCTTCCGCCATTGACTTAAGCCGGGATACACTGCACGATTTTAGCAATCCTATAAGATCATTACAAATCACACTGTGCGACATGGATCTACAAACCCGATTCCAAAAAAGTTGGGACACTGTACAAATTGTGAATAAAAACAGAATGCAATGATGTGTAAGTATCAAATTTCAATATTTTATTCAGAATACAACATAGATGACATATCAAATGTTTAAACTGAGAAAATGTATCATTTTAAGGGAAAAATAAGTTGATTTTAAATTTCATGGCATCAACACATCTCCAAAAAGTTGGGACAAGGCCATGTTTCCCACTGTGTGGCATCCCCTCTTCTTTTTATAACAGTCTGCAAACGTCTGGGGACTGAGGAGACAAGTTGCTCAAGTTTAGGAATAGGAATGTTGTCCCATTCTTGTCTAATACAGGCTTCTAGTTGGTCAACTGTCTTAGGTCTTCTTTGTCGCATCTTCCTCTTTATGATGCGCCAAATGTTTTCTATGGGTGAAAGATCTGGACTGCAGGCTGGCCATTTCAGTACCGGATCCTTCTTCTCGCAGCCATGATGTTGTAATTGATGCAGTATGTGGTCTGGCATTGTCATGTTGGAAAATGCAAGGTCTTCCCTGAAAGAGACGACGTCTGGATGGGAGCATATGTTGTTCTAGAACTTGGATATACCTTTCAGCATTGATGGTGCCTTTCCAGATGTGTAAGCTGCCCATGCCACATGCACTCATGCAACCCCATCCCATCAGAGATGCAGGCTTCTGAACTGAGCGCTGAGAACAACTTGGGTTGTCCTTGTCCTCTTTAGTCCGGATGACATGGCGTCCAAGTTTTCCAAAAAGAACTTCAAATTTTGATTCGTCTGACCACAGTTTTCCACTTTGCCACAGTCCATTTTAAATGAGCCTTGGCCCAGAGAAAACGCCTGCGCTTCTGGATCATGTTTAGATATGGCTTCTTTTTTGACCTATAGAGTTTTAGCCGGCAATGGTGAATGGCACGGTGGATTGTGTTCACCGACAACCCATGTTGTGATTTCCATTACAGTAGCATTCCTGTATGTGATGCAGTGCCGTCTAAGGGCCTGAAGATCACGGGCATCCAGTATGGTTTTCCGGCCTTGACCCTTACACACAGAGATTGTTCCAGATTCTCTGAATCTTTGGATGATATTATGCACTGTAGATGATGATAGCTTCAAACTCTTTGCAATTTTTCTCTGAGAAACTCCTTTCTGATATTGCTCCAGTATTTTTGGCCGCAGCATTGGGGGAATTGGTGATCCTCTGCCCATCTTGACTTCTGAGAGACACTGCCACTCCGAGAGGCTCTTTTTATACCCAATCATGTTGCCAATTGACCTAATAAGTTGCAAATTGGTCATCCAGCTGTTCCTTATATGTACATTTAACTTTTCTGGCCTCTTATTGCTACCTGTCCCAACTTTTTTGGAATGTCTAGGTCTCATGAAATCCAAAATGAACCAATATTTGGCATGACATTTCAAAATGTCTCACTTTCAACATGTGATATGTTATCTATATTCTATTGTGAATAAAATATAAGTTTATGAGATTTGTATATTATTGCATTCCTTTTTTATTCATAATTTGTCCCAACTTTTTTGGAATCGGGTTTGTATTAAACTTGGGTACGACATGCATGTAGACTGTACGATGATGATACCTATTGACTCGTAGGCTACAATGCAAGTTTCTAATAAAAAACAACACGACTATCACAGCAAGCCTACTGTCTTCATGTATATACTCACCAAGACTGGCATTTTGACATGTTTTTGTGTATATTTGAACGTTTAGGCATGCACCTGAAACTAGTATACTTTGCTACTTAGTATACATTCCAAGTATCCTTTGCTCGTCTGTGTTCTGTTCTGTCTCGCAGCGCACACGTGTGTCTCTTTTATAGGTTAATGCACTTTTAATAACTCTTTTTAAAATAAAGCATGTCCTGCAGAAGACTGCATTTTACAACAGTCCCGTTACATGATTTGACTGATTTGTATGTTAGGTTTAGGCTTTTAAGCAGGGGCGAAAGCATACCGAAAGGACTAGCATGCGGTACAATGATAATTTGTCTTGATTATAATCATTTCACAATCATTGGAAGCCAAAATCGAAGCCCTACTGCTCTATTGCTGTTGAATTGTTTTTCAAATGCGTCACGACGCATGAAAGACACATGATATAATTTGGCTAGTCATCACAGCCATATAGTTGGCAGTCATTGCTGTATTTTAAAGGGTTAGTTCACCCAAAAATTAAACTAAAAATTACTCACCCTCATGTTGTTCCAAACCCGTAAGAACTTAAGATATATCTTAATTTGTGTTCTGAAGATGAAGGAAGGTCTTACAGGTTTGGAACGACACGAGGGTGAGTAATTAATTACATAATTTTCATTTTTGCGTGAACTATCCCTTGACATTACTACGAGGACATAAAGGATCACGATCTCTATGATCGATCATGACATAAAATCATCAGATCTCCCACCCTTATTTCATGGTGACTTTAACACATTTTAACGTGGGAGGGACAATAACACTGAATTTATCTGAATATAATTGGCAGTCCCCTTGTTGCAGAACCCTGATGTAAATGATTGCAATTTTTACTCAGCAGAGGAAATGTGTCCAATAACCCAGTGGGTTATCCGCTCGGAGTCAGAGTGTCTGTACTTATTACTTTGCGAAAGAGAAACTCCATTTAATTAAACAGGTCAGTGAAAAGACTCAGTCTACTGCTATTTCCTAGGTAATTTCGCAGTGTTAGCTAAAATTTAATTCAATTCCCTCATGTGTTGCATTAAATTGGGCTCTGAATTTGATTGCCACCAGTTTGCATCCCAAGCCAGTGAACGTCACATCTTCACTTAGGCGATGCAGGAATAAAGCCTAATGTATGCAAATAATACACTGCACTTTAAACCCACTCAGAGAGGTAATATCCTCTAACATATAGAACGCCTCTGGGTTCAAAGGCCAGTTATATTATATTAAGAGTCTACAACGCTTCTGGCACCCACGCATGTGTGCTTTGGTAAGATGGATCCAGTATATCTGAATCAGCAGTGCTTCTAATGATTATAGAAAATGAGATTATAATGGAAAGCAGGAACAGGTTGAAGTGGTGTGTGCACAAGCTTTTGAAAACTCCTCTTATGACTGGATAGTAATTGAAATAGCAGCATCTCATGCTATAGGACCTAATGTCATTGTGAAGTTACATTTTAGTGCCCTGTTCTGTGAGCAAATGGCCTAAACACTCAAGTATGGAAGAGTTTAAAAATGAGAATGGTTAAACACATGCTCTACTTGGCTTGCATTTCGGTTCTCCATGTTCATTGGCAGCAGACATGCATACAAACTGCTGACAGACCACTTTTAAACATTTATCTTTGTGTTTATGTTTTAACTCAGCCGTGCATGTAGTGTATATGCAACTCAAATGCAATATCAATCATATTCAAACAAGCCTCCCCTGCTGAAAAGACCATCTTTGCTGGTCAACAGGATAAATCGTGTTTTGGAAGCTGTTCTCGAGAATGGGATGCTACTGGTGCACCAGGATAGGTCAATGACAGGACACTTATGTTTTGTTTTATCTATCAATATATTTAAATTTAATTTCAAGACAAATGTCCTGATAGATAAGGGAGTCAATGCCTCATTAAAAGATTAATTCATTAAAAGATAAAATTCTATTTTGTATATGATTTTTTAAATCAGTCATGTGGTACATAAAATAGAAAATGATGAATCATCAAGAGAACCCCTGAAGACCCTCATGTGTGTCAAGGTCAATATGTATTTTAATAAAATTTGAGATAATTGTACCTTTTTATCATGTCAAGGCATTTTAGTTATGAAATGAAAATGTAATGGCTAAAAACTGTATTGATATGCTATTCATTAATAATCGATGATATTTATATAAAACAATTTTTTTACCTTGAAATAATGTATTTCAAAATACATTAAAATAGGTATAGGTTTTCAAGACTATATGAAACCAACATGAACACAAAAAATACATTTCTAAAGAATGCTATGGCTAAGCTACCAGCACTAACCAGCATTAACTAGCCCAGCTGGTCTTTTCAGCAAGGCCTTCAAGCTTCAATAGAACAAGGCTTGTCTTCAGAATTCATCCCTGTCATTTTGCGTCAGTAACTGGGTTATGAGTCAGCAGACCAAAGGTTAGACGTACCTGTTTGTACAGGGAGAACACGGAGACCGTCAAACTCTAGCATGGTGAATGTAGGGTCCAGGGTTATTCCGTAGTCTGTTGCGCTCAGGTTGAGTGAAGTCCCAGAGATCTTCATGGTAAAGTCTGGATTCGGCCTGTATCTGAGAATCAACAGCACACTGTAAAGCTCTCCAGCGTTTCACTCAGTGGCTTTTTGAGTCCATTCAAGCTTGTAAACACTTCAGCCTCAGCATATCAGTGTGTTCTTGGATCTATTACTTTGCCCTTCCTTATAAATGGACTTCCAATGTTGGAATCACATAGATGTCTTCCAGCGATCGTTGTTCTGCCATACATTGCCTGGATCCAGGGACTGAAGTGGAGATTTACTGAGGATACAGTAATTAACGTCCAAGACTCATCAGAGCTAGACTGATAGACAGGCTGAGATTTTATCAAATGTCTATGTGTTTGCTGTTCTCTTATCAGTGTAGAGGGAATCATAAAGGGGAGGGCTCTGGACCAGGTAAACATGACTCACTTTTCAGTGGGAAATAATATCAAGCTCATATGTATCAGCATAGTGTTGTTACTTTATTTGCTTTATTGAGTTTAAAAGATGCACCTTACCACAAGTAGCACAGAGACCAGCAGCAGGATCGCAGTCGTAGTGTGAAGTTGATGAGTCTACATAGTGTTTTTGGTCGCCCAATGACCATCTTCTTTCTTCAAGAGAACAGCCAGTAGCTTTTATTTTCAAACTTTGCCCTTTGGTACATTTGCTATCAGGTCAATGGTGCTATTGATCAAAGGCAGCATGATAACATGTTATTGAGTTACATTCATTCTCTTGTACCACGTTAAAATTGGATTACATTGCTGGTGATACAATAAGAACAACTTGAGCTCTTTTGCCATTATTATCAACACAATCAACAAGAAAACTATTCAGTGCCCCCACAAAAGTATTTGGATATTTAAAGGTGCAGTCAGTAAGTTTTTGTTTATCTCTTATTCTTCTAAATAGTACCAGTGGTTTCAGACTTTATTGTGACACCTATTGGTCTTGTTTAATAGTTGCTGCTAGTCTCACCAGGTTTTGCTAGAAAATAACTGGACTGAAATCTTAAAAATAATGGTTTCAAAAGGGGGTTTTCGCAGTGATGTCATAGATGTACCAATTTTGGTTCCCAGAAGAACCTTTCAGTAAACAGTTCTTAAAGAACAATTTTTTTTTCTTAGAGTGAAAAAAAAAAAAAAAAAAAAAAAACATTTTAATAAACTGAAGAACTTTTTCCAATACAAAGAATCTTTAGGCTAATTGTGGATTCCATGGATATTCTACATGTAACTCTATATGCAACATGTATTCTACATAAAATTCTAAAAAAAAAGATTGTTTAAGAGTGTAGTGATCCCCTATACACCCCCTTCAATAGTGATTTTGTTCCAGTTTTCTATGTTCTGCCAAAAACATTTAGCTTTTGTCCATTTCTATTCCTTCAAAAAGTCTTCCATCTTCTCCATGCAAGTTATTCAAGAACCAAGCGACCATCTTATCATGACATAAATGCACTGGATTAGAAATTATGATTTTTATTGTCCTTAACTCTTAAGACATAAATCCACCCACTTTATTTTTCAGCAATTTTAGTGACTTCTTGAAAAAAATGAGCCCAAAATCACTTGTAATAAGTGGGCTTGGCAACTCTGGTTGCTGCCACTTCACACTGAAACAGTTTGTTAATCTTTTGTTTTATTTGTTTACATTTTCCCTCCATCTTATGCTACACACATCCATATTAATGCATATTTTTAGATCAAATCTCAACAATATGCAGCAGCTGTGGCCATTGAATGTACATGCTCTGTGATATGTTGCAGTTGCAGCATTAGTATATATATATAGTATATATATATATATATATATATATATATATATATATATATATATATACACTCACCTAAAGGATTATTAGGAACACCATACTAATACTGTGTTTGACCCCCTTTCGCCTTCAGAACTGCCTTAATTCTACGTGGCATTGAACAAGGTGCTGAAAGCATTCTTTAGAAATGTTGGCCCATATTGATAGGATAGCATCTTGCAGTTGATGGAGATTTGTGGGATGCACATCCAGGGCATGAAGCTCTCGTTCCACCACATCCCAAAGATGCTCTATTGGGTTGAGATCTGGTGACTGTGGGGGCCATTTTAGTACAGTGAACTCATTGTCATGTTCAAGAAACCAGTTTGAAATGATTCAAGCTTTGTGACATGGTGCATTATCCTGCTGGAAGTAGCCATCAGAGAATGGGTACATGGTGGTCATAAAGGGATGGACATGGTCAGAAACAATGCTCAGGTAGGCCGTGGCATTTAAATGATGCCCAATTGGCACTAAGGGGCCTAAAGTGTGCCAAGAAAACATCCCCCACACCATTACACCACCACCACCAGCCTGCACAGTGGTAACAAGGCATGATGGATCCATGTTCTCATTCTGTTTACGCCAAATTCTGACTCTACCATCTGAATGTCTCAACAGAAATCGAGACTCATCAGACCAGGCAACATTTTTCCAGTCTTCAACTGTCCAATTTTGGTGAGCATGGTATATATATAGGTGAGTGTATGTATATATATATATATATATATATATATATATATATATATATATATATATATATATATATATATATATATATATATATATATATATATATATATTACATTTGGTTGTTATATTGTTTGGTATTCTTTTTTTCTTGTGAATGGCAGTGAAGTGGCACAGCGGACGCTGGTAGATCACATATGTGAAGTGTCATATCAGAGGTGTAGTTCATTACATTAATTATGAATATGTTCCACAGACGTTTGACAACCACAAAGTAGTTATATCAGTGTTTCTCAACTGGTGGGTAGCGGAGTGTGTAGTCAAAGAAACAACAACAACAAACGTAATTCTAAATGTTTTTTCTGATGTGAGTCTTTTATTTTGAAAGACATGCGTGAACGCTGCTGACATTTCTGTCAGATGCCTTTTAAGTAATATCAGTATCTGCTGTCAGATGAGATGTTGTCAGGCTATTTATAAGTGACATTATTCTAACATAATTTTTGTAGCTTATTACAAAATAAAAATGTCTCTCACCTAAGAAAAACTAACTTTCCAGCCCTGTCAGATATTATGCTGCAACATCGTAGTTACGTGTCAATTAGTAAGTCATGAAATTACCAAAAAGTACCAATAAATTACATAACTGGACTGGTACATCGTGTGTTAGCTGGGAACAATTGTAATGCATCCAGGTGTGATGTTCATTATGTTCATCAGGATCAGAGTCCATATGTCTTATTAAAGAATTAGTTCACCCAAAAATGAAAATTCTGTTATTAATTACTCACCCTCATGTCGTTCCAAACCCGTAAGACCTTAAGATTTTTTTGATGAAATCCAAGATGTTTCTGAACCAGCCATATAGGCAGCAATGTCACTACAACTTTCAAGGCCCAGAAGACATCGTTAAAATAGTCCATGTGACTCCAGTGGTTCAACCTTAATGTTATGAAGCGACAAGTAACGATTTTATTCAATAATTTATTCTCGTCTGTATCAGTCTCCTACACTGTTGACGTAGTAAACACAGTACAGCGCTTCCAGGTTCTACGTTCAGAAAGCTCTCGGATTTCATCAAAAGATCTTCATTTGTGTTCCGAAGATGAACAAAGGTCTTACGGGTTTGGAACGACATGAGGGTGAGTAAATGATGACAGAATTTTCATTTCTGGGTGAACTATCCCTTTAAAAGTTCATGTTAGTGTTAGTGTTAATTTTCACTTTTGTGCTTTTTTCTGTATTTTTGATACCTTTGGTGGCTTGTACCAACTTACCTTTATTGTGTTAACAAACTAGTTTGGGACTGCTATTTAATATCCTTACCTTACAGACCTACGGTTTATTTATCAGTGTTAGTGATAATCTTATAATTTATGTTTATGTTAAATAAAGAGGTAGGGAAGGTACTTGGTTGCTTGGTTCAAATTCCTGAAAACCTGGGTCAAAATGTGGGTCCCATGGCCAAACCATCTGAAAACCACTGGACTACTTTATATCAAATGATAAAAAAGATTAAAACAATTCTAGGTGAACTCTTTGAAGACAGCTGTGAGAACGTTATACTTGTATATCAAATTTTAGCATTTTCTAAATTTTCTCGAGTTATAAAGTGAATGGTGTAATGGTCTGTGCTATCCAGAAAATTGCAGGACGTTTCTTATTAAATTTCCTTTTGTGTGTGTGTGTGTGTGTGTGTGTGTCTGTGTGTCTCTCTGTGTGTGTGTGTAATTTTAAATATTGTGCTCTATATAATATCTTCCTAAGAACAATCAACAGATATGTCTCTTTAATCCCTTCACAAATAATTTATTACACAAATTTGAATAATAGTCTTTTTTAACAGGGGACGGATTATAAAATAAAAATAAATAGGAGTAGGATAGAATGTAGTCATTTTATTTTGACAAATTAGCTATAACAAATTATATGTCAGGCTGCATATTACATTGTTAGAAAAAAAAAAAAAACTTAAAAAAAAGAAAGATCCATCATGCTTTGCTGTAATGGGATTTCCTCGGTGAGCATCGCTCCTTCTCTAAATGTCACACTAGGCCGTGGGTCAGACCTCCCTCAGCACACAATAACACACACAGACCACGCTTTAGATGATTGAGAGCTCATAAAAACCTGTCAGTCACAGCACAGCAGAGAAGTGTGCTGTAGTCCCCCAGAAGTTATTGCTGCTGTGCACTGAAAAATTATTTCAGAGCAGTTTGAATTCTAGGTTATTTGCCGGACAAATCATTTTTATTCATTTATTTGGGTAATTCTGAATAATCATGCATTTTATTTGATATTTTTTAAAATAATGACCTGAAGTTGTTTTTGCATTCATCACTAGGTGGAGACAAAGTACAGAGTAAACATCAATACCTCACTTAGATTTTTTGAAGGGCACTCACAGACCAAATGCCAGACCTAAAACCATATGCACCTTTTTATGAAGGAACAGCATGAAACATGTCTTACCATTACAAGAAAAGAAAGACTCCGCCAGATACCAAAGGTTCAGATTGCAGTGCTCTATTCTATGCCTTAAGTGACTAAAATAAGTGGCTCACCTGTCTTAAATCTGAATGCGTACAGCCAGTGTAAGGCTCTGTCAGTGCACCAGAATTTACTCCTCACAGGTGCACTCGAGGCAGCTCTACCTGTCTGCATGTGTGGACTGAAGAATGATTGATGGGCGAGAGCAGCTGTATTTCAGAGTCTCAGTGCCTGTGCAGTTTGGAAAGGTAAAGTGTGGAGAGCAGCAAAATTGGACTTGGCTGTTGCTCAGTGCTGTCACAACCTTGCCTGTAATGCGGCTAGGGCTATTAACCAAACATAAATAAATGATGTCTCTGGTGCTTCATATAGCAGCCTAGCATCTGAAACTCTTCCCTTTTCAAATCTTTTGTCATGGTGCAGTCATATGAAGTTATGCTTTTAGGTAAATACAGGCTTAGAATTCTGCAAAAATCAAAGTAATGCACTGTATCATTATCAGGACATTAAGAGACCATTGATTTCTGAACTTGGAGTGGTCTCTTTAATTTTTTCCAGAGCTGTATACATATAACCAAACTTTTGAACGGCAGTGCATATATAGATGCCGTTCAAAAGTTTGGGATTAATAAGATTTTGTAATGTTTTAAAAATAAGTCTCTTCATGCTCATCAAGGCTGCATTATATATATATATATATATATATAAAAAAATAAAAAAATAAATAAAAAAAGTAATATTGTGAAATATCATTACAATTTAAAATAAAAATTTAATATTTAAAATGTATATTTTAAAATGTAATTTATTCCTGTGATCAAAGCTGTATTTTCAGCATCATTACTGCAGTCTTCAGTGTCACATGATCCTTCAGAAATCATTCTAATTGTCATTCTACTAATTCTAATTCTAATATGCCGATTTGCTGCTCAAGAAACATTTATTATTATTATTATCAATGTTGAAAACAGCTGTGTCTCTTTTTCAGGATTCTTTGATGAATAGAAAGTTCAAAAGAACAGCATTTATCTAAAAATGTACACAACTTAGGGCTGCATGATTATGACAAAATATATATATATATATATATATATATATATATATATATATATATATATATATATATATATATATATATATATATATATATATATATATATATATATATATATATATATATATATATTATATATATTTTATATAAATGTCATATATATTTTTTTTGTATAAATGTCAACCATACCCATGCCAACCATGGTTTGATTTAAAAATATGCACGGTATTATAATGTTATAATAAAACTAAAATTAAAACAATGAAACAAAACAAAAACATCTTAAGCATGCAGAATAATGTGAGTGGACAATGATTATTTTTTTTTTTTTGCAATTGTGCCTTGAGCGATTATGTAATGGTGGCATCCGTAATTGTAATAACGATTAGAAATTCAACTAAAACATTCCCTAAAACAACTGTTTGATAATAATCATACATTTTTCGAATCATCATTAGAATGATTTCTGAAGGATCATGTGACACTGAAGACTGGAATAATGATGCTGAAAATACAGCTTTGATCACAGGAATAAATTACATTTCAGAAAATATTCAAATAAAAATAGTTATTTGAAATTATAATATTTCACAGTATTACTGTTTGTTTTGTATTTGTATCCCAAACTTCTGAATGGCAGTATATGTATATACACTAAAAATGCTGGGTTAAAAACAACCCAAGTTGGGTTGAAAATGTACAAACCCAGCAGTTGGGTTGGTTTAACCCATGATTGGGTTGTTTTAACCCAGCGATTGGGTTGTTTTAACCCAGCAATTGGGTTGTTTTAACCCAGGGATTGGTTTGTTTTAACCCAGCGATTGGGTTGTTTAAACCCAGGAATTGGGTTGTTTTAACTCAGCGATTTGGTTGTTTTAACCCAGCGATTGGGTTGTTTTAACCCAGAGTTTGGGTTGTTTTAATCCAAGGATTGGGTTGTTTTAACCCAGAGAGTGGGCTGTTTTAACTCAGTGATTGGGTTGTTTTAACCCAGAGACTGGGTTGTTTTAAGCAAACATTTAACCCAACCGCTGGGTTAAAACAACCAAATTGCTGGCTTTGTCCATTTTCAACGCAACTTGGGTTGTTTTTAACCCAGCATTTTTAGAGTGTAGCTATACACAAAGCTCAGGTTCATGCAAACAATTGGAATGAGCAGAGCTAGAGGTAATCAGGCAGCAGAGAGTATGATTACACTATGGAGATGCATCAAATCCATGCTACATATTTTATACAGACCTCAGTTAATTCTGCAAAAGCAATAGCTGAAATAATGCACTGTATCATTACTGATGCAGTTTGCTAATGGGAAAAAATCTGAGCATAAAAATACATGACCAGGAGGTGTAGAATGTGAATTACTTTGTGGTATACATGGATGATGATGCATTGCACCATCTAGTCATTAAGCTCTGCACAATTGAATTATCAACAAAATTGAACCACTCCAAATATTCACTTTATTAGTTAGAGCATCAAGACTTTTAGTTGAAGGGACTTAATGGTTTTTGTGAGTTCCATTTGCGACCATTTCAGTAATGAAGCTGCAGATTTTTCAGACAGATTGTGTTTTGAGGCCCACTAATATCCATAGCAATTCCGACCGCACCTTACCATGAAAGTGAATGTGGGCACATGCTTACTGGATGTTTGTAAAAGACAATCTGCATTAGAAAACTGCAAACTTCATGCAAAAAGTATGCATGTTCCTCATTAGAGAAAAAAAAAGAGACGTCTGTAGTTTAATTCCAAAAAATGGAGGAGGGATAAAAAAGCAGCAAAAATGGGTTATAAACACATGGCAGTTGTATGATTTAGTGGAGCAATAAAGAATAGAAAGGTGGCCATTCATCATGGGAGCAAGCTCACCAGGAGAGGACCTGTCACGGACACCGCCAAGTCCGGGAGGCAGTTCAGAGCGCACACTCCAAAAATGGGCTCGGACCAATGGCTTTTCCAGACATCTTCAGATGCAGACGAGCATGCTGAGCGTTGAGCACTGTCCGCCATTTCTAAGCAGACACGAGGGGAAGATTCCGGCCAGATGGACAAAAGCATAATATGGACAGTATTCCAGTGCAAAGCCATGACCTGCGTGAAGAATGTGACTTGAAATTTGAAGAAATAACATGTGATTGAAGTAATTACATTTGATTACACGAGACTTTCAGCAGTGATTTTGTAGAATTAGCCACAAGCAGCCATAGATGATGGGCTGTATAGTGCAAAGTGAAGATTCATGGAGCTAGTTTGTAAATTGCTGACATGGAGAAAGAAAATATCCATTCTTCCTAGTACACTACTTTCACTGATAATAATAAAACGTTAATAAATACATGTATTAAAACACTAATTGTATATAATATAATTAATATAACAAAAATATAATATTTTATATTCAGTGTTGGGGAAAGTTACTTTTAAAAGTAATGCGTTACTCCCTAAAAAATAACTAATTGTGTTACTTTTTGCGGCTGACCTTGTTGCATATGCATTTTGAGATGCAAAATTTTAATTTAAATCAGTCACGCGTGATTTAGGTTTGCGTTAGTCAATTTACTGGTATGTGTGCCATTATTTACCACCCCCAAAAAGCATGTTTTAAACTAGACGCTAATTTGCGCTGCCCCTGGTAGATTGAATTTGTCATTATGGAAATGATGAGGTTGCGTCTGTGTTTTTTTAATTTGCATGTCGTTAGTAGATCACGCACAGGACTTTCCACTCCAATTGGCACTTTTATGGGATTACACTCATGATAATTTGCCCTGTTTAGTAAATTTGGCCACAAACATGAAATGAATAAGCCTCATGCTGAATAAAAATGCTAATTCACGGCTGTGCAGTAGAGGGCGCAGCTCAAACAAACCTTACAGCTGTGCTGACATTCTAAAATAGGAAGTTCTAGGGCCCTATCATACACCCAGTGCAATGTGGCACCAGGCGCAACGCAAGTGTCTTTTGCTAGTTTCAGCCCGACGCAGTTATCATTTTCATGTCCTACGCCACAGTGTTTAAATAGCAAATGCATTTTCGCCCAAATAGACTGTGCCTCTGACCAACTGAAACCTTGTCTAAAGTCAATAGCGCATAAATTTGTTATTTAAAGAGCGCGTTCGTAATATGCGTCTATAGGCGGATCCACAACGTGCGTACACTCTGTTTATTACACACATAGGGACGCGCAGCAGCACACAAAATTTTTTAAATTCTCATGGCACAAGCGCAACTGGCTTTTAAAGGGAATGGAAGATGACACTGATTCGTTGCATGTTATGCCCAAAACACAACCATTACTCATTAAGAGACTAGGGACAACCCTATTAGACTATATGCTGGGTGCGCAGACCGTTTTTTTCCATCGTTAAACTAGCAAAAGTGGATTTGGACACGCCCTAAGTTCACTTGCACCATGCTCTTTATGCTGGCTTCATGTGCTATCTGACATTTCATACTTCCCACTTCTGAAGTCGTAATTATGAGCTCATTGCATTCAAATTTTGATTTGAGAGGGCGTTCATGTCCAGTTTTTCAACTAGGAAATTTACTATCATTCTGATAGTACGTGAAGGCAGCATTGGACCATGTGCTTGGATCGTTAAAAGAGGTTTGGGTTGAAAATGGACTAACCCAGCAATTGGGTTGTTTTAACCCAGTAAATGGGTTGTTTTAACCCAGGGGTTGGGCTAAATGTTCGCTTAAAACAACCCATTTACTGGGTTAAAACAACCCAATTGCTGGGTTAGTCCATTTTCAACCCAGCTTGGGTTGTTTTTAACCCAGCATTTTTTAGAGTGTAGAGCTACAATAAGTATCATGCTTACACAGTACACACAATGACTCTGCACTTACTCCTGATTTTTATCAACATGTCATGCGGACAGGAGAGCTGTCAGTCAATAAATGGGAAAACAAAGTAACTTGCATTACTTATTTGAAAAAGTAACTTATTTTGTTGTCATTTTAAAAGTAATGCATTACTTCACTAGTTACTTGAAAAATTACTGATCTGATTACGTAAAATGCATTACTTATTTTATTAGTTGTTACTATTAGTTACTATTTACAATCAATAAAGTATTTACAATACAAAAAGGTTTGTAGAATCACAGAAGCAACACAAAATATAATGCTGTTATCAATATAAAATAGTTTGATAGCCAAATCCAGTCCAATCAAACAAAGTCTCCAGTGATTAAAGTTAAAGGCGATACTCTTTCATATGCAATCTGTGGGATTTTAAGGCCATGACATGCAGTATATAGGCCATGATCTGGTTGTGTGATTACACCCATATGCAGCAGACTACCATGCTTTTATAATGTGGGGTCAAAGTGTCACACACTCGCACTGAAAATCGGTATGGCAGTAGTGTTCATTAACTCTTATAAACTTGAGTTCACTACATGTGGGTGGAACAAACTGCTGTCAGCACAAGGTCATGAATGTTTCCCATGAAGATTCCAGCGGAGATCCCTAACTATTTCCTCTGTCGGAAGCGGTAAAATGGATTTTTTTGGTTTTGTTTTATTTCTTTTTTTACTCCCATATCCATTCGTTGTGCCACTCAGCATGTTTAACCATTTATTTAGTCTTCGCCCACAAGATGTTCTGTTTTCTAAATATGGCTATTTGAACTCGGCTCCATCTTCATTCCATTTGCACCACCATTTACATCAGCTTTACCCTTCAGTCATTCTTCACTTTTTAGTTGCTAAAGAAATGTGGTTTAGATAGCAATGCTTGGCTTTTAAGTTTCTGCAGAAAATGTGCAACACCTTGTGCGGACCGAGTATGTCCATAACTGCTAATAAAAGGAAAAACACATGCTGGCTCCTCTGAAGAATTACAAAAAAACCTTCAGCCATTCAAGGCCTCTACGAAGCAGCTTTTAATTAAAACCACTTGTTCCTGAACTTGTACTTAATGTTTCCCATTAGTCATGTTTGAGGGATTACAGACAGCTCCAATGAAAGTCAAGGATTAAATGGAAAATGCAGATGTGCGAACAATGCAGCTTGTTTTATTGTGATCACCATCGTTTAGTAAGTATAAAAAATTAACTAGGTTTGACAAGGTTTCCTAATTTCTTTCCAATTAATGTTGACTTTGCTTTTGATGGGCTTGCGAGAAGGGGGCTTGGGTTCAAAAGTGCTTTCATGTAATGAAAAGTAATTTTTTTATTTCTCTTTTATTCAGTTATAGGCCTGTTTTATTTAATAGCTGTGGTCTTAACTGAAATGAATATGTTTCTTGATGTTTTCATGTGTAAGATAAAGTAGAATTTCTTTTATCTTATTTTATGTAAGACACTCTTTCAGGTTTTAATTGAATTAAATTATTATTTTATAATAAGTTCAAAAGGTGGTTTTCGTTGTGATGCTATAGAAGAATCTTTTTTTGGTTCCACAAAGAACCTTCCAGCGATCAGTTCGAAAAGAACTTTTTTTTTTCCTTAGTGCGAAGAACATTTGATTAATCTACAGAATTGTTTTCCACTATAAAGAAACTTTAGTGCATTCCATGGATGTTAAAGTTTCTTCATGGAACCATAGATGCCAAAAAATAACCTTTATTTTTGAGAGTGAAGGGAAATGGTTTTGAATTGCTCCCGGCTCGAATTGCATTCCTACTCTATTCGCATTTGAGATGCTCAGTGACCTTTGACACTCGGGGTTTCCCTGTCGTGCGGATATCCCTGTTTCTCTGCAAATGTTTAAAGGGCGAGGTGAGTCTTGGAGGATGTCTTTGCTCCGTCCATCATTACGCCAATGCCCTTGGCTGGAGCATCATGTCCACACATGCTGAACTTGGCAGAGGATCAGTGAGTTGGAAGCGCATGCCTATACATTAATTATGCCTTTCACGTACCCACCACTGCGCTAGGTGTATGTCTTTAATTATATACCCTGAGTTTGACCTCTTAGCAACAGAGTACTTGTTTTCTTCTAAAGTTTTGAGCGGCTCCTCCGAGATTCATAGAACGCGCGTGAAGCGATGCATCAACTGTGTGTTTTGCTGATTAAAATGCGGAGAGGTATTATTCAACATAAGCGCGTTGGGTGAACTCATCTCAGGAGTTTTTCTCAAAGGGAAAGTGAGTAAAATAAGTTGGAGATGAACTATAATTCATTTTTAGACTAGACTTGTCTGCCAGGCATGGGTAAAATACAAGTGATGTGTAATGGGTTACTTGTGAGCCTGGTATTATTATTATTATCATTATTATGAAACTTTACAGAAACCTTACAGAGAAATCTATGAGCAATTTCATTGCGCTGACAGTTCTAATTAATGTGTTGTTTGTGCTCTTTAAAGCATCCCAACTCTGCATTCACGATGAAGGCTGATTTGTGAGGCTAGAAAAGAAAAGTGTGTGTGTTGGGGGGTGAGAAGAGAAATGAATCTGTGCAACGGCCTCAGAACAAGGTATGAAAGTAATTATTTTTGCTTTTCGAGATTTGGGCATATTTATGGGGCATTACTGTAGAAGCGGGCTGTTTAATGTTATTTGCAGAGAGCACACATTGTTTTCATCAAGCACATGAGAAGCGGAGGGCATGGCTGAGAGAGATGTGACCTCAGCGATATAGTGTGCAGCTTGACTCATCCGATGGGGCCTCAACAGTTGTTATGCAAGCTACACATAATTAATAATGGAAGCAGGTTTGAAAGTTGACAACTCCTTGAATCTCCGCTTGTCTGAAATCTGTTTCGTGAAAGGCAGCCGGAGGCACGAGTACAACCTGGGGTTATTATCGTTAACTAAAACTAAAACCATAAAAATAAAAAAAAACTCTTTAAAATAAAGGTTCTTTATTGGCATCAATGGTGCCATGAAAAATGTGTAACATTCATGGTATCTTTGTATTTCCCAAAAGGTTATTCATGTAATAATTCCACTATAAAGCAATAAAGATGTTCTTTAAACTAAGAAAAAATGGTTATTTTAAGAACGGTTAGCTGAAAGGTTTTTCTATGGCAACTTTATTTTTTAGAGTGTACTTGAAATAAAATGAACATTAGCTGGAATATAATAATAATAATAATAATAATAATAATAATAATAAAAGTTGCCAAAGCATAATTTCTCATATTTTGATTTAGTTTAAGTATTAAAATAACTAAAGCTAACTAAACTAAAACTTAAAAAGGTTAGTTCACCCAAATGAAAATTATGCCATAATTGACTTAACCTCAAGTCATCCTAGGTGTATATGACTTTCTTCTTTCAGCCAGACACAATCGGAGTTATATTAAAAATGTCCTGGCTCCCCAAGCTTTATAATTGGAGTGAATGGTAACTTGGATTTTGAAGCCCAAAAAAGTGCATTCATCCATCATAAAAGTAATCCATATGACTCCAGAGGGGAAAATAAAGGCCTTCTGAAGCGAAGCGATGCGTTTTTGTAAGAAAAATATCCATATTTATGACTTCATAAACTATAATCACTGGCTTCTGGTAACAGCCGCACACGAGTCTAGTTCCGGCCAAAGTGTGACCTCTGACCGGACGCATGATGTACTGATGATCACGGAAGCGCAGAGGATAGAGCAAAACAAAACACCGGTCACAAATTAGAAGTCTAAAATGAGAATTTTTAAAGAGAAATGTCAGAGGATTTCGATACAAGGGAAGAGGAGCTTGAGTTTGTTGCCCAGCCCTATTTGTTTGAAACGTGACAGGCGTCAAAGCTTATGCTACTCCTACGTCATGCGTTGGGTCAAAGGTAACTCTCTCGTCAGGAATTAGACTCGCGTATGGCCGTTACCGGAATCCAGTTATTATAGTCTATAACGTTATAAATATGGATATGGATATTTGATGGATTTATGGATATTGCTTAATTTTTGGGGCGAACTAACCTTTAATAAAACTATATACACATATAAAAAAATATGAAATTCAAGATTCAAAAAATACAAAAACACCTCAGCAAAATTACAAAAGCTTTAATAATAAAATGAAAACATAATATATACAATTATGTCAAATTCAAAATATTAACAAAAACTATAATAGTATATCAATGATACCAAAACAACACTGGTACAACCCATGGCTGTATGAAGAAAGAAAGAAAGAAAGAAAGAGAGAGAGAGAGAGAGAGAGAGAGAGAGAGAGAGAGAGAGAGAGAGAGAGAGAGAGAGAGAGAGAGAGAGAGAGAGAGAGAGAGAGCAGTGGTTACGTCATGCTGCAGCAGACAATGGATCGTGTGGAATGAAAATTAAACTTGGTATTACAATAAAAACAATTATTCCACAACTCTTATGGAGCCAAGGCGTGCTGAGCATTTGCAAAATGAGTGTGTCTTTTCACATCAGTGGCTCGTAAATTATTTAAATGCATTCTTCGAGAAGAATTTTGGAATGTATCATCAGATACTTGGACGGCACTGTGTGTTACGTCCCCCCGTCCTCGGCTCAGGTCGAAGGGGTTAGGTGTGTGGAACAGATTTGGAGCTTTTAAAAAAAAATCGTATCATGTTATATTGGTCTGTACAATAGGCTGTGTAGATGACAGGGGTGGAAAAGCCGGTTTCTTTTTTGCCGGCTTGACTCCAGAGCAAAGAGTAAGTGCTGACTCGCGGGACCCACTTACAACTAAGACATGGTGTGCTTTCATCCCATCTGGCTGAATGGTGAAATAAATAAAAAGAATGGAAAATGGCTGCTCTCTGGGCTGTACCCCTGCTCCCCGGCTCTTTGTTAAAACCCTATCTCTGCTGCTCCATTGCCCCCAGCTACATTAAATCCCATTAAATTCACCTTCATTAAAGCAGCCCCTCTCTCCTCCTTGCTGTGGCCCCTAATGTGGGTCCTCTCAAGGACAGAGCCGTAATGAGGGTAGACTGGATTTAACCTTGACGAGTACAGGTTTTCATTTCAAAATCAATAACTTATGCTTCAAACCACTACTAGATCCAGGCTATAATTTTCAGGCATTAATTGCACAGATTATGTTTCTCCTCCAAAACTGTAATGCCAAAATGCCATTTAACTTTAAACTGCACTGTGTTTGTGCTTTTTTTCTCTCTTACAAAATCCCACCGTCTCGCTCGTGATCGATGGCAATTGACAGCTCGCACGTTTTCTTTATCAGCGAGTCTTTGTGCGTACACACAGCGTGCTTGTTCTGGCCGGACAGCAGGGCAGATGAGATTTCAAAGGGTCGCTACACTATGTATAAACAATTAGGCAACAGGAACGCTTTTCCAAAGCGAAGCCAGAAAAGTTGCAGCACGGACTTTGCTTGTGTCCTCGTGAAATTGCAGGGCAGTGTCGTCATACGCGGCAAATAGGTAAAAAGTGACTTCCATTTGAGTTATTTGATTCGGACTCAGTCAGTCGTCTCCTGGTGCGGGAGGTAGTGGAAAATGGGGAATTATGAGAGGAGATTTGAACATGGAGCATGATGGAAAAGACAAGAGCGGAAAAAAGGCGGAACACCTGAGATAAAGGAAGAAGTTCACACTTCATTTTCCTTTTCTTTAACTTTTTATACATTCGTCTCCTCCGCATGGGGACGCGTGTCATCGCAGAGGTCCCGTGAAATGTATTAATTTGTCCTGCGGTGATAATTTCTGCTCGACATATTCATAATATGAAATATTGGATCTCATCCTAAGTTGGGGTAGGGGGAAGGGGTGATTGTGGTAGCTTAATTTTTTAATCAAATCCTCCCTTTAATGGAGCTTTATTAAATTACATAGCTCATACTTGGGGAGTGGAGCGGCGGAGGCGCTGCTATGGTGTAAAAAGAGCTTTTTAGGATAATTAAATAAAATTAATAAAAACCCAGAGCCGAGTGGGAAGGAAAAAGAATGGGAAGGAGGGAAACCCAGCGGCCACATCTACGCTCAGATCCATTCTGTCTTGTTCGGGTCCTTGGGAATGCACCGTGACATATTAGCAGAGTGGGGGATGCTTCCTGAATTAAGAATATGTCACTTTTTCCATCATAAGAGTGAGCGATGTGTACGCCTATGCAAATCAGGGTTGGACTTTTTTACAGTATGCAAATGGAAGGCTGATGTATTGATATCTAAGATTTCATCGTGATTCATATCCTTGGGTAGAGGATGTTAAATGCTTATCAATCTTATTTTTCAAAATCTTGATTATTGTATACTTATGTCAAAGACCTGTAATGTTGCCTAGAGGCAAAACAAAGCAGAGAATTCTGGACCTTTTTTTATTGTCACAGAAAAGCACTGTGACACCACCATAAATATTGATGTACAGCATGTCGTCATAATGTATACTAATGTAATGTTTTAAAAGTCATTATGTGTTTGTTTTTTTAATCCATGAACATGTGTTGACAGATATTTGGCACAGATGATGCATGTGAACAGCTTAATTGAGCATGTAATAGGGCTAATTGGAGCATTGATGTATTGCTATTGTTATAAAAGTCCCACAGGGCCTCTGTTTGTCCTCCTTGGCATGACAGTAGATTGGCCTTGCCTCGCTTTATGAAACGAGCATTTTTTCTTACCTTAGTGAGACTCTGTCCTTCATGTAACTGATATAATACAAATAAAATAAAATCAAGAAACAGAAACATGACAACTAAAAATAAAATAAATCCTGAAAACATGCTTTGGATGGCAAAGCAAGAATTTCATTGCACAGGGAAACATGCTTTCTGTCTGTACACATGACAATAAACACTTTGAATTTGAATATAGTGAACTTGAATCTCATTTTATTAGGAAACTAAGCTCTATAATGTGCCTATACCTACATTTACCACACAAAAAACGTACCTATACAGGTAGGTCTACGGTTCACTGCAGTTTACTGCTATTCTTTGCACAATATTTTGTTATGACCTCAAAACGCTATTACCATAGAGTGTAATTTGTAATACATTCTGATGTTTGCATCAAATAACCAGTTCCATATGTATGGCTTTTCTGACAGACCACATTCACACAGCAACAGAATATGGTTGTCAGTCCTGTATTTGAGTCCTTAAAGGGATAGTTCACCTAAAAATTAAAATGATCTCATGATTTACTCATCCTCAAGCCATCCTATGTGTATTCAGACAAACACAATCTGAGCTATATTAAAAAATATCATTGCTCTTCTAAGCTTTATAATGGTAGTGAGTGGCGGTCCTGATTTTGAAGTCCAAAAAAAATGCATCCATCCATCATGCCACTTTTTCCATCATAAGAGTGAGAATAAAAGTAATCCACACGACTCCACATGGTTAATAAAGGCCTTCTGAAGTGAAGTGATACATTTGTGTAAGAAAAAAAAATCCATATTTAAAACTTTATACACTAAAATAACTAGCATCCGGTAGACGGCCTACGCATCGATTTACACCCGAAAGAGTAACCCCTGATGTGGTGTATGGCGTAGGATGTAGCAGTAGCGTAAGCTTTGATGCATCTCATGGTTCAAACAAATAGGGCTGGGCAGCAAACCAAAGCTCCTCCGACATTTCTCTTTAAAAACTCTCGTTTTAGACTCTAAATCATGACCAGTGTTTTGTTTTGCTCTATCCTCTGCACTTCTGTGTTCGTTAATACATCATACGTCAGGTCAGGGGTTACTCTTTCACTGTAAATCGATGCGTACAGTCATCTGTCGGAAGCTAATTATTAAATTTTAAATATGGATATTTTTCTTACACAAATGCAGCCATATGGATTACTTTTATGATGGATGAAAGCTTTTTTTGGATTTCAAATTCAAGACCGCCATTCACTACCATTTTAAAGCGTGGAAGAGAATGTCCGATTGTGTTTGTCTGAAAGAAGATGGTCATACACCTAGGATGATTTGAGTAAATCATGGGATAATTTCATTTTTGGGTGAATTATTCCTTTAATATGGTTATGTTCACACACAGTTCAGTTATTTACGGGAGTGACATTCCATAACTGAACTCACCCCCATACATTTTCAGGACTCACAATCGCATTTTTGGAAAACACACGCTGTGTGAACAGAACCTGACTGGACAGCTAAGGCTACGTTCACACTGTCAGTTTTTGGGACTGACAACCGTATTTACTTACAGGTATGAGTCTCGAAATGTCCCGTTCAAACAGCAACTTGCAGTAGCATCTCGAATACTGACTGTTTGAAAATGCAACAGGACTCAAGCCTGTATTCTCTTGCAACCATAGCGACAGTGACCAAAGTAATTTCAAAGATGGCGACGTCCATAAAACTGAAAAGTTGTATCACTTTTGACACAATAAGAGCCCAATTGAGTCATGAGTCAAATCTTCACATTTGAGTCATGCGTAGAACATAAAACTGATAGATGATAGAATAGCTCTGGTGAGGAACAGTGACAGGATCTAAAACCTTCAGATGACGCACAGCTCATGTCTCTATCGCTGTAAGTTACCGAAATCTAAACCACAAGAAAACCTGCGTCAAACGCCATTATACGTAATATAATACGTACAATAATAACACACAATATTATAAAATGTTGACACATTCATTTTCATCAGTTTCAGAGAAAACTGAAAGCTTCACTTTGAAAATGCCATGAAACGTGCAAGAAGCAAATATCAGATTGCTGAAATGTTGCTACAGGCATGTAAAGTAAATGGGACATTCTGCAACAGAATAAATCTGGCAATGAAAATGAAGAAAGTGTGATCACTTTTATTATTCAAATCATGTTACTTTTAATGTCACCCGGTAGACATTTCACCAAATGCAGTAAGGCATAGCAAAATTGGACCAGGGCATTGACTAGTCAATTATTTTCTCAATGACTGTTAGCTAGTTAAAACAGAAGTCGTGCAATCCCTACTGTGACATTAGAGCAGCACGATTCTGGATGGATTGAGAATCAAGATTTTTTGTTTCAAAGAGAGATTACGATTCTCCCATGATTTTGAATAGACAAATAACATGTCATTTACTAGAGGTTCTGACAAAATGTTAATTGCTGCAGTCTATTTAAAATGTGTAATTACTCTGAATGAATTTGAATGAATGATTCAATGACTCACTCATAAATACTTCACTTGTTTAATTACTGGATGAATCTGCGTTTTTTTTTTTAATGAATCTCTTGAATGAACAATTCAGTGAAGCTACTTTTTTAATAGTCACTTGTTGCCACCTAGTGGCATAATGATGTAATCAATACAATCATTGTTTGACGCACCGTGTTACTTTCAAAAAGTGATTTGCTCTACTTTGATCACTTCTGTAGACATCAGTGTTTATATCCAAGCTATAAACTTTTATCCACATTCTTCTGTGATTAATATGAATATCTGTTACAGAGAAATAACGATACTGTGTGGTTGATGACACAGGCAAATTGTCATTTAGGAATGGGATCGCATGGGAGGTTGAATAGAGATTGCAATCTTTTGACGATTAATCATGTGACATTGTCAAATTTATTTTATAGGGCTTCAAGAACTGGGCATTGTTAAATTTTATGTCCCTAGATGAAACTTATATGAGTGAGAAATAGTGAAAAACCCAAGAGGGGCTTTGATTATGTTGTGGGGATCTTGTGCAATTGCCCATATGATCACATCATCCCTGGTGATTAGGGCTGGAAGGCCATCGTGTTACACACACACAAATGGATGTGGCTGGCATCTATGTGCTCATGGTGTGTGTCAACTGGTTCTCAACTCAATTTCTCTCTCACAGGAGTGATCTGGGATATGGGCAGCAGTGGGGTCTTGTTTTGAATTAGTTTACAGGTGGTATAAAATGAAGAGCACCCTGCTGTGATGCGGAGAACCTGACCTGTAGGCCCTCTCAGACTCTCTCAGGTTGAAAGGCACATTTAAACCTTTCAGAGCAGTAAATAATTAAGCATGGCTATAATAGGCTACTAGTGTTGCTTGGGCTGTGTGGTTCATACATGGTCTGTCTTTCCCTAAACTACTAAAACTATAAAGCAGCTCTCCAGTGTGTTCATGTTTTCACTCACGGACGTCTGACCAGAAAAGATTTCCACCTGAAAGAAGGCGGAGCCTCCACGCACACCTATCTATCATGTAATCGCCATGGACCAATGATAGTACAAAGGTGTTTACCAGCCATAGAAAACTTTTACGTAAAATAATTTTAGATAATATTTTCTGAACTCCCTTAAAGGTAGGGTAGGCACATTTCGGAGAGGCTAGCAATAGCTAGCTTTGAAAGCATAAGATCCCACCCTCCCTTCAGAGCGTCTACAAAGCCACGCCTCCTTCAAAACACATGAACGAGTACAGCAAGGAGCAAACTAAAGCGTCTCGAGAGATGGCGTTAAACTACCTCATGTCTCAAAGCACATAACATTACAATAATAATAAACACAAACACTGACCTGTACCTCCTGACTGCTGCAGATTCATTTCGGCATTGATAGTGTTGACATAGAAATGCATAAATTCGAGTCACGAGTATAACTCCACGGGTTTCCATCTCTTCCAAATTACGTTATTATTACTTTAATCAGCTTGCATGACATGCCTTTATCCTTGAACTAATCTAAGGTAAACTACAACATTATGGATTGCGTTTGGTATTGTGTTGTGACACCACTTGATGTCCAGTTGATCCACTGATCTGTTCATGACCTCTTTTTACTGACTAACCTTCAGTCTTACATTATGCTAAAGTATTCTTTGCACAGCTCAGTGTCCCCAGGTTTGGATGAATCAACCCGAGGGTGTTTTGTTAATCTGTTTCTGTGGTAAACATTATCACTGGATGAACTAAAGTATTTTAAGTGTGATAACATTAAACCTTAGCACAGCTGAGATCATCTTCCCCCTATCTCAAAAAAATAAATAAAAAAAATACACGTTACTCTCATATATTTCAGATCTCTGAGGATAATGTCATGGATTAGTGTAAAACTCAACTGATCCTCCCTTAACTCAAGATGTTGCATCAAGTTATAGAGTTACAATGGCTCTCAAAGCTGAAGAAAGGATTTTATGCATCCCCATTTCTTGAATGATGGAAAACCAAAGCACCCTGTGCTTGTTTAAACTGTTATGTGACTTTTAAAGGCAATTAAATAACACTGGAAGTTTCATGTTGGGGATGAATTTGTAACCAGCAGTGCTGTAAATGGGTGTACCGTTACAGAAGTCGCAATGCAATAACTATACAGACCCTCTATATTCTTGACTGTTTTTGGTCTGGGTTTCTTGTTGCCTTGATGTACCAGACTGTCCACTGCTTGTCATTCCTGGTAAGAGCTGTAAAGTTACAGATAGTGAACTTGATGATGGCTTTGGAGAAGAGTGCCAGACAATTTTATGTCTCTCTATCCATTGAACTTTTTAATGCACTGATATTTTTTTTCTCGCCACTGCCCCACTGGCTGTGTGCTTTAATTAGATTACACTCAAGGAATCACTGTGGTTCAGAATGCCAATTTGTGTCCCAGACTGTGTAAAATTTGCTTTTCCACTTGCTGCCAAACAGAGCAGGTGAGAGCAGACGAGGTCCTCAGGCAGGAAGAAGAACAGATGATTCTTTATACGTTTTACTCTCGTTCTTTCAATCTCTGCCTCTCTCTCTCTTACTCATTTCTTTGGTCTCTTTGGTCTCTTTGCTCTGTCCCTCTCTAACAACTTTCTACATGAGAGGTTCAACTTATTATGCAGAAGTCTAAAATACAAATCAAACAAACACAGAATACTGCTGTATATTCTGAATACAGTATATATGTATTATATAAGCTACACACACATACATACATACATATACATTTTTAAGTCATGTCACTGACCCATATATATATACACAGATCAGGCATAACATTATGACCATTATGATAGGTTAAGTGAATAAACTGATTATCTCTTCATCACGGCACCTGTTAGTGGGTGGGATATATTAGGCAGCAAGTGATGTATAAAGTTGATGTGTTATAAGCAGGAAAAATGGGCAAGCATAAGGTTTTGAGCGAGTTTGACAAGGGCCAAATTGTGATGGCTAGACGACTGGGTCAGAGCATCTCCAAAACTGCAGCTCTTGTGGGGTGTTCCCGGTATGCAGTGGTCAGTATCTATCAAAAGTGCTCCAAGGAAGGAACAGTGGTGAACCGGCGACAGGGTCAGGGTCATGGGCCCGTGTGGTCTGATCAAACAGACGAGCTACTGTAACTCAAATTGCTCAAGAAGTTAATGCTGGTTCTGACAGAAAGGTGTCAGAATACACAGTGCATCGCACTTTGTTGCGTATGGGGCTGCATAGCCGCAGGCCAGTCAGAGTGCCCATGCTGACCCCGTCCACACCCAAAGCACCAACAGTGGGCATCAGAACTGGGATGGGATGGCTGGATGCGTGTGTGTCACTTACCTGGGGAACACATGGCACCAGGATGCACTATGGGAAGAAGTCAAGCCGGCGGAGGCAGCGTGATGCTTTGGGCAATGTTCTGCTGGGAATCCTTGGGTCCTGCCATTCATGTGGATGTTACTATGAAATGTCAGAAATTTTGCATCAGGATTTTTTTTTTTCTTTCTATTACCCATATACTTTTGTATTTGGTTGCCATAATCTCTGGAAAGCGCTTCATAAGGTTTTTGTCAATACTGTGTATTGTTGAACAGATAATCAACTCATTTTGAATTATGAAATGATAACTGTTACTGTTTAATATCTCTGTTTATATCTTCCATTTTTAGCGGTAGCTCTGTGTATTTCTATGGCATCGCTGTTGAAGAGTAATTAGCTGGTGAAGTGGATTTACTTATTGTAGAGTTAACAAAAGTTATGATAAGCATTGTAATGTTTGATGCGGATGTCATAACAAATGTCAGTAGGCTGGGAAGATTTTAAAACAAGTGGCTTATTCATAAAGATCATAAAGATCGTACCTTCATGCTGTGGAAATACAACCGGAAGACAGAACACCACGAGCGCAGCGCTGAAAAGGGGAGGCGCTACAGAAGGTCTATATAACTTTAGAGAGAGAGAGAGAGCGAGAGAGAGAAAGAAAGACAATAGAGAAGAATAACTTCTCTGCTATCTGCCCTGAGAGTTCACAACAATACTTCTCAGAGTGATGCTCAATATTAAAATAAAGCTGCCATTCTATTTTGGACAGATGCCAGGGAAGAAAATGTCCCGAAAAACATGAAATATCATTATTACTGTAGGACATGTTGCTTCCAATAACAATCTGACTTTTTATTTAGTCTGTCACAAATCTATAATTTACACTGAAAATATAGTCTGTGTGTTTGAAGAGATGGGCCAAGGAAAGCAAAGGAGAAGTGAACAGCTGTGGGTGATTAGAGGAGGCCTTGAAATGGCCAGGGATTCAAAGTAAACATGGACCTTTTCCACAGTCAACAACATTTACAAATGTAGAAGAAGGAAGCTACTGAATTTGTGAAGAATGTGCGGCAGAAATGGAAAGCATGGAGGCATGAAGGCAACAGATGGTGAAAATTAAATCCATGCAGCGGAGCGGCTAACAGGACTGAGAGTTTATTCTTCTGACGGTGGACCTTGCTGTGCTTTCAGGGCAAGGGAAGACCGTTCCAGGTCAACACTCATAGGTTAACATCTATCCTCCTCGCCGTTCTCTCCACATTCCACCAGGGGAAGAAAAAAAACTGCCATCCTGCTCACCTCTGTAGACATGTACAAAAGTGTATTATAGCAAAAAAAAAAAAACATAATATTGACATCTTATTAAGAATGTATTCATTTTAAATGTGCAGTTTATTTGTGATTTATTGACTCATAATTCACCTTTAAATTTTGAACTTCAATTATATTTATTATATATTTTTATATCAAATTTGTACTTAAACAGTATACACAAAATAAATATTAAAACTGTTTATTATTTACGATTAACACATTTTATTTAATTAATCACATTGTTTGAAATTGATCACACATACATTATTCCAGAAAGATATTTAAATTATTACATTATTGTGCCAGACGAGAAAATCATTGAATCAAAATATCATTGAATAGTCAAAAAGTGGTTTTGAAAGTCAGTATATTCTATTTTAGAGATAGACAGTATTAATATATAATTGTATAAATTAATTAATATTAAGTAATATTCTAGTTTAAAATGTAGCCTTGAAGCATAACATCCTCTGAATTATTTCATTTTAAAGTCAATTTTATTATTACTTTAAATATGTCTTTTGATATATTTCCCCAACATTTTGAGGACGATATTTCATGTGAATTGCTGGCTTAAGAAGATTTTAAGAGGCAGAAGTTTACTGTCTAAATCCTGGTTAGTACTGTAGCTCATGCCCTGGTTAAGCAGTTGGTTCTTGAATAAGTCTTAAATCTATCAAAGCTCTTTCATGCCTGACGTGCCTGCATAAAGAAGAGGTGGATGACACATGTGGAACATTCACAGTGAGGGTTTGAGCCGTTTTGGAGCGCTGTGTCTGTTTCTCCCCATGTTCCTAGGGCACTAGCACTTGGAAACCTAAACATTTGCCTGTTTACTCAAAAGACATGGGTGTGGAATTAGATTTTCACTGGGTGAACTATTTTGTCTTCATGAATTATCCAGAATGCTACAAAAACAACAACAACAACAACAAAAAAAAACTGCCATAAATGTCACATTCTGTGTCCTGATTTGAGAAGGCATTTGATTTGACTTGTAAAATGGTGGGTTAGTCTGGGTGAGAGGAGTTGGGTATTGGTTTTCAAAGCCCGGCACAACTTCAGAGGATCAGGGCTTAACATTTGCTTTTTGTTTAACCCCACTGCTTGAAGAAACGAAATACTGCCTTTCACAAGAGACCGAAACACCTCGTTGATCAGATTAAAAAAAAGCATGGCACACCATTCACTGTCGGTTCATTTCGCTCTCAATATTTCAACATCTTACTAATATGCATAGGTCGGTGTTTATAGCGAGTTCAGAGACGGTTCTGGCCTGCTGTGCCACGCATGTTATCTTAATGCTTGCCTGAGTTCCTTGGATTCATATTTTGAAATATTTATGGATTATTATGTCAGAAAATGTGAAAGGCATTTTGGAGCTTTTCTGAATATCTGATGTGATTGATCACTGTTTTTCAAGAATCGCAAAACGCAGCCTTTTAAAGGGATAGTTCTCCCAAAAAAAAAAATTCTGTCATCATTTACTCACCCTCAAGTTGTTCCAAACCTGTATGAGTTTCTTTCTTCTGCTGAACACAAAAGAAGACGTTTTGAAGAATATGGGTAACCAAACAGTTTATGAGCCCCATTGACTTCCATAGTATGGAAAAACAAAAATACTATGGAAGTTAATGGGGTCCATCAACTGTTTGATTACCCATATTCTTCAAAACATCTTCTCTTCCAAAGACATTTATACAGGTTTGGAACAACATGAGGGTGAGTAAATGATGACAGAATTTTAAGTTTTGGGTGAACTTTTTTGGTCTTATAACTTTTTTATAACAATATGATTAGAAATAGCTGTTCTCCATGGTAGAGTTTGTGAGCTCTTTCTTAAATCAAAACAGTAGAAGCTTAGTAACTACTAGCTAGTTTATAACTAACGGGCCATTTACATGACACTGTTTTCAACTAAATGTATGTGTTTTTGGCGTTCATTTACACGACAACAGTGTTTTGGGGGCCTGAAAATGCAAACTTTTGAAAATGGGTTTCAAAGTGCCAGTTTTTGAAAACAATACCATTATCGTCTCTTTGTAATCTACAAAAATGAAAACATTTACAGAAAATGGTGACGTCATGCGCATATGTGTTCAGTCTATAGTTTCTTTACAAAGTGGCATCGCCAACTACTGGCCTGAATCTGTGTGAACAGGGAAAACAGTTTAATCACATAATGTTCTCTCTCTTAAAATGTAAATGTGTGTAAACATCATCATATATGTCTAAAGGATTAAAATATGTTTGTTAAAACAAGAGCTTATTAATACAATTCAGTCAGTCTGCTATTTTATTCCTACTGTTATTCCTGGTCGGAGGATTCTGTAAATATTGTTACTTGTATAATATTGTATTGTTACATACTGTTTATATGTAGAGTTACGTTTCAACTAAGTAACTATGACTGCAATGAAAAAAAACAAACAAACAAAAAATGTTGTACTGCCCCTTTATGTCAAAACTAGGCTAAGTTGTAACTTATGCATAACTGGTGCAACCGGCTCCAGCCTGTGTTATACTGTTATACTGATTTTGTTTCTTTCAAAACAGCCTGTCCATCCTAAGACATTGGTGGCTGTTATGATGCTTGATGTTTTGGATTTTTCTGCTTTGTCCAGATGCATAATTCACCCATGCTTTAGATATGTCGTCCTCAATACCTTGAACCTCCAGTACAAGGCTCTCCCTCATCCTCGCTGGGAAAAGAGGGGTCGACATGGACCTCCCTCTCGACTCAGAGTGGCTGTTCTGTTCTCCTTTAGCTCATCTGGAGAGTGGGAGTTTCTGTGGTTTTTATGACTTAATGACTCCTGTCGGCTCTGATCAGGGAGCTGAGATGAATGTTGCCAGCTGTTGTAACCCTTCTTTCCCCTTCTCACGTGCACCCTCTCTCTCTGCCCTGCTTTTTCTGGCCTCACGGTGGGGATGGAGCCTCATTTTTAGAGGGGTTTTGAAAGTTTAACGTGCTTTGGGATGGTTGTCACCTATGGCAAACCTAGGGCTTTGCCCTGGCAGTGCGATTCCACACCTTGGGTGTGCGGAGGTGATAATGATTGGATTGACAAAGTGAAAATCAGCCATGAATAGATGCATCAGATTAGAACCTTGTTTCTGTTCTGGGATTGACTGAAAGTAGTAAAATGTAGTGTCAGTTTCTTATTCTGTATTCTGTGTTAAAGACCAGAGTCAAGGGAACAGTTAAAATCTTCATTTAAAGACTGAAATCTTAGCTGGCCAGGATCTGAGGCTGGAACGACACTCCCTGGAGGTGGGCTGGGGTCATTAGTTTTAGTTTTTGAAGTGTTCGCCCTTTTGATGTTGAGCGTTCTCTTAAGGCGGCCTGGCCTGAAGGATATTTAATTTTGCTCCAGCAAATTTCCAGTTAGGAATAATTTGAACTGAGCATCTGTCAAAGGAGCAACCGTTTAAATACATTGGTCTCGGTTAAAGAGGCAGAAAATGAAGCAGATTAGTCCGAGTACCTTTCCTCAGCGCGAACGGGGCCCGGCCGGGGCCGGTTTCAAGGCTGCCGTGCGGAGGGCAAAGAAGAAAACGCTCCCACTCCCATCTCATTAACGCCCATGCCCAGCACCTCTGGAGTTCAATCACGCGTCTGCTGCCCACCTCCCTTTCCCGAGCTGTGCTGCACACCCTGGTGCATGCCGCTGCAGCTGAGGAGGGATTGTTTCAGGATTCTTCATGCCTTGATATTTTATTTACAAATCTTCAAGGAGAGAAAAGGCCAGTACAGGGCCCTCATTGCTTTCTCAGACGCCCATAGTAACTTGGGAACGCAGCATCCCTGGTGTCTCTACATCAAAGATCTCCTTATGTTCCTACAGGGTGAGCGGAGGGAACTTTTATCAGGGTACACAATCTGAGGCGATGTTTTATCACTAGGAGAGTGTTGAAAGAGCATGCATTAGAGTGTCTGACAGCTGCTGTCAGGCTTTATTGGAACTGACTGGGCCGGTCTGTTGGAAATCATCTTGGCTTGTCTTTTTGTCCAACAACAGTAAAGGAGGTTGTGTCGGAGCTCAAATCACCATGTGTACCCATCATCTATTCACTCAATAGAAGACAGGAAGTAACATGGCATTGACACAGATGACACAGTAGACACAAGGTCTGACTGTCCTGTCACCTGTCGTTTTGCATATTCTCTATGCAGGTTTTATTATTGTTTCCTGTCAGTCCTTCATATTGATTTTGGGTATCATTTTATCACTCACCACGTATAAAGAAGGTGTGTAACGACAGTGATCCAGAGCTAAAATAGCTTGTGTAATTTATGAGTGTGTTGTCCATGGCATTGCTATGATTACCATTTTTTTTACTTCTGAATTAAAATTGTTTTTTTTTATATTTTTCTGGGGAGCATAACATCAAAAATGTCAGGGTTATACAACTGTCCTCATATAATGATATATAACTACTTATTGCTTAGTAAAAAAATTTATCATGACAACTCTCTGAATAGTTTTAGCATGTTAATGGATATGGCAATGTTAATGTATCTGTATGATCTTGGTGGACTAAATCTCCTGTACGCTGCTGTTGCAGAGCAAATATAGACTTGCTACTGCCAGTAGATACACAGACACGCGGCTGTGGGCATGTAAGATGTGACGCTGCTGCATCAAGGCATACAACTCCTGTAGCAGATCTAGACGGGTGGAGCTGGGGGAGGTGGAGGGTTTCAGAGGAACTAGCGCACTGCATGACCAGCTTACAGCGAACACTGAACCAGACTAGTTAAATGTTGTGCATGCAATCTAATTGGCTGCAGATTCAGCAGAGACCAATCAGCTTGTGCTATGTAGTAAATGTCTGCGAGCAGATTGCATGTAAAAGACCTATCAGCCTGTGACATCTAGGGTTTCATGACTGAAATTGCATATTTTTGTGTCCAAGTGCATTATATCATTTTAAGATAATTTTATAAATTCATGACATACACTATATCACTTTATTCTATAAAATCTATTTAGTTTAGTTAATTTTTAGTACATTTAAATAATACATATTATTTTATGTTTTGTTATTTTAAATTTTTATATTTTTAAATTTTATTCTTAATAATAATAATAATAATAATAATAATAATAATAATAATAATAATAATAATAATAATAATAAATAAATAAATAAATAAATAAATAAATAAATAAATAAATAAATAAATAAATAAATAAATAAATAAATACATAAATCATACAGCATCATTTTAGGTTTGGAACCTTTTATATAAACACATTTTATGAATATCAGTAGCTGTTGAGATAATAAAAAAAACGTTTGTTCAGCAATTTGTATAATCTCAAATGTCAGGTTGGCACAACTGCAAACATCGCTCTTTTATTACGAATTGACAATGTATACAGTAAACATGATAATGCATCGTCCAGAGGACCCCAAATGATCCTTGTGGGAGAGTGAAAAGGTTTGTAGATCTCGCTCAAAAAAATGCTAATTTCAAGTATGGGTAGGTTGGTACACTTTCCATGTCAGGTGGTACAACTACAGTATATAACTATTTGGTTGCACCGCCTGACATAAAAACAGTTAAAAAAATATTTAAACACTTTTAAATGTTATTTAACAACACATTGCTATTTATCAGTGACCCACATATACATGTATTCAGAAGGAAAATGTATTCTTTTTTGCTTAAAGGTTACACCACATGACATTATTATATTGAAACTTCTCTTAAAAATGGTAGGAAAGTTTTCAAAACTATATGAAATCAACATGAATACTGAAGAGTACATTTTGTTTTTGATATATAAATTCTGGATTTTGAATTCAGAGCAGTTTTGCATAGCATTTGTTTGAGGCTGATCTCTATGAGGGAATGTATTACTTTAACATTCTGCAAATTCAATCACGTACGCTTGATATATCTTTCAGCTGAAAACTGGCTGAACAAAAGGTGTCATCAGAAACTGACGTATTATCAGCAGCAAGCAACCGTTGCAAGACACTGATTTCAGCACTTCCCCTCTCATATAACTTTATAGGGGACAGGGATGATCTAAAAATATTTAAATCCAACAAGGAACACAAGTATCCATCTAAATCCTATTCCTTTCCTATCTCCCCGTGTCATTTTCTCTCTCTCCATCCACCTGTGGGTGGATAAAGACAGGTTGCGTGAGCTGAGCAGCCCAGACGCTATCTTCTGGGAAAAATAAACAGCACATTAGTTCCAGATCATCTTGGAAGAATATGAAACAGAAGAGAGCAGTGGAGGGGTTAGTGGAAGTCCACTCCGGGGGGGAGGCCGGGGATTATTAGGGAGCTGGGAATCGTATTAAACTCAGAGCTTTCCCTTTCTCTCTTGCCTTCTTTCCATCCTCACTTCTCTGTTTTTGCCATGTGCTGTAAATTAACAGCACCCTTCAACTCAAAGTCCACCACTTTCTCTCTTCATTTTAGTAAGGCAGTGAAATATGTTTAAGGGCCGGGTTCACAAGCATTTTCCGCTTCGTCTTGGTTCCTCTGTCTAAAATGTCCTGCTGGCGTGATTCTCCCAGAGGTTGTGAAAAGGAATCCGTAAATCTTGCTCCGTTAGTGCTTTCTCCTCCCTTGTGAGATTTCATTGTTGCGTGTAATACTAGAGGAGTCACACAATGAGATCCACACAATTAACCTTAAAGGCGCCATTCATTAGTATCAAAGATTAACTAGTCTTTAGTGTTCATCTTCTACAAATTACAACTACAGAAAGGTTTTTAAAGGTTATTATGTTGAAAACACTCTTTTATCTCTAGAGTCTGTAGTACGTTGATTAATCCATTTGCTTTCGGTACATTTCCAGATGTACAGTGTAGCGTTTCTCTCCCTATCCTAATCTCCCTAAGAACGGCGATTAGTCAGTATGCTAATGCCAGCATGTACGGTATCACTCTGTGCCCCTGGTACAAGTGATGGGTAGTTAGTGCTGAATTTTCATTGCAGGGATGAAGCCTCAAGCCCTGGTGGTAGGAACTAATTGTGCCACCTGAGAGCAGGATTGAATTAGAGAGAGAGGCAGTTATTGAATGAGTGAAAGTGGGAGAGGAAGATCGGGAAGCGAGCGTGTTTGATGTTTCAGAGTCGTGTTGCTATTACAGGCTTTGAAGTGAGATTGGGTGTTAAATAAGCAGGAAATGGGCAGCAGTTAGTTTCTCTAAAGTTCTTCCATTCCCTGTGCTCGTTGAGCGAAGCTGAGCCGGGGGCGGCGGCTGCTGCATCCGGGCAGAATCTTCTCCTATGCGGAGCTGCTCTGGAATGGGCTGTCAGGCTTCATTAGCTAAACTTGTCTCCCTTTGGAGCAGAGCAACTTGGCCAGTGATTTAAAACCAATCTCCAGTACCTGGTTGCTCTTTTATGAACTTCCGTGCCATTACCACTGACTCCTTCACAGTGTTTCACCTATAAGAATTCCTCTGGAGTGAGACAGAGGGAGATCATCTCCCGTTTAATGAACTCTGAGCCAGGGCTCTGTGCCTGACCAAATGTACTTTTCTAAGCTGAGTATCTATATGTTTGTGAAAGTTATGCCATGCACAGTTTCCTCTTTTCTTTATGTTATACTTAACATTTGAAAGTGATCTATTGTTTGAGCTGTGGTTTAGTGCACATGAAAAGAAGTGTGCTTAATTGTATTCAATGTGCACTTGTAGTGTGCCTCAAATATTACAAGTATATTTCAAAAACTGTTCTTGCTGATAATATAATATGAATGAATTAAAAGACCACTTAAGTGTAATTAAAGAGTACACTTTCATGACAATGCTTCTTAACACACTTTTAAAAAGTGCACATTGTAATTATGGTAAATTAAAAGTTTGGCATAAAGTACATATAAAAGCACATGAAACATACTTGATTATGAAGTTAAACTAATTGTATATTCAACTTACTCCACTCTTGAGCCCCTGAGTATTTGAAAGACCTACGACCATACATAGTTTAAAACGATATAATGTAATATCCATAAAAGTATAAAGTTTAAAAGTATGCTAATGTGTACTTATATTTCTCAAGGGTATAGATATTTTAGTTATGATATTTTTGCAGTGGTGCTTCAACTAGTTTTAGCTTTTAGACTGTTTGCATGGTATTGTAAATCTGCATTAGATTAGATGGCATTTTCCAAGAGGATTTAACTGTACAAACTGTTTAATTAAAGCTAAAGCTAACACACTATTTAACACCACTGCTAAACAGTATAAACAGTATACTGTATAAGAAAAAATGCTGCAATGTCATATATGAAATAATGGCTATTGCTTGCTGGTTAATGTGTTGCTAATGCTACACAAACCATGGTCCCGTTCACCATCTCAGCGTCAGACAGCTTCCTTCTAAAAATCAGCATCCTCAGAAATGCTTTGAACAACTTTGAACATCAGTGGAGTAGTTCATCATACCATCATAATATACATCATATACATAATTCACCTGCTATATTGCTAAATGTACCCAAATTTTCATATCAACAGAAAAATATACCAGGATAACTTGGCTTCTCTTGAGACTCCCCTGCTTTGCAGCATAGTTAATGATATGCTAAAGCCCACCCACTTTGACGTGATTGGTTACAAGGTAGTTTGTGACGTAAGAAACACCAACACCATTTCAAACTGCGTTTTTGAGTCTTTGGTTCACTGCAGTTTTAATGTGCACATGGTTTGTCTTAACACATAGATATATAAACAACATTAAAAACTTTATTTTCACCACAGGGTGTTTACATGGATACTCGTCAATGCAGGAATTTTGACATAATTTTGTGTGTACTCAAGAAGACGCAAAGGATAACTTAATTCAGTACTTGTGTGCTGTTTGAGAGGCAGCTTTCTTTGTGCACGCTTCAGGTGTGTGCTTGCACAGAAACAATCTATCACAGTTTGCCAGTACTGCACTGAGTTCTCTTTCTCCTTTGAATGGCTTAAAATCACTTGAATGTTTAACTTAAAATCTTTCTGGAGGAAGCACCACTGACTGAATGATCAGGTTATTATAGTTTTTTGGGGGGCTGAGATGACAGATAGGAGGGCTAAAGACACCCCTAAAAAGGGCCTAGAACCACCCTGTGAAGGTCTTCTCAAGGCAGTCATGTTGTTATTGTCAAAATCATATGACTAGTCGATGTCAAACTTAAAGCACCATGGCAGAGCATTAAAATCAACTAAAGTCAACAAGTCTGTGTGACCCCTAGTTCAGTGTCACAATCGTGCCACTATCTGAATACAGGCAAACATTAAAAACTGGCTGGGGTTTCACTGTCCTCCTTTCAGATGAAGTACAGCCTTCCTCTGTGTAACTGCCCTGTGAAAACGGGACAGAATATCTGTGGTCGCCAGTCCTCTTATGGCGCCTGAGCTGCAGTTTGACTCCATCTGTGAAGTCGTCTCAGTGGGCAGAAAGGCCAAGAGCGTTTCACTGCCTCACTTGAGTACCAGGAGGTGGAGAACACAGGGTGAAAGGGCAGGTGTCTGCTGTAGAATATAATTAGATAGAAGAAAAGCTTTGTCCTCAATATTGTTGCTTTGGGCATTCTTTAATTGCTCCCCTCCCCCTCTTCGTTTCGAAGAAGGCTCATTTGCATTAGTTCTGAAGGACTTTCACAATGATCACGGATATATTCAACGACTTCTCGCACACACTTAAGCATGCACGCATTATCCATGCCACCTGGTCACCCTGATTTCTTCTCCTTTGCACACAAACGCTGTGGTTGTAGAGTGAACATTGGATTGTTATGAACTTTAAGTGATCTAAGCACCACTAGAAGACGATTCATCTTTATCCCTTATTGCTTTTTCAAATGGCTTCGCTCTTTTTCTTATGCAAGCGCTTTCAGTGCATGTTCATGGGCCTCGGAAAAGTACTTGCCCCATGTGGCAGTACATGCTGCTTTAGCCTGGCACAGCAGGAGATAAAGTGTAGAGTCTTTGCCCCCTCCCGAGGCTCTACGGCTCCACACCCCCGGCTCACGCACAGAGTACATGTGTAATAAACAGGAAGTGGCCTTAGGCTCTCCCGCTGTGTCTTAGGAGCTCAGTCATATCAATATGTATTCAAAAGAGCTACCTCTCCAGGGATCAGCACTATGCCATACCAGGCTCACATACAAAGAGGTGGATTTCTCTGCGGATTTTACCTACTGCAACAGGGAACATGGTGCTTATGATAGATGCCTTTCATCTGTTTTTATCTAAGCCGTTACCTGAAAAAAACTTATTTTTATTTATTTATTTATTTATTTTTTAATGGCTAAAAATATGAATCAACAAAATAGTCTGAAATAAATATTCCTGCGAGGAGTTAGGTTGATTCTTGCCTCCCAGATGAAAATTGTATCATTCAGAGGGTGCAGTGACTGTTATATTTTAAAAATGAACTTTGTTTAGGATGTATTTGTTTTAAGGTGAAATAAAAATAGAAGCAAATGTAACTATTGTTGATAATACCGTAAAGCTATAAAGTTAATGTAGAGAGCACTATCGGTCAAATAAAATTTGGTTTTGGAGGAATTAAATGAGAAATGTTTGTGTTCTTTGAAATCTCAATTTTTCTCAGGAGACAAATCTTAGAAGCAGGAGATTTAAGCACTTGTAGTGTACTTCAGACTCAAAAGTAGATTTTTTAAAAACATATAATATAATATTAATGAAATAAAAAGCCACTTAAGTGTACATAAAGAAAGTACACTTTCATGACTATGCTTAAGTACACTTTTAAAAAGTGCACTTTGTTATAATGTCAAATTAAGTTTTACTTTAAAGTACATTCTAATTTAATGTAAGTTTTAATAATCTTTTTGTGCTTTAAAGTATATTTTAGTTTACCATAAATTATTGTCAGTACATGTGGAAGTACACTTTAACTTTAACTTAAGTCCTACTTAAGTGAGCAAAAACCTCTAGAAGTTCAGATAACTGCATTTAATATAAATGTGAAGTATGATCCATATGCCATTTAACAAGAAATGAACTCCCCAAAAACATTACATTCATTTTGCACTATATTCTTTTAACATTTATTTTATTTCTGTAATAAATACTCAAGCATACTTTCAAAAAAGTATGCTAAAGTGTGGGCTAGTTGTTGGACTGTCCAGTCTGACATTTAGATATGCACTGAAATATAAAATATAAACTGTATTTAGAAAAGATAACATTTCAATTCTATACTTGCTTATTTCTATTTTAGTATTCTTTATATATTCAGTAAAGGAACATTTTACAACTCTAAACTGCTTGAAGTGTAAAAGACTTGCTTTATATGCTGCCAATACGTTAATTATGTACGTTTCAGTGTCTATGCAAATGTACAAAAATGTATGTCTGCTAGAATCACACGTTAGATGCAAATACCCATGATTACCATCAGTGGACATGTTGGATGTTGGCTGCATGGATTACATGGAATGCAGTTTTTCACTATCTCCCTGAGAAAGTTTCTTAATGGAATCGAACACACACTGGGCCTACAAAATTAGAACAGAGAAAGTTCAGTTTAAAAATGTGTTCAGTTTGCTGTGGCTGAAGAAAGTGGATGTGTTTTATAACTTGTGTGTACTGCTCCATTGTGGAATGGGTTTTAAAGCTGATTGGTGTTTTCAAAGGAAGGCAATCTTAAATCTGTGAATAGAACAAGAGTGGTCATGTCCAGCTGGATGTCTTCGATGTTTGTGAGAACCTAGAGAACGAGCTCAGGCTTGCAAAGGACAGCACCTTATATGAGAATTTCAGATAAATAATACATAGATGAATGTTTTATTGTAATTCAAATCTCACTCTTTGCAATTCATATTTACAACCCAAGCTAAGTAACTGGAAAATGTACCTGTGGCTACATTTCTGATGATATCATTAATGATATTACGTTGTTTCTTGCATGTTCCAGTTAGTGGTTCTAAAAATGCGTAAACAGATGAACGTGCTTCTGGCAACGTTTTATTACATTGGTTGTTGTACGTACTGCGGCAGTTCGGAAATGTAAAAGGTTAATTTTCGATCGTTGTTTGAAAATAATATACCACCTACATAGCCTGACAAGCCAGACCCACATCAAGATGTTGGGTCTAGGAACACACCATTGGCAGGGCTTAATCCGAGGGGCGGGATAAACGGTTGTCTTTTAAATTCCCTCTGCACGCTATAGGATAGCGCTACAACCAACCAGAACAATATCAGTGGTGAGACAACAATCACAAGCGGGTTGTGGCTGAGTCCCATGCATTTTCCCACCAGTGGAGCTAGTTGATAGATTAAACTTTTGCCGTATCTGGTCAGCAAAACTCAGAACACATCTTCCTTTTTTTAAGAATGACTTCAGTGCTGTTCTTTGTTAGCAGGGAAGTAGCAGGGAATTCATGCGGAACTCTGCCATCATTATGGTAAGCCCGCCCACTGACTCTATACACGATGTGATTGGCCCGACTAGAGTTTGGTTTTTCAAGCTGGCAAGCCACCGGAGAGTTTTTAGATGACCCTGGCTGCAAATTACATTTGCTGCCGCTTGGGTGCATCAAGATTTCTAGGCTACCACCTACACTAAAACCTAACCGATAGTGTTGATAAAAGCACATTTGCTAATGCAACTGTGCCATATTATCTTGCTTTTTACAAGTGTCTTTTACTATGATTAGTGTTTCACTGGATTTGTACACAAGTGCTTTGCTTCGCAAGTGCAGTGTTATACCAGGTGAACTACTGAGCAAGTTTGTAATGAAAATGTCAAATGTATTAGTAAGTGTTTTGAGGTCATAAGATATTGTGCAAGGAAGCGGGTAAATATTAGTCTTTATTAATTGATAACCTGCATCTGTAAGCAAAAATTCTGTGAAAAGGAATAAAAGTTGATGCTATTTTACTGCCATTAGTGTTGAGTTCAATTGCTAACTGCAGTGAATTGTAGGTATTAGGTACGTTTTCAGAGTTTTGCAAAAATGTAGGTATTCTAATGAGCCTATGTTGCATATTTACATCACAAGTCAAGGTTTATTCAAGGGAGTAAGGATCAAATGTAAGGTTCTGTCACAGGATAGTAGATACAGATCGACATATAAAAACGGACATTCATGATGTCTGTGGTGGTTATGCACCTGACCTAAGTGTTGTGTTGCCAAATAAATCAGGATGGAATATTGCCTTTAAGAAGCAAACATGTTACTTTTCCTCTAAAAAAAAATGCATTTGTTAAAATCCAGGCTTTAGCTTTATCAGCTCCGTTTAGGCTAGCTAGCAGCACTGAAGAATAGGTTGTCTAGATTAAACCCAGCATTAATGCTGCCCATCTCTCATTAAAACCTTAATCGTGCGTAAAATGAGATTGATGGAAATTTATCCAAAAGGTCAGGGAGAAGGGATTTCTAACGCCTACAGAGGATTTAATGGACAGGATTTTAATTTAGCCGCCTCTCCAAACACCAGAAGCTGCAAAAGATCTTACGAAACCCCTTTCCAGTGGCCGTCTCTCTACATGTTATGCATGTCTCCTCCCCTTCCCTCTCATCCTCTCGTTCTCACTCCTCTGAATGTCTGATGAACAGATGAAAGGCAGGAGAGTCGGCTGGGTAGCTCTGTTTTAGTCATAAGGGCAGAAAGGGGCAGCAGATTGCTGTGCCAATAGTTCCTCGATGAAACGCAAGGTCTGTGGCCTTTACTGCCCCCTCTCAGAGTTACTTTCTTAGTTGTGCAAAGTAGACGCTGGGCAGAAGATTCTCTTCTAGGACTAGCATATATTCCATATGCCAAGCATTGCTTATGTAAGAGATAATGTGCATTAGCCGGTCATTATCACAAAATAAACCTTGACAGTGTGTTCAGATCTTGTAACACCCTGAAAGGCTTAATTTTGCAATAATGACCAGCTGAATGTACATTATCCTGCTTATTACATGGCAACTTACCCAATAAAAAATGAACACAAACTGTAGATTATCTTAGATTAGCTTCTTTGGACTAAGAAATACAGTTCATTACGATGTTGAAAACAAACACACAGACATTGCAACAATATTACAATATTAATTTATACATTAATAACCCTATAAAGCCTACTATATCATATTTGATATGCAAATTATCAACATGATCAAAACTTTGCTGAAAAACCCATTGTATACAATGTACTACAGTATACGCCTTCTTTCATGTAGTTTATACTTTTTTAACGAGTTTGTTTGCCCATATAATCTTAAGATATTAGGTTAAACTTATTTGGCTTGCTGTCCACTGATGAGGGGCTCAATGGTGCAGCTTCAACTCCAGCTCTGATATACCCCTACAGTGAATAAATATAGGATATGATTATGTAGGGCAGGGGTGAGGAACGTTGATCCTGGAGGACCACTCTCTTGCAGAGTTTAGCTCCAACCCTGAAAAAAACACTCATCTGCCTGTAACTTTAGTAATCCTGAAGCTTCAGGCGTGTTTGATTAGGGCTGGCCCTCCAGGATCAACGTTCCCCACCCATGATGTAGGGCAAGGTACCTAAGATGAAGGTGGAGTTTGGGGAAGTGGTGGGATGCTGGAACAGCTGAGAGCTGCTTATATACTCTGGCTGTTGGCTGTTGATTGGAAGATTAGATGGGCTCGCTCCTCCCTCAATTACATTTAGGAACTTCACTTAACATGTAAAGGCCTTTTAGTTTTAAAAACACCCCACCTTCATGTTTTTATAAAGTAAATGACTTTTATATTGTTGGTAATTATTCAGAATGAACACTTACTGGACTGAAACAACTTATGTTTATCAGGCTTTTGAAGAATGTTTATTTGTTCATCTCAATCATCATTATATTATAACTAAACCCACTCACTCACTCACTCACTCACTCACTCACTCACTCACTCACTCACTCACTCACTCACTCACTCACTCACTCACTCACTCACTCACTCACTCACTCACTCACTCACCACTCAGCCACCCAAACCCACTCACACTCACTCACTCACTCACTCCACCACTCACCAACTAAACCCACTCACTCACTCACTCACTCACTCACTCACTCACTCACTCCTCACTCACTCACTCACTCACCACCACCACTCACTCACTCACTCACTCACTCACTCACTCACTCACTCACTCACTCACTCACTCACCACTCACTCACTCACTCACTCACCACTCCACCACTCACTCACTCACTCACTCACACTCCACCACCACCACTCACCTCCTCCACCTCACTCACTCACTCACTCACCACAGTGTCTCGCATCGTTCATTTTTTTTTTTTCTTCCCAGCAATGTTTTTTTTATTTATTTTTTATGCTCACCATAAAGTCGCAAGATGACAACAATTAGCTGTTCTAACTTAGTAACACTGTTATAAAAATAAGCACTGGTATGCCATGGACCAGCAGTAAACTATACTTTAGAATCATTATACGTACATTTTTGAACATGCAATGTCACGATAGACCAATCAGAATTAAGTATTCCAAATATCCATGAATTAATAGGATATATTCCAGTCCAGAGTTTCCCCCTGTCTTCCACAAAAAAGTTTAAGGCCAGTGTTTTGAAACGTAGGCCAATCATCCCCAGCTAGTACAGTGAATCGAATGTATTTATTTCTGATAAGCCTGCTGTGTTGCATTGAGCCCAATAAGACCAATGTGCAGTAACAGGATTAAAAAAGCACAGTGGGTGAAATTAAGGCCATGCACACACGTCCTCACATCACAACTGCTTGGCAAAGTTGTGTTCTTTAAACTCTCCTGTGCATCTGGCTTATTTTAGGAGCCATGAGACCACAGAACAAGTATAAGCGCTACACTTCCATCCTCTTCCGTATGCATTCCTGTGCGTGAATGTGTGTGTGTGTGTGTGTGTGTGTGCTCGCCTTTTAGGTTGAGGAATATTTTGGCAGCGCAGCGGAGAGAGCGATGAATGTTGTTAACCATTGAATCATTCTGCAGTTTAGTAGCTCGCCTCCGCACGGCACGCAGAGGTATGGAGCAAAAGCCTGCTGTTTTAAAGGTTCATTTCACATCTCCTCCTGAGCAAGGCGGCTTAGTAGCCCGGCCGTTGATTGATTGTTGAGACCATTGATCTAATTTTGAAGCCTTTTGAATTTTGTCTCCCCTGTCCCTCCTCTTTGTAAGGAGTTGAATAAACCTAATTTCCCCATGCCACATGCAGAGGCAGTTCAGCCTGAGTGGGGGAAAACAGAGGGAATAAATAAATAAAGAAATCCCTAGAACCAGGCCCTTCACAGCAGAGTGGGATTTTTATAGACTGGATCAATTAAATTTGTCTTATTTGGAACGGTGGGGCTCCGTAACTCGATAAGAGGTAATGTGGTTGAAAATGCCTCTCACTGGGCAGCCATTAGGCGGGAGAATGTTACTGTGGGAGTATTAACATGCAAGGATTACACAGAAACAAGCCTGGTCTGAACCAATTAGAGTCAGGAATGGCCTCAGAAAGATGAGAAGAGGGCATTTGCACAGCGAGAGGCCTGGGCTGCTCCGGCCTGCTGCGGGGTCAGAGAGAGAAAGATGGAGATCTAGAGATGCAGGGGACTAGGGAGGAAGCGGGTGAGCGAGGGCAAGGGCGAAGGCTTGGTGTTCCTCTTCCTCCCCCCGTCTATATACATCTCCTGCCCCCTGTGGACTTCTGAAGAGGTCTGAGGAAGAGTAGTGTATATATCTCAGTGTGGTACTCACCCTACAAATCCTTCCCTCCTTCAAAAGCATATTTTTATTTCTTTGTTTTTTATTTTTTATTTTATTTGCCTGGGCATTCTGTGGTAATTTACTCACCCTAATGATGATCATTTTCTTTTTCCATATACAGAAGAAACCATTGGCATAATGTTCCTGCTGCTCTTTTCTTTACAATGTAAGTACAAAAAAGTATACCACAATTTCTGGAAAACAAGTCACACATGTGACTGAAAAAACAACAAAAAAACAACAAAAAACATTTTACTATTACATTCAGATATAATGTAAAATGCAGATAAATCAAAATATTTACAAATGCTAATAAAACAGTATAAAAATGCATTTTCATTCTCCTCACTTTTCAAAATTCCTTTATATTTACAATAATTAGAATAGGAATTAAAAATGTAAGTTTAAAACAAACAAAATGATTGTGACATTCATTATAAACAACATTTATCATAAACGCCAAGCCTAAACAAATGTATTTAAAGCAAAACTGAAATTATTGGCATGTTGGAGATGCAACATGTAGAATGCAACAGGACGTTTCTGAATGGTTAGTTGATGAATTTATGTAGCTGACGTGGAGTTAACTTCCATTATTCAAAGTCATTGATTAGCATATTCTGTCATGATAATCTATAAATCGCTCATGTGGGAACTGTTGTAAAATGCACAGAGCCAGAGAATATCTGCTGCATGAAGATAGAACAGGTATAGTTTAATTTAATTACAGTTATAACTTATGTTGTGATCTTGCTTTCATGACAAGCTATTGCACTTGTGTTACTGTATTGCAATAAATGTGAAAAGACGGATGCGACAACTTGAGCAGACTCTCAGACGTGCTCTACTACAACTCTTCCTCTTCTCTAAAGCAGCCCAACATGGCCTCACCCCCTTTGTTGCATGTTTCCGGGGGCGGGTTTATGTAAATTTTAGGGTTAGTGATGTCACTAACCTGTAAATAAGCTTGTTGTAGTCCCTACCAGCCATTTGTTGTAGTCCTTAAAAAGTGATTTATTTAAAAGACAATATCTCCCTTTGCTTTGAACTTTGAGCGTCGTAACTTTGCAGATGTTGTTTATGCTCAAACAGCAACATTACACACTAAACAGTTTTTTAAACAGTTAAAAAAGTGAAATCAATACACCAATACACCATTGCACCATCATAAAAGCAGTCCATATGACTCGGGCACTATGTTCCAAATCTGTTAAAGGCATACAACTGAAAAAATACTGACATTTTAGTTATTTGTTGAAAATCTCATTCATATTTGTCTTTATTGCTATCACAGCAGGTTTGATGTCAGTGATGACAAGAAGTTTCCTGTGAAAAACTACTGAATTTTGAGTAAAGCCCTGGAATATAATGCATGGGTCATATGGATCACATTTATGATTCTTTATTGTCCTTTTTGTAGCTTGACAGCCCCTGATCACTTTCATTGTGTGGAAAAGAGCAGCGTGAACACCCTGAACTTCTCTGCTTGCAGTTTACAGAAGAAAGAACATTTTGGAGAGTTTGGAACAAATATGCAAATGATGACACCATTTACATTTTTGGGTGAACAATTCCTTTAATATTTGCATGTTTTGGTTTGGTTTTTGAGAGATAATGAAGGGCAATTTGACACAGGAGGTTGCTTTCTTTATTTTTAAAATGTAACTTTGTAGGGTTTTGAATTAGGTTAGTTCACACCTTTAAAAATATTGTTTTTCAGTACTAGCACTTGTTAGCTGTGCTGACTTTACTTTAATAGCATTGCATCAATACAAAACCCTTTGTTACTGCTTTTAAATGAACTTATTTTATGTTTCTAGTGTTAAAATCTTTAGTTCCACTGCCTTGCCTTATGCCCTCAATTTCTCCACCACCCTCTTCAATCTCAATTGCCCCTATTTGATCATCCTTCTATTAAGTGTGTGTGTGTTGTACTATCTGTCTGAGTACATTAGCGAGTACAGGCCTGTCGTTTAATAAGTATTAAAATGGGCAGAGACGCAAGGCTGCCTGAGGACATGTAACAGGGTCCCTCATGCCACCAGCCCCTCCTCTGATGAAATTACCCACTCCTGTTTAATTGGGATTGCTAGCTTCTCTGCTTGATTGCTCATGCCCACATTGGCATGAAGTGGCAGGCCAGTGTTCCACTAAAGCTGTGACTATAGCTGGTGCCACGCTCACTTACTCAGTTACCCCCCATCTCGCTGCTCCGCTCCGCTCTGCTTCCAGCCGATTACATAATCCACTAATACAAATTTGCCCTGACTAATTAGCATCATCAGCTCGTGGCATAATTTGATCGGACGAGCCATGTTTCTCTCTTTCTGTGCTGAGCTTAGTGTGTGGCCTGGGCACGGCATCAGCGTTTCCTCTGCCGGGTGGCTGGTTCCATTCCAAGGGGTTATTATACGCAGAACGGCTGAGGTGGGGAAAAAGTAGCATCGAGGAACAGGAGAGGAGAAAGTATTTACTAAACTGCAGGAAATAAAACTGTCAGACAATGTTACAACAGCAGAATCTGGATGCTAATCTTATGTGAAGAGGATATTAGACGTGACCATGTGCTAGCAATCTAAAAAACATTTGTCAAAAGGATTCTCATTTATGTCTGTGGCAGAAATGTGTCATCTTTGTTCCTTGACATTCACCTCTACAGCCTAGTTTGCAGCCCATTTCATATTTTTATAAGCCTTCAAAAACATGGAACTAGTAAAAATACTTGTACAAATGCTTCTTAAACATCCGATTTGATAGTTAAATGAGTGTATGTTAGTGAATTCCAAATCATTCGTAAATAGGGTGTGCTGCACATTTAGCATAATCCCTGCCCATGAGTTACAACTATGTAAATTACATGTCCAGGAACGCTGTGGAGCCTTCTGGACTCCCTTCTCATGTTTGGCTCCAGTAAGTTGCATAAATGTCATATGCCTAACAGTAAATATTCACATTTGTTAGCGCTTTGGAGGTGCAGCGTTTTTCCAGCAAAGATGCTTTGGATGATACGGAATATGCCAGGTAGTAATGTAAAAATGTAAAATATAAAAATGCAGTAACCATCAACATTAACTACTCCATTGTTGTTCAGTCTTTATACAAGTAGTATGGTTGGTCGGTGTAGAATTTGTCACGCCCCTCCTCCACTGTGATTGGACAGCTGGGTTAAAAGTGACAGTGACAAGCATTGGGTTTACCCAAAGCTGAAGAGATTTAAACACTCAGCTACAAAAAAAAAAAAAAAGAAAGAAAAAAAAAAAAAAAAAAACACAGGGCATCAGTTTGCCTAAAAGAACAGAACATTCAAATGTTTTACCCACCATTTACACATGATAGGGAGCAGGTGTAAATCTCTTTCATACCAACTAACATTTTGAAAATGCTTAAAATGTTCAACTTTACGAACGATTTACACAAAACTTTGTTCTGCTCGTGCTTCAAGAATGTGGCCCAATGTTCAAATGTTTGGGGCTGGTAAGATTTTGTTTGCTCACCAGTTTATTTGAACAAAAATACTGTAAAAACAGTATTATTGTAAAATATTGTTACAATTTTACACTAATTCTGTTTTAATGTGACTCATTCTAATATGCTGATTTGGTGTCTTATTATCAGTGTTGAAAACAGTTATATTTTTGTGGAAACCGTGATATATTTTTTCCCCAGAATATTTTGATGATCAGAAAGTTTAAAAGTACAACAAAACATTTATTTGAAATAGACATTATTTTTCTAACGTCATTATTTGTCTTTACTGTCACTATTCATCAATTTAATGCATCCTTGCTGAATAAAAGTATTCATTTCTTTTAAAAAATGAATAAAGTTAAATATCTGTGATTTTATATCTTACTTTCCAAAATGTTATTCCATCAGAATACATGACTACTTTTGAATGTCCATCAGTGAAGAAAGATGCTCTTTGCCAAAAAGAGAGAAAAAGCCCCATAAAAGTTGTCCATATGTCACTTGCACTATGTTCCAAGGCTCTTATAGCCATACAACTGCATTTACATGAGGAATAAGCCAAAAACTATGAGTTTAGAGGTACGAGTAAATGGTCTTTGGGCGTACTACCCCTTTAATGAATGGCAAGCATGAGGAATATTGATTTGTTAGCCTTCAGAGCATTGTGACAGTGTGTAACAGCATGATTAGCGGTTAATGAATGTCTGGGGAATTCTTCTGAGCGGCTTGTTGGCTTTTTGAAATTTTAGATTTCGACCCTTATGTTTTTAGCATGTCAGTTTACATCTTTCTGCCTCGACTACCCTTTCTCTTCCACATTTGTTCTCCTCTCTTACAGAGACTTCAGTAGTTCAGTCTGTGCGAAAAGGGCTTTAGCATCAGTGGAATTGAGGTGGCCGCCACCGCTGCTCAGATGGGCTGGAGTGTGATGAGATCAGACGAGTGTGTGTGCGTGATGGTGGCAGGTTCAGTGAGCATGGCGCTTCCCATTGTTGTCTCGGGGTCTGCAGGCTAATCAGGACAGTGACACTATATGAAATGGGAATGACAATTGGATTTACACACAAAGCACGGCATAAGAATATCTAATGCGGTCATTAGTGAGGACATGAGTTCATGGGGGAGAAAGTGAAGAAATTAAGTTTGAGTGCATCCAATTTAGCTTGATTGCACGCATTCATTTACATTCGATTATGCTGATACTGACAGGCTCCTAAATGCAAGCTGAGTGTTTTGCCTGAGCTGGGAAGTGTAATACCTTCAAATAAATGACGTGACTTCTAATTTGACATCTTTCCAAACTCCCTTCCAAGTGCTTGCTTTATTTTTTGCCCATCCCAAGGTTGTTCTTTCATAGCTCGGGAGACTAAATCAAGTTCTTGATTGTATTTAAATTTCATGAACAAATTTGCCTCAGGTATTTCTTTCAAAAATTAGCAGGAGAAAAATAGAAATAAATGAAATGGAATTGTTGACGTGGATAATATCAGGTTAGTGGTTAAAATGAATGTGGTAACACTTTACAATAAGGTTAATTTTGTTAACATTAGTTAATGCATTAGGGTTCATGAACTAATGATAAACACAGTAATGCATTTTTGTAAATATCTTTATATACAAATACATTATTAACATTTTTAGTTCTATAAATTGACAATATGTAATGCATTATGAACGAACATTAATTAACAATAAACAACACATTAATAAATGCTATAAAAATGTTCATTAGTTCAAATAAAAAAATAAAATGCATGAACTAATGCTAACGAATTGTACCATTTTGTACCTATTGTGTACTGGAACGTAGAAGATTATTATTTTTTTTTTTCTAAGAGATTTTCATATTGAAATCTCTGAACAGGGAAACTTGACCAACATTTATGTTGTATGAGACTTCAGGAGAAAATATGAGAAATAAAAAACTTTTTAGTTTAAAGTAATTTTCTTGGGAATATGATATGAAAAAGTATAATTCAGTTTGAAAAAAGAGGTTATTAGGGAAAGAATACATTAAAGTGTTAACTAAATGTAATGTGCAGTATACTTTTATGCCATTTCTATTGAAACTTGTATATCATGTATTTATTTGTAATTACATATTTGTTATGGCTGTAATTTAGAACATTTAAATATACATTTTAAATGTACATGCTTGAGTTAAAATTATAATCAAGCGCTTTGCATGTGCTTTAGTATGTTAGTCAACACATCAAAATAAGTGCACTTCTTTAAAGCACAGCAAAAGGTTATTGAAACATAATAGTTTAAAATATACTTTCAAGGAAACTGTGGCCTTTTATTTCATTGATATCTTATTATCTGCAGGTACAGATGTTTATAAAATATACTTTTAAGATCTGAAGTACACTACAAGTGCACATTCAATACAATTAAACACGTTTTTCATGAGGGATTTCATTCATTCTTATGTAAGTTTGTCTTTACTGGACCACTACTCATGCCTACACATACTCATATACAAAATACAATAACATCAAGCATGTTATTTCAGCAGAAATCAGTGCCGATATCATGGCCCGTCCCATGCTGGTGGTTTGTGTACACAATGCTCTTATATCTCAGCAGCAACAGTTCGGGATTTGTGTTGGGACAGCAAGCAGCAGTCTGGGAGAGTGAGAGTGAAATTAGAGGAGGGGAGATGTGAAATATTGATGGTCTCTCTCTGTGTCCATCGCAAGTCCATTCATTATTCATCCCACCTTGAAGGTAGAATTGCCGCCCTCTCATGCAGGGTCCTGCCCACTCATGTGTTTGCTCTTTCTGGGCTGCTGGAGACTCTGTGTAGCTCTGCTGACATTTGGCTCTGCTCTGGCTTTGGTCATTCGCATGCTGCCGCTTTCTATTTCTGACTTATTTTTTCTTTTTGAAAAAGAGTCAACAGCCGTCTGAGTGGTAAAGATGGATGCTGTCTGTCGGTGTATTATGGACCCATGAAATCAGGGGTGGCTTTTGGATTCCTGACCTTAGAGAAAACAAACAGCATTAATATTCTGTCTCCCTCTTTTCCAACTTTTTTAAAATTGTACACAGAAAAAAAAAAAGAAAAAAAAGTGTAGGGTCTGAAAGTCTGAGGCCACTAGTAAAACTGCTTTCATTTCTCTTCTATTTTGCCTTTATACACTATATATGCTTATATACACACTACCAGTCAAAAGTTTGAAATAACTAAGATTTTTTCTCATGTTTTTGAAAGAAGTCTCTTATGCTCACCAAGGCTGCGTGATCAAAAACAGTGACAACAGTAATATTGTGAAATATTATTACAATTTTAAATGACTGTTTTCTATTTTAATATATTTTTCAATGTATTGTTTTCCTGTGATGCAAAGAATCTTGTCACATGATCAATATGAGAAATCAATATGCTGATTTGTTTTGATGCAGTGCCCAGTTATCATCCTCAGTTATTATTGGCGCTTAAATTTGAATCATAATTCTTATATCATCAACAGTGAAAACATTTTTTGCTGCTTAATATTTTTGGAGAGTCTGGAGTGATACATTCTTACCATGATAGATTATTTGGTGAACAGAAAGTTCAGCAGCATTTATATGAAATATACACTCACCTAAAGGATTATTAGGAACACCACACTAATACTGTGTTTGACCCCCTTTCGCCTTCAGAACTGCCTTAATTCTACGTGGCATTGATTCAACAAGGTGCTGAAAGCATTCTTTAGAAATGTTGGCCCATATTGATAGGATAGCATCTTGCAGTTGATGGAGATTTGTGTGATGCACATCCAGGGCACGAAGCTCCCGTTCCACCGCATCCCAAAGATGCTCTATTGGGTTGAGATCTGGTGACTGTGGGGGCCATTTTAGTACAGTGAACTCATTGTCATGTTCAAGAAACCAATTTGAAATGATTTGAGCTTTGTGACATGGTGCATTATCCTGCTGGAAGTAGCCATCAGAGAATGGGTACATGGTGGTCATAAAGGGATGGACATGGTCAGAAACAATGCTCAGGTAGGCCGTGGCATTTAAACAATGCCCAATTGGCACTAAGGGGCCTAAAGTGTGCCAAGAAAACATCCCCCACACCATTACACCACCACCAGCAGCCTGCAAAGTGGTAACAAGGCATGATGGATCCATGTTCTCATTCTGTTTATGGCAAATTCTGACTCTACCATCTGAATGTCTCAACAGAAATCGAGACTCATCAGACCAGGCAACATTTTTCCAGTCTTCAACTGTCCAATTTTGGTGAGCTCATGCAAATTGTAGCCTCTTTTTCCTATTTGTAGTGGAGATGAGTGGTACCCGGTGGGGTCTTCTGCTGTTGTAGCCCATCCGCCTCAAGGTTGTGCGTGTTGTGGCTTCACAAATGCTTTGCTGCATACCTCGGTTGTAACGAGTGGTTATTTCAGTCAAAGTTGCTCTTCTATCAGCTTGAATCAGTCGGCCCATTCTCCTCTGACCTCTAGCATCAACAAGGCATTTTCGCCCACAGGACTGCCTCATACTGGATGTTTTTCCCTTTTCACACCATTCTTTGTAAACCCTAGAAATGGTTGTGCGTGAAAATCCCAGTAACTGAACAGATTGTGAAATACTCAGACCGGCCTGTCTGGCACCAACAACCATGCCACGCTCAAAATTGCTTAAATCACCTTTCTTTCCCATTCTGACATTCAGTTTGGAGTTCAGGAGATTGTCTTGACCAGGACCACACCCCTAAATGCATTGAAGCAACTGCCATGTGATTGGTTGATTAGATAATTGCATTAATGAGAAATTGAACAGGTGTTCCTAATAATCATTTAGGTGTGTGTGTGTGTGTGTATATATATATATATATATATATATATATATATATATATATATATATATATATATATATATATATATATATATATATATATATATATATATATATATTTATATTTATTTATTTATTTTTTATTTTATTTTATTTTGTGCAATATTTAAATATCTTTAATGCCTCTTTTGACCAATTGTATGTGTCCTTACTGAATAAAAGTTTTAATTTCTAAAATCTTGTTGACCCCAAACTTTTGAATGATTTACACCGATCAGGGGAATTGAATAACACTGTTTATCTCTTCATCACTGCACCTGTTCGTGGGTGGGATATATTAGGCAGCAAGTGAACATTTTGTCCTCAAAGTTGATGTGTTAGAAGCAGGAAAAATGGACAAGTGTAAGGATTTGAGCGGGTTTGACAAGGGCCAAATTGTGATGGTTAGACGACTGGGTCAGAGCATCTCCAAAACTGCAGCTCTTGTGGGGTGTTCCCGGTCTGCAGTGGTCAGTATCTATCAAAAGTGTTCCACTGAAGGAACAGTGGTGTACCCGCGACAGGGGCATGGCCGGCCAAGGCTCATTGATGCACATGGGGAGCGAAGGCTGGCCCGTGTGGTCCGATCAAACAGACGAGCTACTGTAGCAAAAATTGCTCAAGAAGTTAATGCTGGTTCTGATAGAAAGGTGTCAGAATACACAGTGCATCACAGTTTGCTGCGTATGGGACTGCATAGCCGCAGACCAGTCAGAGTGCCCATGCTGACCCCTGTCCACCGCTGAAAGCACCAACAGTGGGCACGTGAGCATCAGAACGGAGCAATGGAAGAAGGTGGCCTGGTCTGATGAATCACATTTCTTTTACATCACGTGGATGGCCAGGTGCATGTGTGTTGCTTACCTGGGAACACATGGTACCAGGATGCACTATGTGAAGGAGGCAAGTCGGCGGAGGCAGTGTGATGCTTTGGGCAATGTTCTGCTGGGAAACTTTGGGTTCTGCCATGTACACCCTTTCATGCAAACGGTATTCCCTGGTGGCTGTGGCTCTTTCAGCAGGATAAAATAGAAAAAAGCAAAAATGGTTCAGGAATGGTTTGAGGAGCACAACAACGAGTTTGAGGTATTGACTTGGCCTCCAAATTCCCCAGATCTCAATCCAATCAACATCTGTAGGATGTGCTGAACAAACAAGTCCGGTCCATGGAGGCTCCATCTTGCAACTTACAGGACTTAAAGGATCTGCTGCTAACATCTTGGTGCCAGAAACCCCAGCACACCTTCAGGGGTCTAGTGGAGTCCATGCCTCGACGGGTCAGGGCTCTTTTGGCAGCAAAAGGAAGACCAACAATATTAGGAAGATGGTCATAATGTTATGCCTGATTGGTGTATATTGCAAAAGAAAACAGTCCTTTTTAATAATTTTCCACAATAGTACTGTTTTTACTGTATTTTTGATCAAATAAATGAAGCTATGGTGAGCATAAGAGACTCAAAAGAGCATCAAAAACATCAATACATCTTAATAGATCAGAACTTGGGATGCTGCCACCAGTGCCACCATGCACCATGTCTCCCCCATTGTCTGAATGTGTTAGTATGTCATTTGCTACATGTGATGGGTTATTTGGTGTCACACAGAAGAGTCCCGCTAAAAGGAAACTCCTCTCCTGAACTGCTCTCATCCAATGGGAACAAACGAGGTGTGGAGAATGGACCAGGTGGGTTTTGGGGCTTCAAAGTTCTTCTTGTAATCCCGTGAAAAAGCAGAGAGGTGCATTGAGACGTGAAGAACATCTCTCCAGGTACTGCACACAAAGGCACGGCTCACGGCCAGGTCTGGCTTAACGTCAGACCCCTTTGATGCCACGCGATCCTGAAACTTTTGTTAGTTTATTTGGCTGCATTTTTATGTTTAATGTGTATTTGGACTGTTAGAGTCTTTTGAAAGGAAATCCTGCTGAAATAACCCTAGAGTCTGAGCGGTCTTGCTAAAGGCAACAGTCGACTCACAGGGCTCAGCTGCCAGGTGTTCAATAACACAGGCGCAGAAAGCACCAGGTCAATCTCAGGATAAATCTTGAGAGGAAAGAAAGAGCCAACGTAAGCAAAGAAGATCCTATCAAATTCATATTTTCTGAGCTGAATGGTAATTTCTGATGATAGTGATCGATAGATGAACTTTCAGATAACTGGTTAGAAATGATTTAAATGCATGGAGAGCTTGAGCTGGAGATGAAAAAGCTCCTCTCAGCCCCTCTGAAGTCCTTGTTTGTGAATCTATCAAACCTGCTTTTGACTGTGTGATTTCTCATTTCTCCCTCCCAAAGAAAAAAAAGAGAGAGGGACAAATTGGGAAAAATCTATGGAATTGCATCTGTAATCTACAATATATATATATATATATATATATATATATATATATATATATATATATATATATCAGGGTGTGTGTGGTCCATATAAGCTGCGAATGCTCTGCATACCTAAGCCATTTGTGGACTCACTGAGTAGTATTAAAGCCACAACATGTAAACATGGTCGTTAGAGGTCGCTTATTTAAAACAAAGGTGTAGCTTGATGATGCCTGGATTTTGTAGACCTTTTATTATGCCGCAGACGACCGCTTCCGCTGCGCTGTTTTATCATATTAGATGCATTATTTGAGTGTGTTGAAAATTATGTTATAATGCTACTCTGTGTGTTCACTCTGCGGCTGCTATGAGACACTTGTTGCACACTACAGTAAGCTAGCTCGATATTAGGCATGGTAAAACATGGTACTCGCGGTTAATCATGAAAACAAGATTTAAACAATAAGACTAACTGTGTTGAGCTATAACAATGATTAGTTTTCTGTTGATGAATGTATCCAAACAGTTGCTCATTTGTCTAATAACACATAATATAAAATCGAGGGTAACGCGGGTATGATGTCATTGATAGTCCTGGTTAAAATTGCTTATTTCTCTGGATTTAAACATTCTTGGAAACATTTGGGATAATGTAAGTACACAAGTCAACAAAATATATAACATTGTTCTAGTGGTTTTGGATGTTTTAATCCAAAAATCTTACATATTGTGCCTTTAAATAAAATTATAATGTAAAAATGTGCTGACTGAATGATTCATTTAAAATTTTAGTACATTAAAGACACTTAATATAAAGGGTCTCAAAAATGATTGTAATATTTATCAAAGGCTATACAAATGCTCTGGTAGAAACCTGTTAATTAACAGCAAGTTCCTTTACTCTATACTCACTTATACTGTATAGATCTAGTGAGATTTTACAGTAAAATATCCATATCAGTAAAAAAACATAGTTTTTAAGGTGGTCAAAAAACACATTTTTAGTTATTTGGTATATGAACTATTTAATTTAATACATTTTTACTTCAAATTAAAGGACAGTCTGTAAAAATTCATATTTTTATGGTAAAATTCTGGCAACCACATGCTGCGTTTTTGTTGTTGTTGTTGTTTTTACTATAAAATTTCACTTTTTTTTTTTTTTTACAGTATAATTAGCAATGAATACATTTTTAATAATATTACTTCTAAGAATAATAAACGATTATGCCAAACTACTTAAGTAATTTTTTTAAACAATATTATTCTTTTAACAAGGCTTTTTATGATAACAGGACAGACAAAAAAACTAAATGAATTTAAATAGATACATACAGTACATAAAAATACATGTGAATTAGTATGTTTTTTGTTAAATGTAGTGGCAGAAATGATCTATTTACATGTGTACATTTGGTCAGTCCAGTTCAGTCTATGGGGCCATTTGACCGACAAAATTTTCGACTAAAAATGGAAAACTTTTTATATATTTTAGCCATTCATTTACATGACAACAACGTTTTGGGGCCCTGAAAATGCAAACTTTTGAAAATGGGATACAAAACTTTTACCGCTATCTTCTCTGTGCAAACTACAAAAACACAAATTTGTGAAAAGTGACGTCATGAGCATGCATATTACATGTTCAGTCTGTAGGCGCATAGTGTTTCTTTGAAGTGACATCTCCAACCACTGTCCTGACAGCATAATACAGCACTTTTAGTCATTTTCGGGGATCCCTGTGTGAACTGGGATCATTGTACGTGAAAAAGGAAAAGGAAAAAGCTTTTCGTTTTTAGTACATCACTGTCGTAAACGTACCCTGATGTGTGTCAGGTCGGGATTAAACCTAGGTCTGTTTACACACTAAACAAAAAATTCCAGCAAACTAATGCATGACATTCCTGCGTATCACTGTTGCATCTCGAAAACTTGCTGGGGAGGAAAATAATGTGAAAAGAAGCCTCCAATATTCCCTGTGCCTGCTCAGAAGAAAGGCAGCTTGGTTGTCAAGTTTCAAGGGTATTCTCCCCAGTGTGTAAAGTGTTGTTCTGGTAAACTAAAGTGAAGGAACCGTTCACAGACATGAAAGGACACATGGCGCTATCAAAGGGCTTGCTTCAGACCCAATCTAGTCAAGCTGATTTCTGGAATTTTCTGTAATGCGACACATGAAACGGAGGAGCAGGTGATGGAGGAGATCTTTCAAATCCAACCCCCCTGTGTCTTTGCGGGTCAGTAGGCTGCTCTACGGGGAGGAAGCCATTTTGTGCGATGGGAGATAATGGAACGGTTGCGTGGAGAGCATGAGGATGATTGTTAATGTTGAGACGTGTGGTCTGTGGTAATTCTTACAGCTGGAAGCTGTCTCATACATAGATGATGGTGATGATGATGATGATGATGGTGATGATGCTGATGATGATTGCGTGCTTATATTTGAATGAAAATTAGAGCGATTCTGAATGCAATGCCAAAAAATAGTCCAGAGTAGCACTAACAACCATCCCGTTTTGCTCTCGCTCACTCCCTGCCCCCTACATTAAGATAGATGTGTGCTGTGCCTTTCTGACTTATTTGAATCTGTGCCACAGACGTCCAATTTTTATCACCTTAGAGGTGGAGATTCACAGCAGACCTGCAAATATGAAAAGTACATTTGTGCTCCATTCCGGTTTATTCCCATCTGCCTGGAGTGCCGGCAATATTAGAAAGCACAGCAATTTTGGGCTGTATTTTCTGACCGAGCAGGTTGAATCTGGCCCATCTGAAGCCCATTAAATTATATGAAATCACTGGTATTTTTCAAATACATGCAAGGTTGAAAACTGTTAATAAATCTGCGGATGAGCAGCAGTGGTTACGTAAAAATGAGTGTTTCGTCAAGGTGATTTCAGTCTGTCAGTGGAAATTGCTCTCGTCCAATAATGATAAGGTAAAGTGGGCGGAATTAGGGTTGAATTAGACAGGGTAGAGGACTTTTTGCTTTTGCTTGCTTATTTTGGGGGGTTTTAGGTTTCATCAGGTTGTATCTCAGCAGCTGCTGCAAACATCTTGGTACTTACAATTTGCATCTCAAATATTTCTTCTAATATATGAATGTCTACATCTCCTCTAGCTCTTGTCCTTTTAGTTTATCTTTCTTTATAGTGAATTGTTATAGAAATCCATTGTGCAGATGGCTTCTTTGTGATTGCATGTCCTATAGCACTGTCTGCTCAGGATTCTGTCCTCCACCTGCAGAGGGCGATGTTGTCTTTAACATAAACCTACTCATCTCTCCATACATACACCTTGGCTATGTTCAGAATAGTGTATGGTCATACCATTACTATTTCTGCAGTGTATAGTACATATACAGTGCACAGTATGCAAATTGTTTTCACAGAATGACCGACTACATCTGACTAAATTTGCAGTGTACAACAGAGCTATATTGATTGCAACATTTTGGCAATGTGTTTGACTGGAAGTAATATCAGCTGCTGTCGCTGTCTTCTTTTTACTTGACCACTCTGCCAAATGTGTCAATTAAAAGTAACTGAATCTGCAATTTGACAACTGAGCAGCACTCACATAAAACAAGGTCATGATGACAAGATACTTTTTGAAACATTCATTGTTGCATAACGTGTTGTGTTTCACATACTGTTTCAACTTACAGTCTGCAGCCCTCATTTAATAGTTAGCTACTAGCTAGCATTCAATTCAAAGTCGAATGTAGGATATCCCAATTGATATCGCAGAGGCTTTCAATGTTTGATGCTTGAAAAATTACGGATAAGAAAACCAAATGCTACTGTTAGCTTTGCAGGTCTAAAAAGAATCTCACCTGACAACCAAACTGCAGAGTATAAACAACGCAATACATGGCATTTGTTTTGCATGTGGAAGGTTATCAGAACAGCTCATTTACAGTGTTTTATAAATCAGAGAAATCACAATTACAGAATTTGAGTTCTAGAAATCAAATCACAATCTAGCTATTGCATTTTTCCTAGTGTGAAGTCTGAAATTCTGACTTTCTGAACTGAATATAGCACAGCTTAAATCTCAGCTCTAGGTTTTGAACACATTCAGCTACTGTACCAGGCATCATTCCTTGTGCAAAACTTTTTAAAGAACAGCTCAAATGTTGAACTGATTTTTTTCCCCCTAGGAATGTTTCTCATTTTCATATGTATATAAAAATATATTTTTAGTCCTGACAATTGCAAGTAATCACGCTGTGTTCTCAAAATAAAACAGTTTTACTGTCAGTGGTAGTCAGGCACTATTGTGCCTCTTACTGTAGTGATATTCTGTGGGCTCATGTGTTTGATTGAGAGTTTGTGTTGATGAGACAGCTGATGGTGGTTCTGGTGGTCTGTAGTTTGGGTGTGTGTGGAAGCGAGATGGTTAACACCCTGCCACAACACAACCTCAGGCTTTGCTCTTCTCTCTCTCTCTCTTTTGCTCGCCTGCTCAACTATGAAGACACTTCATCTTCTTTGACAGTCTGACCACTGCTGCCTGTTCTGATGCGTTCAACATGCCTTTATTGCATCATAAATAAATCTGAGAAATGCATTTTTTCTTTCTTTTTTCTTCTTCTTCTGTTTTTCCTTTTTCTGCTTCATTTATCTGGGTAGAAACGAGCAAATGGCGTACCGACAGTGTTCCGGGGTGCTCCGCCTCTTCGGCTGCTACCATTTTACTCTTTGATATTGTTCAGCTTCTTATTATGGTATAATCTGGAGAGATTTTAATTTAATATCATGTATGTGAGTTTCATTTAATGTATGATGGGTATACCAAACAAGCTGTAAATGAAGGAAAGAAACACAATTCTGCCTTTTCCTTGCTCCCCCTTTCTTGCGGTGGTTGCGGTGTGACACACATCATTACTGAAGCTGAGGAGCCTCAGACACATTCAGGGTACAGCGGGGGCTGTACATTATACAGAGAGAGGGAGGGGTCGTTGGTTTGAGGGGGGGTGGGTGGGGGTGCTGTGCTGGAGGGGTTGTCAAGACACCTCTTCTTTCTCCCTCCCTACCCTCTCCACTTCGCCGTGGGTAGTCTCATACCTTGTGTTCATCCACTGCCAACCAATTACCTGGCAACCCTGCCCTTCTCTCCAGTGCAAGCTGCAGTTGCATGATGGGATTTTTGTATATTGAAGTCCATCTCTCGAAGAGATAAAGGGTGTAGGAACAGGGCTCTACCACTACGTTAGATTAGTGTTTCTTGCAAACCACTTTTCGCTGACACTGATTGTGGGGAAAAGAGACATTGGGGTTGGCAGCAAAAGAACAGGAAACGAAGGCATGTATAGCACTGGCAAATTTCATTTGCCTTTTTTTTTTTACTCTCAAACTCACTTTTGCCTCAGATATGCCAGTTGCTAATAGATTAACCTGTGTTACATCAACAAGGGCTGCATTGATTGCGGTTTGTGTTATTTGTGTGGCATTCCCCAAGTCTTTGTCTGAGGCCCGCACTAGTTCTCCCCTTTCACTCTCTCCAGTGCTGATTGACTCTCTTTAATGCTAGCGCAGCTGGGCTGCAATGACAGTTAGTGGATGAGAGAGGCTCAATAGAAGATCAGCATTTATTCAGGTTGAGCTCCTCACTCTCAGCCCTATTTGTAACCTGTCCAGAGCAGAGTCCCCTGCTCCCCCTCACCACATCCAGCTCGAACTATCAGTCTCTGTCTGCTCGTGGCGGGGAGGCTGCATACCCACACAACTCATTGGCTCTGGCAGGAGGGGATCTTAGTGATGGACCGATGTTCATATATCAAACGTGGGCTGTGTGTGACAGTCCGGTCCCCGAACGGGTGAAATAATGAGTCTAGCAAAAAAGTAACAAAGCTGAAAAATGGGATGGGTTGCTTCGACCTGCCATCACTTATCTGAAATTTTATCAGCCCTTGTAAGGAGCCGTGAAGCTTGATTGTGAGTTTGTGTGTGGCCTGATTGGTTCAGGATTGAGATTCCATGAAAAATGTTCTTCTAAAAGATGATTTGATTTCTATCTGTTTCGTTGCCAGTCTTCATGCCACTGCCGTCTCCACCCTCACAATGATTTGTGAGGGTCCAAAAATTGACTTTTCACCACCATTCAAAACTATACGCCAGTAGTTAATTAATGGCACCCACTGTGTGTGGAAAAAAACTACACAAAATGTTATATAATGCACTTTTGAGAAGTTTATTAATATTTTTGTGATATTTAAAAAAAAAAACAATTTAAAATAATTGTTTACATTATACAATGTATATACATTATATTGCCAAAAGTATTGGGACACCCATCCAAATCATTGAATTCAGGTGTTCCAATCACTTCCATGGCCACATGTGTACAAAATCAAGCACCTAGGCATGCAGACACTTTTACAAACATTTGTGAAAGAACGGGTCGCTCTCAGGAGCTCAGTGAATTCAAGCGTGGTACAGTGATAGGTTGCCATAAGTGTACAATAAGTCCATTTGTGAAATTTCCTCACTACTAAATATTCCACGGTCAACTGTTAGTGGTATTATAACAAAGTGGAAGCAACTGGGAACAACAGCAACTCAGCCACGAAGTGATAAGCCATGTAAAAGGCGCACAGTGCGCAGAAGTAGCCAACTTTCTGCTGAGTCAATAGCTACAGACCTCCAAACTTTGTGTGTCCTTCAGATTAGCTCAAGAACAGTGTGTAGCGCTTCATGGAATGGGTTTCCATGGCCGAGCAGCTCATACAAGCCTTACATCACCAAGTGCAATGCAAAGCATTGATGCAGTGGTGTAAAGCACACCACCACTGGACTCTAGAGCAGTGGAGACGTGCTCTCTGGAGTGACAAATCATGCTACTCTGTCTGGCAATCCGATGGACGAGTCTGGGTTTGGCGGTTACCTGGATAACTGTACCTGCCTGACTGCATTGTGCCAAGTGTAAAGTTTGGTGGACGGGGGATTATGGTATGGGGTTGTTTTTCAGGGGTTGTCTTAGCCTCTTAGTTCCTGTGAAAGGAACTCTTAATGCTTCAGCATACCAAGATATTTTGGACAATTTCATGCACCCAACTTTGTGAAACAGTTTGGGGATGGCCCCTTCCTGTTCCAACATGACTGCGCACCAGCGCTCAAAGCAAGGTCCATAAAGACATGGATGAGTGGAGGATTTTGACTGGCCTGCACAGAGTCCTGACCTCAACCCTATAGAACACCTTTGGGATGAATTAGAGCGGAGAGTGCAAACCAGGCCTTCTCGTCCAACATCAGTGTCTGACTTCACAAATGCTTCTAGAAGAGTAATTAATAATTCCCATAAACACACTCTTAAACCTTGTGGAAAGCCTTCCCAGAAGAGCTGAAGCTGTTATAGCTGCAAAGGGTGGGCCAATTCCATATTAAACCCTACGGATTAACACACACACACACACACACACACACACACACACACACACACACACACACACACACACACACACACACACACACACACACACACACACACACACACACACACACACACACACACACACACACACACACACACACACACACACACACACACACACACACCAGCCTGTGCTCATGACCTAAATTACCAAGCACTAGCACAATCAGCTGGCCCCAAGGTTCTCAATGGTAGATACCAATGACTGATATTTTAGAGTCTTAGAGCAGTAAGAGTCCTCCATAAACAAATCAAATGCACATGCCACTTCAAATAGTTTGACTGTTTTGCCATTCTGAGAGATGTTAACAAAAGTGTTTGCAGGTGAATTGAACCATTCAGAATGTACAGTAGTGTGCTTAAAGATCTGCTCATCAGCCATGCAGGGAATCTGAGCAGCGATGAGGTCCACGAGTCTGTCATGTCTGGCGTTATATAGTCCTTTCAGTGATGAACAACTGTTCATGATATGGGCAACTGACTCCAGGTGTTGAGGGGGGTCATGCAACATGCAGAGGGGCGAATGGGTGGAGGAAAACCACAGCAATAAGTTGTATTTTGTAGGAAGAAACTGCAGACGTGCTTTCAAACAGAAAGTGAGGATCTCCTCACTGATGGTGGCATTGCTGTAGATGGTGTGGGATACAGAGTGGTCCGCATAGGGCAGTTTTGCCAGCTTTCCCTGGAGTTTTAGACTGGACCAGTACTCCATATTTTGGGCTCTTTGAATAGACAAAATAGTCTGCCTTGATGTTCTAGGCTGGAGCAGGTGAACAATGTTGTTATAGTACACGTAGGTTGTGGGAAGTCCTCTTCAGTTCAGTACCTGTCCTCCAGCATAGATTATTCAAATCTGGCCAGTCTGATGACACACCAAATCCTTGTGCCCGTCCCTCCAGCTTTCCATTGGTCTTTCTTTTAAAACCCAGGAACACACACACACACACACACACACACACACACACACACACACACACACACACACACACACACACACACACACACACACACACACACACACACACACACACAAAAACCCTAACGAGATGTGATTGCTCACACACCTGGAACAAATAAAGGCCCTTTCATGTTTGTGGGTCTCCATTGAGGTCAGTGTGAGCTGGTGCACAGAAAGAGTTTTACAAGGCAAAGCTAGAGAAAAAATTAAACGTCAGTGTGGTGCCAGAGAGAGAGTGAGACAGAAGAGAGAGAGAGAGAGAGGAGAGAGAGAGAGAGAGAGAGAGAGAGAGAGAGAGAGAGAGAGAGAGAGAGAGAGAGAGAGAGAGAGAGAGAGAGAGAGAGAAGAGAGATAGACAAAGAAAGAGAGAGAAAAAGATTTTTATTAGTCAGCCAACTCTGAGCCGTCCCTCTGGCTCACTCAGCATGTCTTACGGGCCTTTGTTTCCTTCTGCATTCACTCAAAAGGAACAAAAATAAGACTTGTCAATGTTTTATGTCATTCTACTTATCAACGGAATATATGTAAAATCTACACATGTCAAGTTCTCTCCAGCTTCATCTTGTTTATCACATTAAAGAGACACAGCAGCCGCTTTTTCCCCTCCCTGAATTAACCTCTATCCTCAGGGCTTTTGCCTCACACAATTTTTGACGTGACACACGTCGTTGTAAACGGCGCTTCAGAGCTCGGATCAAACGGCCTCCCCAGACGTAAATAAAATCAGAAAATCAGACATTAGCAGCACTACGATACAATGCTGCGCGTCACCACATGTCATCAGATCTAACGCAAACCTGTACTACATGCGTATTAGGATTGCAGAATGTTTGTTTCTTGTCTTCTTGGGCGGTGGGGTTAGGAGAGGCCTTCATCTAAAGCCCAGCGATCAATGGGAGGGTGACCTGATTACTGTACATCTTATGATGCAGATAAAGCCTTTACCAGGCTTATGGGAAACACATTGGTTTTTTTGTCCATATTTCTCATATGGCCACCATTATGTGCGCATCTGTTGCTTAACTGCTGTTGAAACCTTCCAAAAGGGTGTGGAAGATGGGCTGTTGACAAGTGCCAGTGGACTCCTGCCTACTTTAACTTGCTTTTAGGTGAATACTATCTCCAATAGGTGGTTCATTAATAAAAAAAATGAGAATTCTGCTAGCATTTGCTTTAATTTGCCCTCATGCCATTCCCAAACCTTTCTTCTGTGGAACACAAAAATAGATATTTTGAGCAGTCTTTCTGTGAAAACATACACTGACCAGGACCAAGCTCCTAAAAGGACAGACAAACAAATAAATAAACGTGGTCCATATACGTCTCGTTTCTAGAAACCATAGGATAGCTTCGTATGAGGGACGGACTAAAATGTAAGTCAGGGAAAATGTAGTACATAATGTATTTCAAATATATAAACTGCATGTTACAAATTGTAAGAATTTTTCTGAAAATAATAAAGAGCTTATCTTCAGCATAATTTAGTTGGAGTACACACATAGCAGCTTTTGTGGTGCTTTTCACATGACTCTATTGTTAATTAATTTAAATAATTCATTTTATTTTATTACGACATTACTCATAACACATTTTGTGAATACCTGTAATAAGTTGTTTAGTAAACTTGTTCATCTGAATGGATGGGAGGATTTTAGAAACTTGTTTGAAAGAACCATTTCATAAAAATTAAGTACACTTCAGCATACTTATTACAGAAATAATATACTTAAGTGCGAACTACATGTACATTTTTGACAATTAATTTCATGTTAATAGCAATTAAATTTAAATGTGTTATAGCTGAATTGTAAAGTGTTGTTTGTACCCACTTAAGCTTATTTTCATTATAATAATTGTAATAATAATATAAAAAAATGCCTTTTAAATATGGTTAAAGTGTGCTCCTAAATGCATAAAATATATTTATATTGAAACGTGTATGTCATTATTTATATATATTTGTAATTAAACATTTGTAATAATGAAGTTGCAATTTAATGTAATTTTAAATAACAGAAGTAATACTTAATTTAAAGTACACTTTTACTTATATAACAACAAATGATTGTTAAAACAATAATTTAAATAAAAAGTTTTACATTATTTAATAATTGCATAATTTAAAAAAAAAAGTGTACTTTAGTGTGTTAATAACAGTCACAAAGTCCTTTTATTTCATTAATATTATATTATTTTTATATATATATATATATATATATATATATATATATATATATATATATATATATATATATATATATATATATATATATATATATATATATATATACACACACACACTTTTAAGTAGTACTGGGCGATTAATCGCATCCAAAATAAATGTGTGTGTACTGTGTATAATTATTATGTATACAGCTGCAAGAAAATGTATATGAATCGCTTGCAGAATCTGAAAATGGGAATGATTTTAAGAGAGATCATACAAAATGTAATGCTGTCCTGAATAAGATATTTTATATAAAAATGTTTACATATAGTCCACAAGAAAAAAAAATTGCTGAATTTATAAAAATGACCCGTTCAAAAGTTTATGACCCATGTTCATGAGTCTCTTGTTTGTCCTGAGCAGTTAAACTGCCCAATGTTCTTCAGAAAAATCCTCCAGGTCCTGCACATTCTTCAGTTTTCCAGCATCTTCTGCATATTTGAACCCTCTCCAGCTGTGACTGTGTGATTTTGAGATCCATCTTTTCACATTGAGGGCGATTGAGGGACTCAAACACAGCTATTAAAAAAGGTTCAAACATTCACTGATGCTCCAGGAGGAAACACGGTGCATTAAGAGCCAGGGGGTGAAAACTTATTGAATTTTAAAATCAAGGTAGATTGTACTTAATTTGTCTTCCAGGAAAATTAAGTAAGTAAGTAAGAAAATGTAAGTATCTTCTGTTGCTTCTGAAGGGCAGTACTAGATGGAGTAAAAGATGGATTTGAACCCTCTCCAGTCACAGCTGGAGAGGGTTCAAATATGCAGAAGATGCTGGAAAACTGAAGAATGTGCAGGACCTGGAGGACTTTTCTGAGGAACATTGGGCAGTTTAACTGCTCAGGACAAACAAGAGACTCATGAACAACCATCACAAAACACACACACAGCCGTGGATCATCCAGGGAACGACACAGCATTGAGAATCAATGGGTCATAATCATTTTTTTGTCTTGTGGACTATATGTAAACATTTTTTATATAAAATATCTTATTCAGGACAGCACTAAATACAAAATAAAACATTTTGTATGATATCTTTCATTTTGTTAAAATTATTCACATTTTCTGATTCTGCAAGCGGTTAACATATTTTTTCTTGCAGCTAAATACACACGCATGTATTTATTTAAGAAATATTTGCATGTATATACTGTATATATATTTCTATAATTTATCTTATATATAAATATATATATATATATTTTAAATATATACATGAATGAGTGTGTATTTATATATACATAATAATCATACACGGTACGCACACATATATTATGTAAACACAAATTTTTATTTTGGATGCGATTAATCGAGATTTAATCGATTGCCCTGTACTTTTAAGATTTTAAGCACACTACAAGAGCAAGTGCTCTTTGGTGATTTTTGACTGAAATGATTTTATATTCATCGGAATGAAACACAAACACACAAGATGGACATGAATCGAAAATTGGGTTTCACTTTATTTTGACAGTCCCTTTAACACATTCCGTTGACTATAAGTAACGTTACACCTACATGTCTACTAACTCTCATTAGAGTGTTAGTACAGTATAGTAGGTTTAGTTTTAGAATAAGTTAACATGCAATTGCAAAGTTACTTCTAGTTAGTAGAATGTCTGTTGGGGAGCATCACAATAAAGAGTTAGCAGACATTAAGCAGACAGTCTACTCTAATAAGAGTTAGTTAACATGTAGTTGCAATATTACTTATAGTCAACAGAAGAAAATTTTTATTTTTTTGACCGCCATGTGAGGAGCACCAAAGGGTTAAGTGCACTTCTTTTGGTAGCATAATTGTTATTATTACAACTGGTTGCTGCTAGTGGCACAAATGTGAATTTTTTCATTAACTTTATTACACTCTAAAAAATGCTGGGTTAAAAACAACCTAATCGCTAGGTTAGTCCATTTTCAACCCACCTTGGGTTGTTTTTTTTAGAGTGTATGTTTAATATTTGATGCTGCTGGACTGATGACTGCAGTGTTTATGTCTGGAAGATCTGTCATCTTCGCTAGAGGTTGGAGAGAGTTGCTGTTTTCAGGGCCTGTACTGTGACTGATCCCTGACACCCATATCTCTGTAAAGTTTCCAGCTCTGGTGTAATTCCCTGTAAAATGGCCTGTAATTCAGTGGCCTTTGGGGGCGCGGCGTCTCTGGGCGTGAAAATCAATAAGACGGTGGAGAAGTGTTCAGTGTGGCCTTTTTGTTGAGCCATGGTGAGGCAGCAGTTAGGCTAATTCTGTAATGGCGGTGTGGACAGGAGGATTGGGGATATCTAACTCTGGATCTGAGGCAGATCAATGTGTTACGGCAGAATCGTTTAACCTCTCTCTTATAACGCCCCGCTAAGGCTGCATTCCTGCACCCTGTCCAAAGACCTGCTGCACATTGTGTGGCACACGGGGATCACATGCTCACAACTTTAATTCCATGGACGTCTTTATGTTGCCCGAGAGGATGACACCTCAGTACTTTGAATTTGCTCGCCCGGAAGCAAAGCCATGTGTAATGAAGCATGCAGTACAAAATATTTGGCCATGAATAATTATAATCTCATGATGAAATGCTGGCTTCAACATTCACGTGCTGTGCATTTTTGAATGTATATTATTGTATTGATGCAAGTGAATTTTCACCCTTTGAACTGAATCAAAATCCACTATCTGTATGACGCAGCAGTCAGCAACACAAGAGAGAGGAACGAGAAAAAAAGCCAGGGGCAAGCCAGTCTTAACCAGTGTCGAACAGAGAGGGAGATTTCATTGTGTCCATCTGGATTGACATCAACAGCAATCACTTGTTTCTGATTTATTAGATAGTCACGGAAATTAATTTCGCTCAGAAATGCATGGTTGGGAATTGGATGGAGAAACTGTGTGAGAGAATCCGCAATTGTTTTTCTCTCACTGTCCCTCCAGAGGTGAAGATAACCGCTGATCTCCACACTATAAATGAAAAACGTATTGTATACAGACAAAGGAAGGGTGGCTCCAACCAGGCTGTAATTAACTTTTCTATCTTTCTCATCAATCCTGAGAGCAGCCCCGAACACACATTAACAATATCCCCAAAACTGCCCCGAGCCTCCTACAATCTGGTCCTAATGTCTATCAGGATATGTGATAGAGATTACTGTATACATGTTTCTTTGACTCTTGAATTAATATATGAATTTGTAGTAGAAAATGCAATATGTGCATGCCAAATTTTGCAAATACAAGACAAAAGAAGAAAAAGAAGAAGGTTAATTGGCACACTTTTCATAGAAATGTTACTTCTTATGTATGTATGTATGTTCTTATTTTTGTTTATTTATTTATTTTTAACGATTTAAAATAAAATTATTTACATTTATATTTATTTATTTACTAAAGTATTGGTGTGCACTTGTCTTGGGATTGATTGATATTATAATATATTAAACCTATAGTTTTATGAGATAGAAAAATCCTAGCACTTCTAATTTGTCACATTTGCATAATATGAAAAATGACAAATTTTCACCATTTTGTTTTTAAAATGCACTTTTAATTACTAAAACAATCAGTAGAATTAACTCTCAATTAATCAAGCCTTATACCAAAACATGAATATGTGAAAATAATCATATTTATAGTATAAAATGCATGTTAAAATATCAATCAATCAATCAATCAATCAATCAATCAATCAATCAATCAATCAATCAATGTTTTTATTTTTGATTATTTGATGTCTTGATAATATCAATGAGTGTAAGTCAAGGAGACAAATATTTCGAGTTTTGTGGAATCGGTGCCAACCAAAACGTCAACTCCCCTACTTTGGTACTGAATGATGACCATATTCATATATTTATTTGCATATTTGCCTGTCCAAAAGCCCATGGTAGTTTTTATTTGTTGTCTGTGTATGTAAAAAATGTTGGTGTCTGTTTGTGACTGTTTCTTTCATGTCTCTGTGTGGCATGTAAGTTCTTTTCTAGCGCAGTATTATAAATGTGTTTAATGGCTACAGCCAATGGGTGATGTTGATTTTTTTCACAGGTAGACCTGACCTCATGAGCTGCAGGTCTGGTGATCACACATTCACACGTCTCCCCTCCTGCTCAGTACAGCTGTTTGATTGAATCTGAATAAGCAAATAGTACAATCAGCTTTCCTGACATTCCAGCAGCCTTACAGAGGAAACGGACAAACACACCTGCGCATGCGCAGCCGGGGACACACGCAAACAAACACACACACACCACACCCTCTATTCCAACACACAGTCATTCAAACGGATATTTGATTGTTTTGTCTCTCTCTCTCTCTCTCTCTCTCTCCTCACTATCTCTTTCCATTTTCTCCCTCATCAGGGATGTTCCTCCATTTCCTCAGTAGAATGCAAATTGGTAGAAACACTGATCAGAACTTATTACAAAATGGAGCCTTGCTCAGAGGAAAAAAAAGAGGGGTGCGCGGTATAAGAGGAAGGTGGTGGTGGGGGAGCCTGCGGGAGGGGAATGACGCTTGGTGGCGGAGATGGGAAAATTAGATTTATTTTTTTCATGGGGTCTAGAGTGGGGGATGGTGAGGGGTTCAGTTATGTTGCCTTGCTATATATATTTTTTATATTAATATTTCATATATATTAAGAATTGATATATTATAAATATATATTTATTATGGAATACATTTAATATGCAATATATATATATACATAAAATAATTTGTGAATAGCTTTAGCCCCGCGCAGCAGCTCTCATCTTTGGCCGTGTCCTAGTCTGGCTCTATCTTCTTCGGCACCTCCTTGGGCACATTTTATCCGCTCTAGCCCAAGGTTATCCCACGTCTGGACATCTAATCATCTAGGCTGGGTTCAGAAAGGGTGGGGAGCCTGTATCTTGTTGTGCCCCCTTCATCCTCACCTCCAAACACTGCCTGTCCTCTGTCATTATGCATTCAAGCCTTCGTCCGGACTCCCAGCACACCCCACTGTGATGAATGAGTCTGACCTTGGCAAATAGAGAGGTTGGAATACAATAATTTTTAGATTTTTTCACAAAATTTCATTCTCTATTTTGACCCTCCATTGGATTGACGGATGACCAAGTATTTTCCCCGCACCTAATGTAGGCACGAATCTGAACGTTTTAGATTGATTCACGTAAAATGGAGGCGGCTGCCACATATGTGTGCCATTATGGGTAATTGAGGCAGTTATGTCTCTTGTCCCTCTGACCTAAATGGATCATTTTTTTGCACCTTGTCAAAAATAATAAAAAAGGAGCATGTAGCGGAGGAATTCAGCTGCTCTGTTCTGTCTTTGCAGATTTTCTTCATCTTTAGACAATTTACTTTGCAATTAAGCTTTTTGAGAAGAAATACTTGCTTTAATAGGGCTGTGTTTCCTTGCAGGATGTGCAGGCAGACTGATGTACTGGTGTGATGTTGCACTAATGAACATGGTGAGTACACATCCTGTAACAGATGAAATTCTGAGAAAATAATCATCTGCTTCCTGTCTTACCTATGATGATATATATTTAATAATATTAAAATAAATAGGCTATACACACACACACACACACACACACACACACACACACACACACACACACACACACACACACACACACACACACACACACACACACACACACGTATGTAGTGTGTGTGGTGTGCAAGCACAAACATTAAAACCTGACCAGATCTTATTCAGTGTACATATATAATGAATTAATAGGACACAATTTAACTGAAGCAGCATAAACATAAAGCCTCTCATCCTGATGTTAGTCTTTGTGTTTGGCTGTATGATTCAGTTCCAGTGTTTTATCAGTAGATGGCATGCCCTGCTCAGCAATCCCTCCTGCTCTGGCTGGGATCTGTGCTTGTTCACCCCTGGCTTGTGACAACATTCTTGTCGAGGCCTCCCCAACCCTCAGCATCTTCTCCTACTCCTTCTCCTTTTCCTTTTCCTTTTCCTTCTCCTTCTCCTTCTCTCTCTCCTCTCTCTCTCTCTCTCTCTCTCTCTCTCTCTCTCTCTCTCTCTCTCTCTCTCTCTCTCTCTCTCTCTCTCTCAATCCAGGGGGCCCGGTCTGTGAGGTGGCAGTTCTAACAAGCTGCCGGGGACAGCTCAGCTCAAATGAAGCAAATCAAAGAGAAAAGGGGGGGTGTGGGATAGGTAGTGCAGCGAGTCCCCTGCAGTGAACAGCCATTCCACTGAATATGAAATGAATTTGTATGGCCTGACATGATAAGCCCAAGGATAACCCTCCACTCAGACTCCATGTTTATGTCCCGTTCTCTTCCCAACACAAGGCAAGAACAGACCACAATACAACAGCTGTAGTGGTTCAGTATTTATCACAGTATGATAATTTAGTCCAATACATATTTCCAAAAAGTCTTAGAGAGTATTTAAAGAGCATATTTGTCTTGTTCCCAGTACAACTAATCTATCTATCTATCTATCTATCTATCTATCTATCTATCTATCTATCTATCTATCTATCTATCTATCTATCTATCTATCTATCTATCTATCTATCTATCTATCTATCTATCTATCTATCTATCTATCTATCTATCTATCTATCTATCTATCTGTCTGTCTGTCTGTCTGTCTGTCTGTCTGTCTGTCTGTCTGTCTGTCTGTCTGTCTGTCTGTCTGTCTGTCTATCTATCTATCTATCTATCTATCTATCTATCTGTCTATCTGTCTATCTATCTGTCTATCTCTGTCTGTCTGTCTGTCTGTCTGTTTTTACTTTCATAGCACACATGCAAAATGTAATAAGATTTAGGTGTAATATAAAGGTGTAAGTGTTAAAATAGCATAAGAAGTACTGTTTACATCTAAAATCAAATTCAATTGGAAATGTTTTTAAATTTATTCCGAATGTTTGGATTTCATAACAAGCTTTAGCTAGCTACCCAGGTAAATTATTTAAATAATTATTGGATACATTTATCATCATCATCATCATTAATATTTTATAAAATAAGTTAGATTTGAATAAATTGTATTAATGTGCAAGTACATCTATTTATCTATCTGTTGTTTTCTTCTGCACTCATCTGTTTCTCTCTTTTCACCTTAGACACACACACACACACACACACACACACACACACACACACACACACACACACACACACACACACACACACACACACACACACACACACACACACACACACACACACACACTTCTATATATACCATAGGCTTCACCCTAGCTTTAGTCTGTCACCATCTCAATGCACAATCACATTAGATACATACTGACCCACAAACACACACACACACACACACACACACACACACACACACACACACACACACACACACACACACACACACACACACACACACACACACACACACATTGAGATGCAGGGGCTTTGTGCAGCCCTTCAACCGAGAGACCAGGAGTCTGCGAAGAGAAAATAAAAGCAGGGTTATCATCTACAGCCGCAAATGTGTCTGGTGTGAAGAGAAAGGCCATTTTGATTGCCCGTCAAGAGAGTGAGTGCAAAATATTGTAAATAATAATGTATGGTAATGCAGCTGTTTTTATAGCCCTGTTTCATCCCTATCTGTCCCATCTCGGCGCTCCGAAATGCTCCCATTTACTCTCATCTCCACAATTTAGAGAATTCCTGCAAAGCCGGCACAAAAACGCGAGATGAGAAAGGCTCCTTTCTTCTATTCTCTCTCTCCAGAACAGTTTGTGTTTTTCAGCTCCACTGAACTTAAAGAATTGCAGAGTTAACATGGCTTCACCCCAGGCCCTCAGTCTATTCTGCAGGATGCTTTTACACTAGATGCCAGTTTGAGAAGACCGCTGCATGCCTATTTCAAGGTAATAGCACTACAGTCCTCTATCTCTACCCCTATCGTGGAGGACACTATTACCTCTGCGGTTCATTTTTAATAAACCTCATTCTCTTTTCCGCAGCAGTTTTTATCGGCCTCGTGTTATGAGCGTGGTGTTAAAATGTGGATTCATGCTGTTGTTTCCTTATGGTGCTGTTTTTGCATGACCCTTGAAAATAATCAGTGTAACCTAATCATATCAAGTAATATTTTTGATTTAAATATCATGTCAGCTTAGATTGTACATGCAGTTTTATTTAGCTGTTTGGTAAAACTTTACAATAAGGTTTCATTTATTAACATTAGTTAACTACATTATTTAAGTAATGTAATACTTCTACAGATAACATTTACTAATACATTTTTAAAATCAGTTGTATTTGTTGACATTAATTAATGCACTATGAACTAACATGAACAATTATATTTTTAACTAATATTAACACATTTTAATACATGTAAATGTATTGCTCATTGTTAGTTCATGTTCTAACATTAACTAATGGAACGTTATTTTACTTATTGTATAGAACAATATATTAGTAATTAATACATTATCAAAATCAAAAGTTGAATTGGTTAATATTAATTAATGGACTTGAGATAACAAAATGAAAATTGCATACATATAAATATTGTAACAACTGTTGTGCTCATTCATTGTTAGTTGATGCATTCATTGCAGAATGTTACCAGTTGCTTTTTTTCACTTTTTCAGTAAAAAAAAAATGTCAAACATGCTTTTGGTTATTGTATTACAGAATAGAAAATGAATATTTTTTTGTATTTATTTGTAAATGATTAATTTATGAATACATTTATAGTCTGGTTGTTTCATTTCTTAGAAACTGTTCTGGATGAGCCTCACAGCTGTCATCTGGACCGATGATAGCGGGGATGAAGCGTTCTGACAGGGTGTTGCTGCACACACGAGCTGGGCGCTCAGATGTTCACGCAGAATAAAGCCGGCGATGTCACCGCTGGGCCTTGTATTCCTTATCCTGAAAAGAATTGCCTTTTCTTTTCTTTTTTTTTTTTTTTTGTCCTTCTTTAACATATAAACTATTCTTTGTGTTCAATGAACTGCATTTTTCTACATTTTTCTCTCACACGGCGATGCTTCTTCTGCCTTGCACTTGACTAACAGCGACTGTTTCCGTCAATGTCATACATGCAGAGGGGCTCTTTGAAAGTTTTCTTCTGTTCGACAATGTGTTCTCAGGTGCTTGTTATGGACAAGGCTGAATGTAGAATAGCTGAGATGGGGACATTGTGGCTTGTGTTGGTGCCGGACTGTAAGTCATTTCTAAATGCTTTTGTGAGCCCTGCTGGAGGTGTTTTTCGCTTTTGGTTTTCCTGGTCGAGCACAATAGGAGTAATCTGGGCAGAGAGCTGCTCCCAATTGCTGAAAACCGACAAAAGGGGGCTTGGGGGGTGTGTGAATGTGGGGCAATTCTGAGTCCGACCTACCCCTGCTCTCTAAAACCTCCCTTAAACAGGCAGCAGTGTGGACCTCACTGAAACGCCGCTGACCACAGTGTACATGACGTTTGCTTCTAACCCACATCCATGAGTTATTTAAAAAAATGTCTTAAATGGATATTTTTGCTTTTTTTTGTTGTTACAGGAGATCATGTAAAATCATGAATATGAAATTGTATTTATGAATAGAAATTATTAGGTATAATCGATCACAAAATATGCTGAAAGCATAGGGTTAATTCTAAGCTATTATTGTGAAAAAACATTTTTTTATCAGTTTTGATTGTGACAATTAAGAGAATTAACATTTTGATTCAAATATTCAAATTAATGTAATATAATTCAATTTGTATTGTTCTGTTTTTTCTCAATAGTCTTTGACCTCAATAAGAATGAACTTAATTATGTTTAAGGGTATAAAACATTTAAAACATTGTGATTTATGGGTGTAATATTGTTTTTAAAATGCTTGTAAAAAAGATCAAATGGCATTTCTCTGAAATATAATATAATGTAAATCAAGGTGAAGCTGCAGTTCTAAGCGGTCCTGTGTGGATATAGAGAGGAAAAGGCTTTTATTTTTTTGACATGAGGGTTTTGACCAAACCACTGAATCCGAGTCCATAAAACAGAATCCACAGCAGAATCCAGCGGTTAAAACTGTGGAGACTAGACCACCCCTCAATATTTCTAATATTTTATGCCATTGGACAATATACTGTTTTATGCCAGTTTTGAGGATGTGTTGGTTGGGTAAGCTTGAATATTTAAAAAAATTGTTATGCTTTTTTTCTACATCAATGCCATTTATTTATTTGCTCATTCATGCTTTCAGCCTAATATTCACATAATCTTCCAGAATAAAAGAGGATATTTTATTAAATCTTTATTATTGATTATATATATATATATATATATATATATATATATATATATATATATATATATATATATATATATATATATATATATATATATATATATATATATATATATATATATATATATATATATATATATATATATATACCACTAAAGCAAAATCTCTTCAGCTCATCTTACATTGTTGCTGAGACCGAGAGACGGGGGGGAAGGGGGTGCGTATGGCCAGTTGCCCCTTATTTATTTTTCATTTTTACTTGTGCCTGCTGATGTATCAGGACCGTCCATGTTCTGCCTCTTCTTTGAATAATAATCAGAAATAGAGTGGGCCCCATTTTTTACCCTCCTCTTGCCCTTCCATCTCATCAGCTGCTCTGATAGCCATGAATCTTGTCACTCAATTTTTTTCATCAGGATGTGCATAGTAGGGGTGTGCGAGAGCGTGCTGAGAGGGGCCGCAAGATGACCGCTGAACCTACAGCACCACACACACATAAAACACACATCACCGCCCATCTTGTTCTTATACACTTTAACAAAACTCTGCAGCGGTTTTACCAAAATACCTATTGCATTAACATTATTGTGAACTCCGACAAGAAGTTATGCATGAATGCAAGTGTTTGCAATATATAACACAATAATAAAAAAAGGCCTGCACAGAATAGCACTTCTTCACAGCATGCTTTTGGTTGTAAATTGTTTTCTCACTCCATCTGGTTTTTGCTGGTTGTCAGGTTTCCTCTTCCTGAGTTCACATATGTGCTCAGTATGTCTTTTGTTGTAATTGTGCAGCCTTCTGTACTTTGTTCCTTCAACTTGAACTTGACACTGTTTTCTTTTTTGCAGCTTTTTTTCCTTCTCTCTTTTGACTTTATACAAGGCTAGAGTGATTAACTTTGACAATGGGCATTTTTTCCCCATCTTCAGGCAGATATTCGCAGTCCGTTTGACAGCTGTCATTTACCATTAGCCCTGTGCTGTTCACTGGAAATAATTTGATTTCTTATTCCTGTTTGAAACGCTGCCAGTGGTATCGGTCGTGCCTTGATGGGGAAAAGCTGCGGCTCACATGCGCTCGCTCAGTCACACTCGCGTATAGCGCTTACACCCGTTTCAATGTAATCGCTCCCTCTCCAGAGAGTGTTAATTGGCTTTTAATTACTCTTAATTGCAGCAGCTAATTAAGATGATTTGCTCAGTGTTAAATACTCACAGAAGTTAAGTGGGGGGAAATAATTAAGCTTAATTAGTTAAAGAGATTAATTATCATTAGTCATATGGCAGGTATAATTGTAAAAGATTCCCACCTGCAATTAATGCTGTCACATATTTAATGAAATACGATGTATATCAAACGTGTCAATTCTGACTTTCTCTGATAATTAATTAGTGATAGAGTCAGATCATACCAACAGTTCACATTTGAGATGTGAATAACAGGTTCTTTATGTTGTATCAATTAATACAGACAGTCTTGATGAGTTTTACAGTACAGAGCTGAGCCATTTAGATTATGCTTACACATTGCTCATTAAAAGAAAAAGGTAACGCGTTATTTTATGGTGACGTAGTTACACATTACAACATGTAACAGTACATTATGCATAATTACAAGTAACTAACCTAAACCCTAAGTCTACAGTACATGTAGTTAACTAATATTACTCAGTACTAATTTGAGTAGGTACAATGCAACTACATCTCCTTAAAATAAAGTGTAACCAAAAAAAAAAAAAAAAAAAAGAATATATATTTTAAAGACGCACAGTGCATGTTCATTTTTCTTAAAAAAATGAATGTTTAAAATTTTAGCAATTGTTTTTTTTTTTTTTTTTTTTTTTTTTTTTTTTAAATGTAAATTCAAGTAATGGTATATACAATGATTAAAATAAAATAAGGGATGAAATAAATTAGACATGGTTCACCCCAAAAATGTAAATTCTGTCATCATTTACTCATCTTCATGTCGTTCCAAGCCTTTATGGCATTGTTTCTTCTTACAGTTTTCGAATGACATGATTTTTTTATTTTATTTTTTAAAAGGACAAACAGTCCTTTTAATATGACAGAATCAATCTGAATTTGTTAGATTACATCAACAAAACTGATTTTAAGACTAATTTGTACATCTTTAAAGAAACTACATCCACATTTTACACTACACATACCGTGTAGCCATCTTTAATGTGGTCTAAAACGATTCCATGCATGGCGAGGACAGCATTAAATTCAGCAATGGTTGTAGATTGACCCTGTATCTTTTATCACACTGATGAAGTCTTTGAAGGGTACGGGCTCTCCGGATGTGCCCTGGCCATGCACAGAATAGAACAGCACCAATCACATCACTTAAGTTTTATAGGGAATGTACTATTTTACTACATCAAATGTTACATTTGTAATGTGGCTGGATGTAGCTGGCAAAGTGGTGCAGCACATTACATCGCTTTAGGCTTTGTTAGCTCTCTGTTTTTCTCTCCATCTATATCTTTCATTCGTCCACACGCAATGTTCCCCCTCTCTCTGTCTGCGTTCAATTGGAGGACTCGGTCTCTGTCACATTCTGTGAAATTGTATTTCAGGAAGATGGATCCTTTTCCTTATATACATGACACGCAGGGAAGCATGACCACACCATCCCCCCAATACGAGACCCGTAGCTTACCTATTCGCTCGCTAATACACATACATGGCACACGTGTGTGCGAACTACACACTCTCCTCTTTGCCCTCGAGACGTTTTGCTGGTATTTGCCGTCTGATGACGTTCAACTGACCTGACTGTTTTGCTTCCAGAACCGTGACGCGATACAATGCAACATTTCTGTGTTATGTACAATTTTAAAGTGAACGAATACCACTGATACTATTTCACAGTAAAATCCGACCACATTAATGGGCTGTTTACATGCATTTTCAGCTAAAGACACTTTTTATGCGTTTTGGACTTTCATTTACATGACGACAGTGTTTTGGGGCCTGAAAATGCAAGTTTTTGCATTACCGTCATCGGTATAACCGTTATCACCTCCAACTACAAAAACTCAAAACTTGTGAAACCGGTGACGTTATGCCTACTGAGTGTCAAAAAGACTGAGTTTCAGCATTGGTTTTCAGCATGAATGCTGCGAAAAACACACAAAACTGAGCTAAATCAGGAAAGAGCTTTGAGATTGACTGTACAAATAGAGTTGACAAGAAATCTGAGGTGGATATTATTATATGAGGTATATAAAAGGCACGCCCTGATTTTAGCCTCTGATGTGAATGCTTTGAATGTTTTAAGGGGCGTGTCTGCTGTGAGACTTCAGTGTAAATGCCCACTGCTGTGATTGGCTAACGTCTTTGTATGTGAAATAACTAACTAACTCTCTCGAAAAATTGTAGCATGTTTTAGCATACTATTACAGCTCTCAAGGTTAACTAATTGTGAAAAGTGTTGATCATGGCATTATATTTAGATCATGGCATGAAAGGTTGCAGTGGTGAGCACTGTAGCGATCACAGACATGTTGGGTGCATGACAGCAGTGATCTCGTCATTGCAACTCAATTTCTGCACACTAACGAATGCTTTCATCATAACTATCAGTTTAAACACAATGTAAATAAGAGATTCCTTGACTATAATGGCACAGATCCAGCGATTGCAAAGGGAGCGTTCTTTGATCGCTTTCTCTATATAATTTAATCACAGTTTAAATAACAGATTATTTTCATCCTACTAAGAGAAACAATGTGAAGTTGACCATTAAGTCACTGGTTTGATTTACTGACACATAGACAAGGAACATCTGACTGTACATGAATCATTACATATCAGAAATCACTGGTCACAGATCAGGCATTAGAATTAACACGGTTACGTACATGTTGTTGCATTACTGTAGAGTCCATAATGTAAAAGTCTGTTTGCAAAGCCTGCCGAATCCACAGTGAAATGCACCGAATACAAATAAATAATGCTCAACTGAGAAATTCACATAAATAAATGAAATAACCACTTTCTTAGCATTAGGATCCTTTGGAAGGTAATGTTATTAGTCCATCCTGTGTTACTCTTCTCTCCTCGTCATCTCACTAACATGCCAGTGGGCGGGGCCAAAGTTGCAATGATGAAGTATGCGTTGATTTTCTTCTACAGAGGCGGTCTTTCACCTATTAGCACATTCCACAAGAGTCATTATCTGGGCTTGGTTACAATAAAAGCTGTTTTTGGACTAACAAGGAAGTTTTCAGTTCTGAAACTATTATGATGACCTGAGATGTCAAAAGCTCAAGGGAAATTAGATTTCTCAGTTCATGACCCCTTAAAGATAACTACTAGCATCCACTTCAGTGCACGATAATGTTCTGTTTATTATAAGCACGTGCTCTATTTTGTCTGTCAATTTAAATACTTAAGCTCTTTAAAGTAGATTCTGATTCTGTCAACGTTTTTAGCGTTCATCAGCTGAAAAAAAAGAAAAGAAAAAAAGAACGTTTTGAAAGTAATTCCAAGGATATTGTTCCTCTGTGCCGTTATCATTAGTTGTGGTGTGGATGATTTTTAAAACTATATTTTTATCGTTATAGTTATCATCCTTGGTGTGAACAGATCATTATTGCTGTACCGTACGTGATAAACCTGTGGGGGTTTGCTTGTAGAGGCTATAGACGGAGGGATTTACGGGGTGTGTGTTGTTGTTTGTCTCCTCTGGGTACTATAGGGAGTACATGTGCTCCGCAGGTAGAGTCAGACTTCGCCAGGTCTTGCGTTTACCAAACTCAAATCGTAGAGCTGGAGAACGGTGCCTAGAGAATCTCCACCGGATGTGTGCATGTGCAGCTGTGTGTGGGTCAGAGGGCCAGCAGAGACTCCTGGATGAGCAGAGCTGGTAGGTAGCAGCAGCAGCACCAGTAGAAATATAAACTAGATTAATAAAACAACAGTGTGGGACTCAAAGGAGCCAACAGACCCCCCTCAGCTCCCCTCCCTCCTTGTTACCGGCGCTCCCTAATATCAGCGGGAGACCGGGCTTCACGGGCCCGCAGAGGCAGCGCCGTGTTTGATTCCGCCTGTGTTTTCCCTCTTGTAACGCACTCCTACTTAACCAGGACAAAGATCATGTGTGGATGAGGAGCAGCGGGCCCTGCTCTATCTCTACGCTCCTTCTTGTTATCCGCTCAGCTTGCCTCTTCTCATATGCTCCAGTGACCCCAAACACACATTCATTTGCACAGCACTGGCTCACCTGACTTTTGCTGGAGAGTTTGAGAATTGGATTGAGAATTAAGTATCATTCTCATTCACACTGAGGAGGCATGTAAAGTAAAGTGAAAGTACATTTTAAATGCAAACAGTACAATAAAAACAAACAAACTAACAAATCGTTGAAAATGAAGTTGCATAATTATTGTATGTATAAAGAGGCAGAAATCCCACATTTGCATGTGTAAATGTAGCCATTATACATGAATTGTACTTGCTGCAGATCGTGCTCATCCTCATATTTTTTTCATTTCCATGGAACAAATGTCAAATCTGGTAAATTGCAATTTTGCTTGGTTTATTAAGACTATAGACTGAAAACCTGCAAATGTTCTACTTGATCTAACCCATAAAAATGTATTTTGTTGTTGGTAACCTAATTTTTCAGGTTGATTTTAGTCAGATTAAATAATGTTTTGTTCTTGAATAAATCCAGATAGTTTACATATGAAGCACATTTTTTTAAGTTACCTGCGAAAAAGCGTAAAATGTGATTTCTAGTGTATTGCAATTTTGTTTTATCATGAAATGCAGCCCAGGTTTAAATATCAACCAAAAAAAAAAAAAAACCTACTTAAGAGTGTGCTTGATGTGGAAACATTTAAATTAACTGGTTTTATTTAAGTCAAAATAACCTGACTAAATCAATCTGTTAAACTTGGTGTACATCTAAACTAACTGATTTTATTTAATTAAACAATTTAATTTAATCTTATTATAAAGTTAGGGTTTAGGTTGGGGTTAATTGTTTGTAATAATGCATAATTTACTTGTATTACTTATTTATTACTACTGTAGTAAGTACATGTAACGTGTAACACTAGATTACACTGACCCACTTTATATTAGGTGGCCTTAACTAGTATGTACTAACATTTAAATTAATAATTTGATACAATGCACTTATTGTGCACATACATGTTTTTACATTGGACTTACATTTTAAAAATGACGTGCATGTAACTGCATCTGTAATTCATTTCTGTAGTTACATTTATAATTACACTGTTGACACTTCCCTTACACCTAACCCTACCCTTAAATTTACCCATACCACCACACCTGTCCCTAACTTTACCCTTAAATTTACCCACACCACCACACCCATCCCTAACTTTACCCTTAAACTGACCCACACCACCACACCTGTCCCTAACTTTACCCTTAAACTTACCCACACCGCCACACCCGTCCCTAACTTTACCCTTAAACTTACCCACACCACCACACCTGTCCCTAACTTTACCCTTAAACTGACCCACACCACCACACCTGTACCTAACTTTACCCTTAAACTGACCCACACACCACACCTGTCCCTAACTTTACCCTTAAACTGACCCACACCACCACACCTGTCCCTAACTTTACCCTTAAACTTACCCACACCGCCACACCTGTCCCTAACTTTATTCCTTAAACTTACCCACACCACACACCTGTCCCTAACTTTACCCTGAAACTGACCCACACCACCACACCTGTCCCTAACTTTACCCTTAAACTGACCCCACACACCACACCTGTCCCTAACTTTACCCTTAAACTGATCCACACCACCACACCTGTCCCTAACTTTACCCTTAAACTGACCCACACCACCACACCTGTCCCTAACTCTTACCCTTAAACTGATCCACACCGCCACACCCGTCCCTAACTTTACCCTTAAACTTACCCACACCACCACACCTGTCCCTAACTTTACCCTTAAACTGACCCACACACCACACCTGTCCCTAACTTTACCCTTAAACTGACCCACACCACCACACCTGTCCCTAACTTTACCCTTAAACTGACCCACACACCACACCTGTACCCTTAAACTGACCCACACACCACTTTGTCCCTAACTTTACCCTTAAACTGACCCACACCACCACACCTGTCCCTAACTTTACCCTTAAACTGACCCACACCACCACACCTGTCCCTAACTTTACCCTTAAACTGACCCACACCACCACACCTGTCCCTAACTCTACCCGTATCCCACCTCAATATCAGCAAAAGTGTTTTGCAATTCAACATGAACACAATAAGTACATTGTACTTATTTTCTGATGTAAGTACATAGTAGTTAAGGCCACCTAATATAAAGTGGAACGATTACACCAACAAGGGTTAGATCAAGTAGAACATTTAAAATTTTTTTTCAAATAAATGCATTAAAATCGATTAGTTTAGATGTACACCATGCTTAACAGGTTGGTTTATTTAGATTAAATAACATTTTGACTTGAATAAAATCAGTTAATTGTTATGTTACCACATGAAGTAAAAGTAGTTTTAAAGAATTGGGTTGAGATTTGAACCCAGGCTGCTTTTCATGCTAAACCAAAATTGTACCACTGCACTACAAATATTTTTTTTACCAATTTTTTTTTAGGTAACCTAAAAAAATGTGCTTTACATGTAACATCTAGACAAAATGTTTTGGTTAAACTTTTATTTTGATGGTCCACTTTAGATGTTCTACTAACTATAAGTAACTTTCCAACTACATGTCAACTAATTCTCATTAGAGTATTACTTGACTCTAGTAGACCAGGGGTGGGCACTTCCAGTCCTGGAGGGCCACTGTCCTGCAGAATTTAGCTCAAACCCTAATCAAACACACCTGAACCAGCTAATCAATGTCTTCAGGATTACTAGAAGGCTACAGGGCAGGTGAGATTTATCAGGGTTGGAGCTAAACTCTGCAGGACAGTGGCCCTCCAGGACTGGAAGTGTCCACCCCTGTAGTAAACTCTAGTAGACTGTTAAGGTGATGTACACGGGGCAACTTTTTGAGCAATGTTGCTGGGCATTGTTGCCGTCAAAGGTCAACCAGGTGAGACTCAGGGCCCACGACCGATCTAAAGTATCCTGATAGAAATTTGTTGTGCCCAAGCAACATTGCTCGGCAACATTACCCAAAAAAAGTTTCCCCATGTATCATCACCTTTAGGGATTAGGGTTAGTAGAATAAGAGTGTGTTCACACTTGGCATGTTTGGTTCAATTAAAATGAATCTTGGTGTGATTGCTCTGTTAGTGTGGTTCATTTGAATAAGCGTGAATGTTGCCATCCGAACCCTGGTGCGCACCAAACAAGTGGACCCAGACCCCTGAAAAGATGAACTCAGGTGTGGTTCGAATAAAATATGAAAGCAACACGGCCCAAAGACATGTAAACAAACCAAAAACGGGACATGATGTCATAAGATGCGACCCTATAAAAAGGACAGAATGCTACCCGTTTGTTCTCGTCATAATCGCAAAGTTGCCCATCAACGTTCGATACAGGCATCAGAACCGCGTCTCCTTGCAGCAGATCTTTGTTTGTGTGTGTTGGGATTCCTGCCGCTGTTCTGACTCCATCACACATTTTATAAGCTCTTCATGAGTTCTCAGCTGGTCAAAATACCATCATATGTAGGCTACGCACATACAACAAATGCAACACAGCATTGTTTTGGATGTTTGGTAAGTTCTGTCGTGAAATATACGTCATAAAAGGTGACCAATCATGTTGTGAACATATTCCTATAGGTTCCGTATCTTTAGGTTTGGTGTTAAAATGCCAATGTAAAGGACTAAATGTTTTTTTTTTATTTTTTTGGGGTCCAAATTAACTAAGTGAATTGAACTACAAGTTGACCTGTAGTTGCAGAGTTACTTACTTAGTCAATGTCTGTTGGGGGAGCATCAAAATAAATGTTAACGCCATCCTTCAGATGAGATGTTAAACCGAGGTCCTGACTCTCTGTGGTCATTAAAAATCTAGGATGTTCTTTGGAAAAAGAGTAGGGGTGTAACCCCGGCATCCTGGCCAAATATGCCCATTGGCCTCTGTCCATCATGGCCTCCTAATCATCCCCATATATACTGATTGGCTTCATCACTCTGTCTCCTCTCCACCAATCAGCTGGTGTGTGGTGGGCGTTCTGGCACAATATGGCTGCCGTCGCATCATCCAGGTGGATGCTGCACATTGGTGGTTGAGGAGATTCCAACCCCTTCCATGTAAAGCGCTTTGAGTACCCAGAAAAGCGCTATATAAATGTAACTAATTATTATCATTATTATTATCAGACATTTAGCAGAAAGTCTGCTAATACTCTAATGAGAGTTAATTACTAACTGTCATGAAGTTACTTATAGTTAGTAGAATGTCTCTGGACAAGTGGACCATTGAAATAAAGTGTTACCAATGGTTTGGTTTGTACAAAATTTTAAAGTCAACATTTTATACAATTTGTCAACCTGACATATTAGGTTATACCAAACAAAGGTAATTTTTATAGGTTAGATCAACCAGAAATAGATTATTGAGGTTACCACTTTCCCAGTCTATCTTGTCTATGGCTTCAAGTGAGCCAGGACTACCACTGATGCCCCCTCCAAAAAAAGGTAGAAATGTACTGTATGGCTTGTCTGTGATACCAAAAGGAGGGTTTAATGTTCTTGTGTCTTGTAAAATGTAGCGAAATCTGGGCTGAGATGGTTTAGGATTTGGCTTTGGTATAATCCTATGCTAAATTCAGATCTAGAACTGTGGAGGGCTGCTTTTCTGTCTCTCCTTTCTGACTCTCCCTCTCTCTTTCATGTGTCTTAAAAAGTGATGATAGCACATGGCTTCCCAGCTAGTGGAGCCCCAAGGCAAAATGTACATGGCTGCTAGGTACTGTTACGCTTTCTGCTTTCAGAAACAAGCAAACCCCCTTAAAGGATGCTGTAGTGTGGGGAGGGAATGTCTGTGAGCCGGAGAGAGAGGAAAAAAAAAAGGTTGAGATAGAAAAAGAGAGGGAGAATTGGGAGGCAGGGGATGAACGTAGGAAGGAAGGAGCCCGAGAGGGAGGGAGCGCTAGGCTGTCTGAGGGAGAAAGAGAGAGAGAGAGAGAGAGGAAAAAAGTCCTCACAGTCCCCCAGTTCTTTGTAGAACATTTAGCTTTGACCCTCCCTTGCTTTTTCTCCTCCCTTCCACCTCACACACACATACACACACAGGCCAACAGATCTGCAGGATACAGTAGTCGCCAGCATTTTATATCTACCACAGTGCTGTTTTAATACATATCTCCACTTCAATAGTGTGTTTGTGCCCACAGGTCGCAGTAAGCAGGACTAGGGGCCGACAGACAGAATATAGACGTGTTCATGATGCAGTAAAAAATACATCCATACAGATAGCAGTATAGGGCATGAGATAGAAGCCCTTTTTTTTTCTTTCTTTCTTTTTTTTGGGTTGAAGAGTAAAGATTGCTTTGGCTGTGAGCTGAGGAGAGACTGAACCCGAGGAACTCTGGGTAAGTTGTGGGCTTTTTTTTCCCTGTCTCTGCACTGCTGATTACGATGCTGCTGATTGATTGGTTCACGCTTCTGGATTATCATGGGCGGCTCGTCACCGGGTACCTGATGATGAGAGAATAGAGAGAGAGAGAGAGAGAGAGAGAGAGAGAGCAGGAAAAAAAAGAGAGCTAGGAGAACAAAAAAATTGGCAAATACAGAGAGCTCTGAAAGTGACACGGCGTGATTTTTGTCTGTTTACTTCTGTGTTTGCCGGTCGTGTGTGTGGTCCCAGTGACGCCCGCCCTTCGTTAGTGCAGCCGGCACGTGCTTGTGAGGTGTCGGGGAGGGGTTAGGCTGATGCCCGTGTAGCGGCAGGCCTTTTTGTGAATATGCAGATGAGGGGCGCGTGCTGCGCGCGAAGGGGGCCGAGAGTGTTTACGCTTGCCCTATAGGGAGTCTGATGCTCGACATATTGTAGGATTTCTTTTTTTTTTTTTTTTCTTCTGGAGAGCGAGGTGGGATGGGAAGAACAGATAGAAAGATACGACCTGGGAAAGAGCAGAAATGGCAGCATGAGCTTCAGGCTGTATTTTCATGCCACTGACAAGACATGATGATTGCTGACCCCCTCCCGTCGCTCTCCAAAAACATACACACGCTTCGCCCCCCCCCTTAAGTGCCGTGGTTTTTTTCAGCCTCATTTGCATGTCAAAGCAGTGGAAGGCACTGTGCAGATTAGTATGAGATGACATAACGATGTAATGAATTAAACGCTGCCGTTTAGCTGTTGCACGGAGCGGCTCTGCTCATGGAGCTCGTGGGAAACTGATCCACTGCTTTCCCCTCACTGTTTCTATCTTTTGCATTTGCATCAGTCCTTCCTTTTTGCAATATATTACATTTCTATATAAATATCGGCAACAAATATGTTTTATAAATATGTACCAAGAATTTATTCTTTAAAGGCTACTCTCTGCCTATATTAGTCATTCTATTCCTCTATTTTTATTTTATTTTAGTACCATTGTGATGTTTAAATATTTGGTTACACTTTATTTTAATGTGTCCTTGATACACGTTACATGTAGTTACTATAGTAATAACTAAAAATTAGGCATAGTTACATGTAACTAACCCTAAACCAAACCCTAATCATACCCTAATCCTATAGTAAGTACATGTAGTTAATTACTATTCCTCATTACTTACTATAGAGCTATATAGGGTTTGGTTTAGGTTTAAATTATGCATAATCTACTGTTATTACTATAGTAAGTACATGTAATAATGTGTAACTGTCACCTTAAAGTACCAAATTTTTTGAATTAGTTTTTATTTTAGTATTTACCATTTGCATTTTAATTTACTTCAAGTTTGAGTAATTCTGTTGTGTGTTTTTGTAATTTGTATTATTATTTTGTTTAATATGCATATGAATCTGGTTGTTTTAGTACATCAAGTTAAACTAAGTGAAAATTAGAAATATTGCTTTGGCAGCTAATAAAATAATTCTAACCTTGTCAACCTTGTTTTTTTAGATTTTATTTTATTTCAGTTAGTGATTATTTATTATGGTTTTAGTTTTAGTAATAAACCTGGAGTTTCAAGTTTATTTGTCATTACACATGTACAAGTACAGTATAATGAAATGAAGTGGATCGTATAATATCGGTGCATATATTTCTCCCCAACTCAGATGTTGTGTTTTTCTTTGCCTGATGACAAACAATAATTTCTCTATAGTGCATTTACATTTTTTTTTTATTTATTATTATTATTTTTTTATGTAAAAATCAAGATTGGAGCATTTTAAAACAAACAAAAACAGACAAAATCATATGGATTTATAATATTGAACATGATATTGATTACCAGCTGTAATAAAAAATCTCTCTGGTGACGTATGGTGACTTCTCCAATCATTTAGTCCACTTAAACTCCACCCCCTTCATCCAATCGACTTCAGGTCTGCCTCCGTACATCCAATGAAAAGAACATAGTCCTGCCCTACTTTTTTAAAATGTACTTTTTAGTAATCGGTTTCACCCGGATGTACGTCACAATATGGAAGAAAAGCATTTTTGGAGGTTTCAATCTGAAGGTAAAAGTCACGTTCAAGCTCACTTATTTACTACACAACTCAACACTGGGATTCATTCAAATAGTATCTGTCTGCAACAGGCTCATCAAGGAAAAAAACAAAAACAGTTAAAGTTTAACTATAGCTGTCATTTTAACAGTAATTTAGTGTGGTTAATTAACACAATTAATCATGCTCCATGTCACGTATTCGTTTCACAATAAGCGATTTTCAGAGCTTTCCAAAAGTAAACGCGGCTTATCCCAAACTACAACTGTGTGTGTTTTTGTGTTGTTGTTTTGTGAAATTATTTTGATGTGTAGCTTGGTGTGAGATGATGAAAAATCACTCAAAAAATTATATTTGAGAAATAATAGATCTTGTGTGAAGTCTACATCAAACAGAATATTAAATTGATTGCAAATGAATACACTTATGTTCAATAAAATTAATATTAAGTCTCAAACACTTCAAAATCCATGTCATGATTACTCATCTGCCAAAAATTGTTTATTTGTATACACTGTAAAAAAGAAAAAGAAAAAAAAGAGGTTGTTTCAACTTAATAAAAAGTAAGTGTTCGTGCTGCCTTAAAATTTTAGTTTAGTCAACTTGAAATGTGAAGTACTAAGTGTCAACTTGGATATTTGAGTTGACTAAACTTAAAATTTTAAGGCAGCGCAAACACTTACCTTTTTAAGTTGAAACAACTTTTTACAGTGTATATTTTTCTCAGAAAATAATAATATATGCAATTAGCATATCATGTAATTTATTTGATTCAAAGTTTTAATTAATTGACAGTCCTGCTAATAATATAAATGAATCTTTTTCGCTGTTTCTCTTAAGACTGCAACCTACTAGTAACGATTTGAAGAGCATTCGCAAAGAAATGATTGCAGTTCCACTCTCATTCAAACTCTTTCTATATATGTTCACTATTTCTTTTCTCCTCTTTCTGTCGTTTGCCATTTTTGTATCCTCTTTCTCTTGTTTTCTATCTCATCTATGCTGCTGGTTTTTGAGGTGTTTGACAGCTATTGTGTGAATGAACTCTTCAACTCAGTATATTATAGTTTGTTTTACATTGCAATAACTAGAGACACTGATTTTCTCCTGTAGCGGCTCCTAAAACCATTTCTACGCTCATCTATAAAACACACACACATCTCACACCTCTCAAGACTCTGGCAATAACCCGGTGTGAAAAAAAAAATCTACAATGAACCTCCTTGGGGAACGAGAAGTCCCTAAAACCTTGCATCTCATAGTCTGGTGAGAGCGAGATGGCTTGTGTGCGTGTGTGTGTGCGTATGTGTGTGTGTGTGCGTGCGTGTGTGTGTGTGCGCGTGTGTGTTAATGGCTTTGTACTGTTGAGCCGCACATTGATTGATGTTCAGGAAGAGGCGGTGGTTTTATGAAGCTGAGAGAGACGGAGGCACGACGGGCCGCTCTCCTGTGGGTCTCGGCGGTAACACAGCCGAGTGTGTCACACATATCACCCGTCTGCCCCTGACAGGCTGGAGAGGCTGCCACCATATTGCAGGAGTGTCTCTCTACTATTGACCAAGTCACCTGAGCAAACAGCCTGGCAGCTGGATTGGTCCCCTGTCTCTCCAAACTTCATTTTCTCTCTTTTATTTTATTCCTTTTTTATCAGCTCGATTCACTTCTCTCACTCTGTATTGATTAGACGTGTCCAACGCTGACTTGATATCTGTCACCTTTTTAGGACGCCAGCTCTCTTATTTCATTACATGAACTTGAAAATTTGATAATGACACAAAAAGTTTGATGTAGAACTTGATGTAGAAATCAAATGTAAAGACAAATTTTAATTTTCAATTTTCAATTATCTGTTTTATTTACTTTTAAAAAATTTTTTTGCAAATATGTTTTACAGTAGTTATGAAGTTAATTGTATGACTGAATATGAATAATTCAAACCTTAAAAATATAGATCATTCTGGTCGACTTAGCTGATCGATATATTTTAGTAAAAAGGTTTAAACTCATTTCAAAGAGTTATAATATGTCCAACAGCTTTAAATGCTCATTATTTAGATTTATTAATATAATAAAATATAAAGTAGTGACATGATCTGATTTGATATACACTGTAAAAAAATTATATGACCAGTAAGTCATGGCAACTTATGATTTTACATTGTAAAGATTCAACTCTATTTTTAAGTCAGTTTAATATAATTTAAGTTGACATGACTGGTACGAACAAGTTGATTCTACTAATATTCTAAAATTTAAGGCAGCACAACTAAAGTTTTTAAGTTGAAATAGGTGGACATTTTTAACAGTGTACAGTGTTGTTGAAATCTTTTTAAATTAGTCCCCCAATTGTTTCAGTCACTCTAACACTTATTGTCCTGAATTTGATTGTTGCAGAAAGGCAAATTAACCAGTGAAAACTGTCCAATGAAATTATCATGTTTCCTGTTCGTCCGACAGTCGAGCTGAGTGGCAACTGAATAATCAATGAGTTTCCTGTCGTTGTACAAATACCTAATTGATTTCATTGATTTATGTATCAAGCTGTAATTTGATTTCCAGAGTGTGCTATTTCAATGTGAGGGAGGCTGAAAGCGGTTAAATCAGGGGTTGTGTTGTGTGTTTCTCTGCGGTTGGAGTAGTTGAGGAGGTGCAGTGTAGCGCCGGACTCTAGGGTAATGAGGACGCTCTCTGACAGCTAGCCTAAAGTGTATGGATGTGTTTGGTGCTAGTAATCGGCTGCATGAACCCAGGGGGATGGCATGTGTGTGTGTGTGTGTGTGTGTGTGTGTGTGTGTGAGAGAGAGAGAGAGAGAGAGAGAGAGAGAGAGAGATTTGATGCTTTATGGCTGTGATGCACAAACAGGGACACACAAGCTAGGATAGATACACACACACACACACACACACACACACACACACACACACACACACACACACACACACACACACACACACACACACAGATCAGAGGTCCTCTGGGATTCATGCTTCGCTTCCCTCTCGCTCGGCTAAACACACAGAAGCGAACGCATGACCACTCATAGAACACTCTTTATTAGAATGTATCTACAAATCATACACGCAGTCAGTCTAATCCATACCAACACACATCCCACAATTCATCTCTCATTGGTTTCCCTACTGAGATGAAAATATTTCAACTTTTCAATGCCTCTAACCTTAAAGGAATTAATAAATAGCCTCGCTCACATTCATAATGATGCATTGAGTTAGAAAAGCAACCTTGCATTGTTTTTTTTTTTTTGTGTTTTTTTTTTTTTGCAAAGTGTAGAATGTGTGGAATCCCAAACAAATGCTTTTCCAATATGGTGAAGAACATGAATAATGTGATATCATTTATTTCTCTTAGCGGTGCTGCAGATGTGGCTTTAATTGCATTATAAGGTTTGTTTTGCTAGAGACCACATCTCAATTTGAGTTTTGGAGCCTGTGGCAGTGGTGCCACTGATACAATTAATATAAAGTAGCCCCTATTGGACCAGTGAAATTGCACACGCTAATAAATACATATACGGTTGAATAAATATTGATCGTGGTGGCTATGTGGACAATACATGTTTGACTTGATTTCCACAATTTGCGAGGCTGTTGTATTGGCTCTGGGCTTGAGAAGCTGCAATATTGTGTTTAGGCAAGTGTGTGTGTGTGTCTATATATATATATATATAGCATATGTGTCAAAGGATAAGTCAACAAATATGTGGGCGAGTGTGTTACGGGGTCCGAGCCGAACTCCTTGCTCGTGTCACTCCACACTGCAGTTTTCGCTTTCTCCTCTTGGTGCTCTATTGCCAATAACGAGGATGGGCAGGAAAGGGAATTATTGGTATTGATCTACCCAAGGGGATCATTAGGAATCACTATCAATCCACAGCTCTGTGCCGCACAGTACCGGCCAGCACAGACATTGCCAATTTGTCCCTATTAGAGAGGCTGGTCTGTGTGTGTCTGGTCATAGAGAGGCTGCCTGGAGCCCAATGCTGCGGAGCCGGCTGCTGCTGACCTCAGGACAGTGGCGTAATGCTGGTCACCTCATAACAGAGCTCTTAAAAGTCGCAGACATGCGAGATCCAGACGAATTATGTGAAAACGAGAATGATAAACAAATGAAAACATAAATGGGATAGTTTACCCAAAAATTATGTATTCACTGTCATGTTGTTCCAAAAATATAGAAAAAGGCGATATTTTGAGAAATGTCTCACTGTTCATATAGTAGAAGTCAATGGGAATGTTCTTCTTTTGTCATAGAAGAAAGAAATGTATGCAGGTTTGGAATATATATTTAAATATAATTTGATAATTTTGAGTTTTTACATAATGTTTATATTTCATTTTATACAACAATAATAATAGTAATTAATACTTTTAATAACAATAATGCATGTCTAGATTATTATTGTTAATATACTTATTATTATTATTATTATTATTATTATTATTATTATGAATGTTTTATGTATTTAGATTTGACAAACTGTGGTAAAAAAGGAATGAAGATATTATGTCATAAGTATATATATATATATATATATATATATATATATATATGTGGTATGTGGGTCAGTTTAAGGGTAAAGTTAGGGACAGGTGTGGTGGTGTGGGTCAGTTTAAGGGTAAAGTTAGGGACAGGTGTGGTGGTGTGGGTCAGTTTAAGGGCAAAGTTAGGGACAGGTGTAGTGGTGTGGGTCAGTTTAAGGGTAAAGTTAGGGACAGGTGTGGTGGTGTGGGTCAGTTTAAGGGTAAAGTTAGGGACAGGTGTGGTGGTGGTGGGTGTGGTCAGTTTAAGGGTAAAGTTAGGGACAGGTGTGGTGGTGTGGGTCAGTTTAAGGGGTAAAGTTAGGTGTGGTGTGGTGGTGCGGGTCAGTTTAAGGGTAAAGTTAGGGACGGGTGTGGTGGTGCGGGTCAGTTTAGGGGTAAGTTAGGGACGGCTGTGGTGGTGCGGGTCAGTTTAAGGGTAAAGTTAGGGACGTGGCTGTGGTGGTGCGGGTCAGTTTAAGGGTAAAGTTAGGGACAGGTGTGGTGGTGCGGGTCAGTTTAAGGGTAAAGTTAGGGACGGGTGTGGTGGTGCGGGTCAGTTTAAGGGCAAAGTTAGGGACGGTGTGGTGGTGCGGGTCAGTTTAAGGGTAAAGTTAGGGACGGGTGTGGTGGTGCGGGTCAGTTTAAGGGTAAAGTTAGGGGACGGGTGTGGTGGTGCGGGTCAGTTTAAGGGTAAAGTTAGGGACGGCTGTGGTGGTGCGGGTCAGTTTAAGGGTAAAGTTAGGGACAGGTGTGGTGGTGCGGGTCAGTTTAAGGGTAAAGTTAGGGACGGTGTGGTGGTGCGGTCAGTTTAAGGGTAAAGTTAGGGACAGGTGTGGTGGTGTGGGTCAGTTTAAGGGTAAAGTTAGGGGTGTGGTGGTGTGGGTCAGTTTAAGGGTAAAGTTAGGGACGGGGGTGGTGGTGTGGTCAGTTTAAGGGTAAAGTTAGGGACAGTTTCAGTTTAAGGGTTGTTACAGATGTAAATTACAGATGTAAATACATGCAGGTATTTTTAAAATGTAAGTACAATGTAAAAACATGTATGTACACAATAAGTGCATTGTATCAAATTATTAATTTCAATGTTAGTACATAGTAGTTAAGGCCACCTAATATATATAGTGGGTCCGAACATTCCTTAAATTTTTATTTTGTAATTTTTTTCATACCGCTTCTTTAGGGTCATTATGTTCAGAACTCTATAATCAAGAACCATGTTTTGCTGTATAACATTCTTGAGTTGAGCTAAGAGGTTGTTTGGTGATTAAAGAGTTCTTGATGTTACATTAAAGTCATCACAGTTTATTGCTTTCTGGGCTCTTTACAGAACCGTTTCGTAGATGTTCTAGGCTGAAAAATCTAACTATCTGGTTCAAATAGGAACCTTTATGTTTAAGATTTTACATTGAACATCAATTTTTTGAAATGTTTCGTGCACTTTACAGAGTTTCTTTCCACATACGCATCAAAGGGTCACCGCTGATAATTTTACCCCATGCAGCTCTGCCTGGATTTCTTATCAGAATCTTCTTTGCTTTCTTGAATGGTTTGTTGATCAGGAGTTGCGGTCTCTGTGGTACCAGACCTACATCACGCTTTAGATCAGACACACACTGCTCTGAAAGAAAACATTGTGTTGTGTTGTGATGTAGCGAGTCCTATCACTCTGTAATACAAAATCTAATATCGCTGTTTCGTGAGCCCTTCAATATCTCTCTCTTTCTATTTCTCCCTCTCTTTCTCTTCTGCTTTGTTTTATTTCCTGCCAAGTGTACACAAGAAAGATTGGCAAATTTAATAGACCTTCACCTTCAGAAATCTCATGCTTCTTTACAGGACCTCCCGTCTTAACCTAGTTCATTCAACAATGTGTCAACAGTGAGCGTGCTCACAGAAATACACACAGACATTTGTTCCTCCACATTTTAAAGGCTTTTATGAAAATCCATGAGTGTTCATCCACCTCAATAGCATTTGGAATGGTGTTATAGAAAAATCCATGACAAAAGATTTGTCCCCTGTACCTGGAGAATACTGATGCATTATTCTGGGATGGTGTGAATGTTTACAGGCTTCTGTGGGGAACTGTGGAAATTTAGTGTGTGATGAATAAAGGAACAATCCGTGAAAACAAAAACGCTGGCCCACGCATCTACAAAAATATACATGTACTTCTCTCAAAGATGTCAGTACTGATTTAAGAGAGGCAAGTATGTCCAGAGTCCTTTTTTCCCATGACCTTTGCCCTTAGCGTGACCTCTGTGACCCGGAGCGGCTGCTGATGTGGACTTTCTCACAGCCACTGCGCAACTGTTCCGTAATATCATCAACACGTTGACCATTTAAAATATAGAGAGACAGACAGAGTGCAGGTACACTGACCTAACAGAACGGAAAGGGATTTTCAAAAGAATATTGTTAATGTGAAGTGCCAAATATATGTGACCCTGGACCACAAAATCAGTCATAAGGGTCCATTTTTTTAGATGTATATTCATCTGAAAACCAAATAAATAAGCTTTCCATTGATGTATGGATAGGACATTATTTTGGCCGAGATACAACTATTTGAAAATCCGGAATCTGAGGGTGCAAAAAATGTTTAATATTAAGAAAATCATCTTTAAAGTTGTCCAAATGAAGTCCTTAGCAATGCATATTATTATTAATAATACATTCTTGATATATTTACGGTGGGAAATTTACAAAATATCTTCATGAAACATCATGGTCTTTACTTAATATCCTAATGTTTTTTGGCATAAAAGAAAAATCTATATTTTTGACCCATACAATGTATTGTTGGCTATTGCCACAAATATACCTGTGCGACTTACGACTGGATTTGGGGTCCAGAGTCAGAAATATATTATATAAATATGTAAAGATATGGTGTATAAATATATGAAACTATGTTTGCTAAATGATGTATATTAAATTAAGATGTAGATGTTTTATATTTTCAGTCACGAGAAATTGCACATTTGCGACAATAGCACACACACACACACACACACACACACACACACACACACACACACACACACACACACACACACACACACACACACACACACACACACACACACACACACACACACACATAAATTGGTAACACTTTACAAATGAGGTCCTGTTGATGCATTAAATAATAATGAGCAATATATTTATTTATTCATCTTTGTTCAATTTAGTTAATAAAATTGCAACTGATCATTGTTAGTTCATTTTAACTCAGGTCCATTAAATATTATTAACTGATACAACTTTTGATTGTCGATAAATGTTGAAATTATGTTAAGTATGTTAACGAATGGAACTTTATTGTGTAAAGTTTTACCAATAAATTTGACTTGACTTGACAATTTACAAATATAATAATAGCTAAATAAAATTCGACCCTGTATTGTTTTGTGCTTTATGTAAGAGTTAAATTAAAACTACTTCTATTGAAGTCTATTAGCTAATATGACCAAACCAGCCTGACTACATAATGTTACACCAATGAAAGTCAGATCAGGTGGAAAAACCTCTTGAAGGTCTAACAACTGATTTTGCTCTGTTCGGTGTGCAGTGCTCTCACAACCTCAGTCCTGAATCTTTGCAGTGCATAACACATGTCCCTCAGCACCACCATTTTATCTCAAAGCCATGTTGACAGAGAAAGAAAGACGATCAGGGAACACCCAGAGAAACATTCAACCACAGACTAGACCCAAAATCAGCAGTTTGCTAATGATCAGTGTTTAGTATGTGGAAAATCTGTGTGCATGTGTAATAGCAGAGCGAGGTGAAGTGAATGTGTGTTTTATTTTGATATGATGTTTTGATGCTGCCCCACATGATGTCTGGTTTGTCCAATAGAGGGCAGTATTCACTGCCCAGAGCATGACCACTAGCACGGCTTCAGAGTGTAGTCTGTTTCCCCCTCTCTATTTTCTGTTTTTTTAAAAAAAAATTATTTTTAATTTTTTTAATTTTTATACAGAAACAAATCTGGCTTATATTGTTTATATTGTTGTAGCTTATATAGTTTTTTACATGTAAGCCTGACCATCCTTACTTTATATATATCTATTATATATATATATATATATATATATATATATATATATATATATATATATATATGTGTGTGTGTGTGTGTGTGTGTGTGTGTGTATAACATATACAATGTATAATTTAAAATAACCTAAAACCTACCCATCACAGAAAACATTCTGCATTTTCATATTTTTAATAAAACATTGTTTAGTGTGTTTTATGAAATATGAAATATGAGGACATATCAAATGTCCTCATAAACCACGTTTATGTTGTAATACCAGTGTAATACCCATGTAGTTACACACACACACACACACACACACACACACACACCATGTTAGTGTAATATATATATATATTATAGAAAATATAATGTATGCAAACTGACCGTATATAAAAACTTGAATCATAATCATGCATAGCGGTAGTAAAATGTTTATAAATTTTTAAAAGGAGAGGAAAACACATTGCATATCTCCTGTTTTTGATGTCAAAGGCTGTATGCCCAATACAATTTACTATATCCTTTCAGAAACATAGTGAAGTGCATATTTACGGAGAGCAGGTCCTCCTGGTGTCTGTTAGCATGTGGATCCACAAACATGTGGCTTTCCACCACCACAAATGAATGTGAAATGTAACATGAAGGACAGCTGTTAAAGGAAGCAGTGCTTTGTGTGTGTGTGTGTGTGTGTGTGTGTGTGTGTGTGTGTGTGTGTGTGTGTGTGTGTGTGTGTGTGTGTGTGTGTGTGTGTGTGTGTGTGTGTGTGTGTGTGTGTGTGTGTGTGTGTGTGTGTGTGTGTGTGTGTGTGTGTGTGTGTGTGAGTGTGTGTGTGTGTGTTTTGATGAGCCAGTGGAGGCAGACGGTCTAGGTATAATCAGATAAATCCAGGGATCGCTCACTAGCCGCAAAAAGGCCACAAATGAAAACATATATTAAAAACAGAAGACACAAGGCATCGGCGTTGTATTTTTGCTTATGGGACAGACGGACGGGCTACGGCGCTTACGGGCAGATCGGCATCATAATAAGCGCGTACGTGAGCTTACGTGCGTCTGTTTTCCTGACAGACCTGCGGACAGGGAGCCGGAGAAAAAGCGGAGAGATAGATGAGGGCCACGCTGAGGCTGTGGGTGTTTTAATTATAGGGGCTCTGTAGCTCGCTATCTTTCCTGGGCTTTAGCTCTGTCTCATGAATTGAGCGCTACCTTTATCCCTAAGCCTTCAGCTCCTCTGGCCAAACAAAGAAAAAAAGGGAAGGGCAAGGCTGAGGTTTTTTAAAGCCGTTACTATGCCACGCTTACCATTAATATCCCTTCAATCACGGCTTTTTTATGTGGTGCCGAGCACGCTAACCCCTTTAAACTGACCCTCATGGCCTTTATTACAGCCGTCCCAGGCCGTATAAAAATACGCTACTAGAAGGTTTCAGATGAACCGCATTTGACTTTAGCTCCAGTACGCTGCTGGATCTACCAAATAAGCACAGGGAAGGAGCGCTCACTGTTTTCCTTCCTCTGTGTATTTCTTGTGTTCTCTTTTCCTTTCCTCCTCCTATTTTTTCTCTCTCTTTCTATCTGCGGAGTAGATCATCGAAATGCCAAGCGTTCCGGATACATAGTGTCTATGACAACACTATTGGCTGAAAATGGCTTGTATGGATGGGCATGCTAGTCACATGACCTCACCCTAGAGTCTTGCTGAAAGAGACTCAAGCAAAGATTCCACATATAGACATGCCAGAGGATTTGACATTTCTTTGAGGCTAGAAATGATTGGGATGTTTTCAAGTAAAACAGGATGGATCCTTTATAAATAAACATTTTTATAAGTCTGTATTTTTTTTTTTTTTTTTTTATCTGTATTTTATGCAAGTCATTTAGCCATATATACATGTTAATACTATGTTAGGACTATATACATATATAGTGATTTGCAAATGTGTATTTCTTTTCAGTTATTTCAACTATGTATTTTATGCAATTTGTTTAAAAAAGCGCATTGTCAAATGTTTATGCTTACATTTTTATAAAAAAAAAAAAAAAAATGTCAGGATTTATTTTAATCTTGAAACGTTAAATAAATGCTTTCAGCATCCTGCGCTGTAATTTAACCACTACATCCTGCAGCAATGTACACAGCAGATAATAACATTTTCATATCTGTAAATTCCAAAATTCCTTAAACCCTTAAATGTTTAGCGCGAATGTTTGTAATATTCGGTTCGTACAGTATCTCCATGACAACATACATTTTTTTATTTTATTTATTTATTAATTTTTTTGATGATTGTTCCCATCTTGACATTTCTCCATTTGGTGAAAATTGTGAATTGCCTTGACTCTTTCTTCAGCCAACATGTCACAAGCAAAAAAAAAAAATGTGTTATGGGGGGTGTTGGGGGGATCTAATGGGCGTCTGGACTGATTGTCCTCAGCCGTGGCAGTAGAGACAAAGCAGATGAATTGTGAAATGTATTCGAAGAGATTGGAGACAAGTGCATGTCAGCACCCCCTCCATCTCTAGTCCTCCACCCACCCTCTCCTCTTCTATCCTCTCCTCTCTTCCCTCTGGATTTCTCCCTCTCCATCTTCTCTCTTTTTGTCTGACACGCTGCATAAAAAAGGCATGACAGCACTGCTCTGTTTGAGCAAAATATTAGAAAAAGAAAAATGCAATTTTCTCCGCTTTCAGATGACTTATCCACGCAGTTGATATTTGTTTGATATTTGCTCGGTTGCATGCATTTTAATTGTCAAATATTATGATGGGCATCACAGAGCAATTTCATTTGAATTATCAAAATCAACAGTAGTCATGCAGAGAAAAAAAAATCATTAAAAAAGGCAGTATCTCATTATGTGTATTATTTTAAGAAACATATTTTTAAAATGATATTTTTAATAATTAATGTACATTGTAAAATTTTATTTTACAGTGTCCTTGCTACACGTTAAATGTAGTTAACAATAAATGTTGCATAATTATATGCAACTAACCCTAACACTATAGTAAATACATGCAGCTAATTGATATTACTCACCACTTAAATGTATAATTATAAAATAGTGTACCCTAAAAACAAAAAACTAAAATTATTATTATTATAAAGCAAATAAGTGAATTATTTGGATAAATTCAGCCGTTAAAATGATCAGGTTTATCTTCTTTGCTTTTGAACCTGACTGGCTGTTGTCCTGTCTGAGGGAGCGTCTGGCCCCTGTCTGGCTTTCATCTGGCCCCTGCCCCAATCTGTGACCCTTAACTGGGAATGGACGGAGTCAGTTAGTCAGCAGTGTGTGTGTGTGTGTGTGTGTGTATGTGACGTCCTGGAAAGCCCTATGTTATGGGGACAAAATGTCCCCACAAAGATGACAATATCCAAAATCCTTGTCTTTGTGGGGACATTTTTGGTCCCCATGAGGAAATCATACTAAGTGATGTTTTTTGAAAATGTAAAAATTCAGAAAGTTTTGTGTGATGGGTAGGTTTTAGGGTTAGGGGATATAATATACAGTTTACACAGCATAAAAATCATTATGTCTATGGAAAGACCCCATAAAATATAGAAACCCAATGATGTGTGTGTGTGTGTGTGTGTGTGTGTGTCTTCCGCCTCACAAGACAGAGTCCAGCCTCTGCTGTGAGGCTGAATTTTGTATTTGCTGTCGTATGTGTGGCTTTGAATAAAATCACTGTGTATATACTGTAGAGAACAAAGGGAGAACGAAATTGTCTACAATAACGTATATATGTGTGTTTGCTGCAGACATAAAGAGCTGCAACTGAGACGGCCGTTCCGTTTGTGAATGAAAATGAATCGATACATCAGTTTTCGAATTTGTGAAAGATGATTATAAAGCCTGTTGACTCAGTAGTAAATGGCAGCTCGGCTCTCACACTCTTTGTTTTCAGGTGAATGTATTTATTATTCATTCTTGCATCAGTGTATATCTCAGGCCCTCCATATTTGACTATGAATAATGGAAGAGCTTGTGGAGCATAGAGGTGGAGGTGTGTGTGTGTGTGTGTGTGTGTGTGTGTGTGTGTGTGTGCGGAGCTGTGACTGGCCACTGCTGGGTCCTGCTCGGTCTGCCTCACTGCCCTTAATAACAGTGTATAAATCAAGAGTCTCCTGTCAGCCACGCTGCCTTCATTAAAATCAAATGGGAAACTGGCCTCTTTGGATCCAATTTTAATAAAACCAGGTAATCAAATACGGCTCAAAAAATAGGTCATCATTTCACAGCCTCTGAGATGGCCGCCACACAGTGTTTTGTGTACACGCAATGTTAACAGGGTCGAAGACCTCCCTACGTCACACACACACACACACTGCATTCATACAGTACATGCTCACACACACACTGCCAAAAATAGTCTGTATGATTGAAAATTTCCAGTAGTTATGTCGTGTCATTCAACTTTCCATGAAGTTGATTGAATTGACAATGAAGGCGTGAAACTTCAAACGGGAGTGTGTGAGTGTGTGTGATATCCTCTGATTTATTTATATAAAACATCTCATATTTTCAAGCCTAACATTTATACAGTGAAATTTTAAATCTACATTTTTAATCGAAATAATTTTATATGTATGAAATGGTTCTGAAGTTATTTCACAGACGTGAATGTTTTGATCATTTCTCTTGAAAACTTCTGACATTGCATATTAAATATGCATTTAAAATCACACCATGAATTATATTGAATTTTTATGCATGTCTAAAATATGTTTAAATATTCATTCAAAATCTATAACGTTTAGAAAATTTCAATAAGACGTTTTTGTTTTTTTTCTTCCTCTCTTGCTGTGTGTTGTACATTTGTAGGTGAGGTGTTTTGTGTATGAAGCTCAGTCGAGAAGGGTGATACATTGCTGTGACAGACCCTTTGGTGCATAAGGTGATGTGTCGACAATGTTTCGGGGCTTTTCGGCAATGATTTCAGTTGCAGATGCTTTGGTTCCCGAGCGGCGATGTCGGACTGTCTGTCTGTGGTTTTTCGGCACAGATGACTGGCCGAAATCCAGCCAGGCGTGTATCACACTCTTGCAGCGAGTGTACAAGGAACAAGAACCATCAGCCCCCATTTGGTCCCCCCTAAATAACCTTTATCACCTCATTCCTGCTCCATCTGAGGGGGACATACGCTGACCGTACTGATTTACACAGCTGGACTGGATTTTTATATGTCGGTATATATAGCGATATGTGACAGTAGTACATCACAAACAGTTTGATCATGAAATAAGGTTTAACAGATTGCGAATGCCATTGATTTTGTTTCATTTATTTTTCCACTTTATATTAAGTGTCCTTAACTACTATGTATCATTTGATTCAATGCACTTATTGTGTACGTACATGTTTTTCCATTGTACTTATATTTAAAAATAATAATAATAAATCCTGCATGTAATAACAGCTGTAATTACATCTATAATTACACTGTGGACCCTTTCTCTTAAATCTACCCATACTACCAAGCCTGTCCCTAACCTTACCCGTATAACACCTCAATTGCATCGATTTGCAATACAGTATGAACACAATAAGTACATTGTACTTATTTTTGGTGCATAGTAGTTAAAGACACCTAATATAAAGTGTGACCTATTTTTTATTATTAATAAATATTTATATTAAAGCCAATTGACATGTCAGTGACATGCCCAGTCACTAAATAGTAGAATATAATAAATATAGATAAAAAAAACAAAAAACCAAAAAAACATGTAAACAGCACTGAATATTTCTGTGACAAGATGGAGACAGGAAGATCTCCTAATTCAGCCAATGAGCAGAAGAGGGCACTCTCACTCGCTCTATTTTTTATTTCTTCTCTCTCTCTCTCTCTCTCTCTCTCTCTCTCTCTCTCTCTCTCTCTCTCTCTCTCTCTCTCTCTTTATTTCTCTCTCTTTCCCTCCCTCCGTGAGCTTCATTCGCTCTCCTATCTTCCTTTGAAAATACACACAAAAAAAAAAAAAAAAAAAAACCTGCACCTTATGGTGTGCATTAGTTCCTCCGACACAACCATATATATGAGAAATTCTAATGATTTTTTTACATTTCTTTTGCATTTGCACCTGTTTTGATTTGTTTATTGGAGGACACTTTTAAGCCACATTGTAAAAAAATAAAAATATATCATAAAAAATGAAACACTGCACCTGATATTTCTGCCTTCTTAAAAATAATGTGACTGTGTTGTCATATCATTTAATATTTTTTCAGTTGATTTAATTTCGATAATTACCTTCACAGTGCACACAGACCTACAGTCATAAATAATTCGGTAACACTTTACAATAGGGTCTCATTTGTTAACATTAGTTAACGATTTAACCAACATAAACTAGAATGAGCAAATGCATCCTCACAGCGTGTATTAACCTGTGTCAATGTTAGTTATGAAAAACTTTCATGTTCATGTTAGTTCACAGTACATCGACTAATGTTAACAGATACAACTTTTCAAATGTATTAGAAAATGTTAAGATTAATAAATGCTGTAGAAGTATTGTTCATTGATAGTTCATGTTAACTAATGAAACCTTATTGTAAAGTCTTATCGATAATTTCTCATGTCATGTGTAAGAAAAAGTTCATCTGCTCAATGCCTGTGATGGACTGGCCATCCATCCAGTGTGTTTCCCTTCCTTCGGCCTGAGCCGATGGGATGGGCGTCCCTGTGACACTATGTAGGACAAGCAGAGGTTTGAAGAAATGGATGGATCTGCTCCAAAACGCAAAACCAAAACACAAAACGCACACACTGGCTTGTTCCTCTGCCTGCAGCAAATGCCATTTTTCATGCGCGTCCTCTCATCCGACATGTTGATCGACTCGGTGAAACATATTTTCGGGTCAGAACTGTCGGTCAACCTGCATATTAAGAAATCATAGCAGAGTCTTGCAGTTTTGAAGATGGGATTGAAATGGGGAACAATGACAGCATTTCTCCTTTACACACGTGCTAAATGAAGAGTGCTATTCTCTGTGGAGATGTTTCCTTTTTATTACGCGTTTATGTAAACCCTCAGAGAGCTTAATACAGCACTGGCTGCCAGGTTGCTTTATTCACGTTCTCCTTTCAGATCTTTAGAGCTGCCAGATTTGCCTTTTTAAAAATAGTGGTCATGTTTTCTGTCTTGTCTTTTTTCCCTCTTTTAATCTCTATGGCCCTATTTTCTTGATTCCTCAAAGTGGATGCCACCCCCCAATGCCTTTATATCACACACACACACACACACACACACACACACTCGGATACACATATACATGGAAATGGAGGAACGCACTGCAGTGATTACAGTCCCTCCATACACACACAAACACAAACAAACAATAGCTTCCTGGGTCCAATTGCTCATTCTGTCTCCCAGTGGCCCCCTCGCGCTCTCTTTCTCTCTCCTCTGATGGGCCACTGTAGTTCCTGTCTCTCCCTCCTGCGTTTGTCCTCTCTCCTCTCCTCCCGCTGCTTCTCTTCCTGTTGCCGGTCTGGGCTAGCATGTTAGCTCGGGCCCCCGCTGGCTTGAATGAATACACATCCTCATATCTGCTATGGGGAAGGTGCTGGCTATAGACAACTGCATCCAGCCTTCTCGCTATCAAAGGGTTATCAGGGTCCCTCAGGCACTTTGAGGGGCAGCTCTAAAAGAGAGAGAGAATAGTGTGGATTGGGATGTGGATGGTACATATAGATTTACTTATTGTGCACATGAGCAAAATATATATATATATATATATATATATATATATATATATATATATATATATATATATATATATATATATATATATATATATATATATGAGGAACAAATAGTATGCAATAAATAATCATATTTTATTGTTATATACCATCATACTGTTATATACTATCACACACACAAATAATATAATTTTTAATATTAATATTAATTATTTATATATATTGTATTATTCTTGATTATTTTTATAAATTAATTTATCTTTAATACATAAATCATATTTTTTTACATAATTCTATTAAAACTATATATATATATATATATATATATATATATATATATATATATATATATATATATATATATACGTATATATCTTTTTAAATGTAATACATTTTATAATTAATGTATTATCATTTTTAGTATTGTTATTGAATCATAATTTTATACATTTATTGTTATTATTTGTAACAAATAATTCAAATAAATAAATAATTTTTTCATATAATATTTTAATATTATATATTTATTTTATAAATGTAAATATATCGATATATAGATTTAGTATATGCATGATTACAAATAATAATAATAACAATAGGGAGGGCATGGTTTATGTACATTCCTTAAACAAGGCACCATGCCATTAGTTGTGACACAAATTATAGAAATAATAACTAAGCATCAAGTAACGGCTGACAGTAATTTAGGTCTGTAGATTTGTGTTTATAAAGGCAGTGTGTGTGACGCTGTAGATGCTAGCTGAGTCTGTTCCTCTGCACTGTATTAGCATGTCAAGATGGACTGCCGTAATGAATTGCCATCCCCAAATTTTGCAAGTTAAAAAGTGAGAATGAGAGTAAACCTTTGTTTATGTCACCTATCAGCATGAAATATTTACCATTCTCCGGCTCCCGGCTCACTGTCTCCCAGCAGCATGATAAAAGCTAAGCATCCTGTCTTAACCCCTTCCTGTGCCGCCACCGCTGAAACCAGAGTCAGAACTTCAGAACGAGCAGGAAAAGGCATCATAAAAAACCTCCCCTGTGACTCAAAGCCCGTTTCAGGTGCTTTCCCTTTCTCTCGTAGAAAACATTCCTCCGGGAACCCGCCAGAGCATTTGACCAGGTGATTGTGGCTGCACTGTAAATATATTATTCCAGAAACAGGTTTTATGTATTTCTACATGTGTGGTGTACATGTGCTTTATGCATGTGGATGTGCTTGTGTGGTTTTATGCTGATTTTTGTGTATTTGTATTTGAGACAGAAACAAAAGCCACATTTTTTTTTTTTTTTTTTTTTTTTTGTACGTATGTGCAGAAACGCATGAATAGATGTCTGTGTGTGTGAATGATGGAGAAGCATCTGGCTTTTTTATGCAATGAAGTCTGTCTGCGGCACATTTCTCTCGGTGGAGGTGTGGGTGTGGGTATAAAATGCCTGCGGTTGCCTTGCAGGACTGATGCTTCTGAAACCCACCATCTCTCTGCATTCCCTTTCAACACAAAAAAACATGTCCCCCAGCTAAGGTGCTCCTACACTGCTTTCACCATCACTATTTCAAGAGAAAACAAAACTGTGAGCTGCGCTCGCCCAGATACTAGAAGTTGTAAAGGTGCGTTCGCCGCCTTTCTGAGGTAAATTGTAAGCGCGGCTGCTCGCTGCACCGTGGAGGCCGATCGGGGCCGAAACCTTAGCTTTCCCTCTTTCGCCTCAGTGCCAGCTTTCACATCCACGCTGTGTCGAAATGTGCTTCCTGTAATACATATGGCCCCCTCACGTGGATTTGCGCAAGGTATTCATCACATCACGCAGCCAACGACATGTTGGGATTAGAAAATGATGTTTTATTTGCATGCCGTGGTGGTTGTGTGGTATTATATGCTGCGTGAGCGGGAAGAAGCGAGTTACCTTGTTTGAACTGTTAAGATCGCAAACAAATAATGCAAACACAAAAGAAAACGGTGAATTTCAAATCTGTTCTGACTTTGAAATCATCTCCAGTGGTTGCTTTTTTCTCTCTAATCTGAAAGTTATTAGTTCCATCAGTGGCAGAAAGGCTTTTGAAGTAGATCTAACAACATAAATATCTAAATGTCGAGGCAGAAAGCTGGATGTGATTTCCATGCAGGTGAGAGTCGAGGGCTTTGCTAATTGGACGGCGTGCGATGTGGCTATTCCTCGCATATTTATGTGCATATTTACTATCAAACATTTCTTTTACTCTAGATTTACCTGACTAATAATTCATCTGTTTTTTATTCTGTATAGGATGTGTTTCTCGGATTCTCTGTGTTGTCTGGTTTGGGGAAGGCGAACGAAAGAAAGCCTTTGGGGTTCTGGTTTAGAGTCCTGTCAGTATATATTTTTTTGTTCCTTAAAGGGTGGGAGTGTGTGCGCGTGTGGTGTGGTGTGGTGGGGCGGGGGGAGTGAGAGGGCTGCGCGATCATAAATATTAGAAGCTGCAGGGAGACAAAGGGGCTAAAATGGAAAGGCTTGGCTGGACGAGGGGACCTGGCCATGTCATGTACCTCAGTCATTTTTCTTCTGCGCTTAGAACTCAGTCAGGGGTTTAATTGGAATCCAGACTTCAAAGAAGCCCTCGCCCCCGTTACACCCGCCCCTCCTCTGCCTTTCTCCAGCCTGCGTCCACTCCATCCACTGCTCGCCGCAGAATGGACGCAGGTATGGACGCACTGCATCTGTGCTTACCGTGGCTATAAAACAACAGTGCTTCCATTCTCATCCTAATGTTTTTCTCTCCAGATCTTATGTGCTGTTGTCAAAACCCAAGAAAAATGAGATCTAACAGATTAATCTAAAGGATTAAACAGAGAGCGGATGGAGAATCTTGCTTAACCCTGTAAAGCATGACATATGACATAATAGTCTGAAAAAAAAAAAATATGTTTATTATTATTTTTTACATGGAATAGATATTGAATCTTTAAAAAAATTAAATAATGATATATATATATATATATATATATATATATATATATATATATATATATATATATATATATATATATATATATATATATATATATATATATATATATACAATTTGGTGCATTTACTGATATTTAATGGCCAAAAAGTCAGATGGCATTCTGAGAGCTTGTAATGCAAATCAATCTTTATAAAAGTATAGCATACTACTTATATAAAATGCATATAAATATCAGTTGTCATTCTCTATCTCCCAATAATATGTTTTACAAGATGATATTTAGATGCTTAGTTTGGTCCCACTTTATATTAGGTGGCCTTAACTACTATGTACTTACATCAAAATATAAGTACAATATGCTTATTGTGTTCATATTGTATTGCAAAACACTTTTGCTGATATTGAGGTGGGATACAGGTAAAGTTAGGGACAGGTGTGGTGGTGTGGGTCAGTTTAAGGGTAAAGTTAGGGACAGGTGTGGTGGTGTGGATCAGTTTAAGGGTAAAGTTAGGGATGGGTGTGGTGGTGTGGGTAAGTTTAAGGGTAAAGTTAGGGACAGGTGTGGTGGTGTGGGTCAGTTTAAGGGTAAAGTTAGGGACAGGTGTGGTGGTGTGGGTCAGTTTAAGGGTAAAGTTAGGGACGGGTGTGGTGGTGTGGGTCAGTTTAAGGGTAAAGTTAGGGACGGGTGTGGTGGTGCGGGTCAGTTTAAGGGTAAAGTTAGGGACAGGTGTGGTGGTGTGGGTCAGTTTAAGGGTAAAGTTAGGGACATGTGTGGTGGTGTGGGTCAGTTTAAGGGTAAAGTTAGGGACAGGTGTGGTGGTGTGGGTCAGTTTAAGGGTAAAGTTAGGGACAGGTGTGGGTCAGTTTAAGGGTAAAGTTAGGGACAGGTGTGGTGGTGTGGATCAGTTTAAGGGTAAAGTTAGGGACAGGTGTGGTGGTGTGGGTCAGTTTAAGGTTAAAGTTAGGGACAGGTGTGGTGGTGTGGGTCAGTTTAAGGGTAAAGTTAAGGACAGGTGTGGTGGTGTGGGTCAGTTTAAGGGTAAAGTTAGGGACAGGTGTGGTGGTGTGGGTCAGTTTAAGGGTAAAGTTAAGGACAGGTGTGTTGGTGTGGGTCAGTTTAAGGGTAAAGTTAGGGACAGGTGTGGTGGTGTGGGTCAGTTTAAGGGTAAAGTTAGGGACAGGTGTGGGTCAGTTTAAGGGTAAAGTTAGGGACGGGTGTGGTGGTGTGGGTCAGTTTAAGGTTAAAGTTAGGGACAGGTGTGGTGTGGGTCAGTTTAAGGGTAAAGTTAGGGACAGGTGTGGTGTGGGTCAGTTTAATGGTAAAGTTAGGGACAGGTGTGGTGGTGTGGGTCAGTTTAAGGGTAAAGTTAGGGACAGGTGTGGTGGTGTGGGTCAGTTTAAGGGTAAAGTTAGGGACAGGTGTGGTGGTGTGGGTCAGTTTAAGAGTAAAGTTAGGGACAGGTGTGGTGGTGTGGGTCAGTTTAAGGGTAAAGTTAGGGACGGGTGTGTTGGTGTGGGTCAGTTTAAGGGTAAAGTTAGGGACAGGTGTGGTGGTGTGGGTCAGTTTAAGGGTAAAGTTAGGGACAGGTGTGGTGGTGTGGGTCAGTTTAAGGGTAAAGTTAGGGACAGGTGTGGTGGTGTGGGTCAGTTTAAGGGTAAAGTTAGGGACAGGTGTGGTGTGGGTCAGTTTAAGAGTAAAGTTAGGGACAGGTGTGGTGGTGTGGGTCAGTTTAAGGGTAAAGTTAGGGACAGGTGTGGTGGTATGGGTAAGTTTAATGGTAGGGTTAGGTGTAAGGGAAGTGTCAACAGTGTAATTATAAATGTAACTACAGAAATGAATTACAGATGCAGTTACGTGCAGGTAATTTTTAAAATGTAAGTACAATGTAAAAACATGTATGTATAATAAGTGCATTTTATCAAATTATTAATTTAAATGTTAGTACGCACTAGTTAAGGCCACCTAATATAAAGTTCGTTTTATGTATTTATTGTGGGGAACAAAACACATAAAATGTATGATTGTATTTAAAAAATAAATAAAAAATAAATAAAAGTATGGATAATCAAAACAGCCTAAGTTGCTTCAGTCCAGTAAGTGTTCTTCCTGAAATATTACTAACAATATTCATAAAGGTTTACATAATAAAAATCAGTATAGATTCCAGTATAGAAGACACGTGAATAACAATCAGATAATTTAGTCAATTGTGTACAATAGCTATTCCGCCAAAGTTTTGATCATGCTAATAATTTAGTGACCTCAGAAATTTGTGTATTATATATGTGACCCTGGACCAGAAAACCAGTCGTAAGTCGCACGGGTATATTTGTGGCAATAGCCATCAATACATTGTATATGGGTCAAAATTATCAATTTTTCTTTTATGCCAAAAAACATTAGGATATTAAATAAAGATCCTGATGTTTCATGAAGATATTTTGTAAATTTCCCACCGTAAATATATAAAAAAAATTATTATTAGTAGTAACATGCATTACTAAGGACTTAACTTGGACAACTTTAAAGGCGAAGGCAAATATAGGCAAATATTGTCCTAACAAACCATACACCAACCATACAGCTTATTTACTCAGCTTTCAGATTATGTATAAATCTCAGTTTTAAAAAAAAAACGACCTGTATAACTAGTTTTATGGTCCAGTGTCACTCACATATTATACAGTAGGCTTTAAAGACTGAGATGCTAAAGTCTGCAATTAAAAGTGAGAGATCAAATTGGATGGATGGATGGATGGATGGATGGATGGATGGATGGATGGATGGATGGATGGATGGATGGATGGATGGATGGATGGATGGATGGATGGATGGATGGATGGATGGATGGATGGTCGATCGATCACCCTAAAGTGAAAATTCTGTCATGTTGTTCCAAACCTGTATAACCTTTTTTTTTCTTCTGTCGCACACAAACACAAAAGAAGATATTTTGAAGAATGTTTCATGAAAGTCAGAGATCCAAAACAACTTGTACCTAATTGAATTTCACTGTATTTTTCCAAGAAGACAGAAAAGCATAATGATTTGAGGGCGAGTAAATAATTATGTTTTTGGGTGAACTATCCCTTTAAGTCTCCTGAGCTGTGAAAGAGCAACTTCTGAGCAATAGCAGTTTCTCTCTGCTTATATGCCGGTACGGGTTGTCTTTACAACGTTCATCATATATGTCTTGAGAGCTGCATATGATAGTGAGAGAGAGGGCTGTTCGTACCCATCACCAAACATGTTCCTGAGATATGAACTGCAACAGGCCACTGAGAGGAGCTGTGCGCCCCAAACGCAGGTCTGAACACCAGCACACACATTTCCAACTCATGTTTGTATTTATGCTCTGATAAAATTCCTCATAATAACAAACTAATTAACATATATTTGCTATACTTGGTTTGTTGAACACAACAGAGATTTGTTTTAGTAGGATCAGATTCTTGTTTTATTTTCGGTCAGTCAAAGTGAAAGTAAAGGTTATTGGATGTCTCGGGGTGAGAAAAAATTGTCTGTACTGTAATTAATAGAGGGATGTGTGGTTGATATACAGTAATATATGCACCACTGTAATTAAGCACGGTCTTCAAACTCATGCAGGCCTTGTTAGCACTCTGGAGGAGACATTTTTGAAACCATACCTGATTTAATATATTTCATAGATGTAATTATAGGTAGGAATATAAGTACCTATTTTCAGACCTCTAACAAATCATTTTTTTCCCCATTACAGATGGAAAAGGTGTTAATGACACCTTGTCTTTTGATTTTGCTGCATGAATTATGAAGCAGCTGTATTATTTGAAGTACAGTTAAAAGGTGAATTTCAATCTTCAGAGGACGAGAAATGTACGGACACCCCAATTTAGTCACTTTTCCACGGGAGCAAAAGTTCCATGTTGGAACAAATGTGAAATTGTTCCCGTTGCAGCCAGGGACCTTTTTTTTCATCGGTAATGACAGGATGTTCTTCTTCTATCCTCGCAGGAACGGATGGATGAAAAATAGCCGCTCTTCTTTTGAAGTGTTATGGATGTGGCTTTATGCTGATGTGTGTATCAGCATCTCTAACGTCACACATATGGTCGAGCGAAGCGAGGAGTTTGGCCGTCAAACTCTTGATCTACAGTATGTCTGCCTCTGATCTCGGCAGAACGTCCATGCGTAATAAAAGACAGATGCATTTTGCTCGTAATTGACATAAGTACTTTTTACAAGCATTCCGCTCTTGTTATAAAATATTTTTTTGTGATATGAAAATTCATTTTAGGGGAAAAGGGAGTTTTGTTTCTGTCCATTATTAAAGTTGGACTGGCGTTAAAGAAATAGTTTACCTGGAAATAAAAATAATTTACTAACCCTCATGTCAATCCAAAACGATGCAACCTATTTTTTTCTGTGGAACACAAAAGAAGATATTTTGAAGAATGTGCAGGTTGGTTTCTTTTATGCAATTACAGTTAATAAAGATGGAAGCTTTCAAGCTTCTAAAATTAGTCTAGAAACAAATTGTACCTATATTCCAAAACCTCTGAAGCCATACAATATCTTTAAATGAGGAGAAGACTGAAAATTAAGTTGTTATTCATTGAACATCTATCCTACATTACTCTTTTTGTGTGTTTTTATGAGAAACAATGAGCGAAGAACAGTGGATGAATCGTGATTTGTGAACAAGTCGTTCTTTAGAGTCGGATATTTTCAATGAATTGGTACGTCCAAATCACTGAACAATGATTTACATTTATTTATTTGAATTGGACTTTATAACTCGCAATTCTGAATTGCGTGATATAAAGTCACCATTCTGTAAATAAAACGTTTTAAATAAAAATGTCAAAGTTCTGATAATTTTGTTCAGTATTTGTTCATATATATATATATATATATATATATATATATATATATATATATATATATATATATATATATATATATATATATATATATATATATATATATATACACTCACCTAAAGGATTATTAGGAACACCTGTTCAATTTCTCATTAATGCAATTATCTAATCAACCAATCACATGGCAGTTGCTTCAATGCACTTAGGGGTGTGGTCCTGGTCAAGACAATCTCCTGAACTCCAAACTGAATGTCAGAATGGGAAAGAAAGGTGATTTAAGCAATTTTGAGCGTGGCATGGTTGTTGGTGCCAGACGGGCCGGTCTGAGTATTTCACAATCTGCTCAGTTACTGGGATTTTCACGCACAACCATTTCTAGGGTTTACAAAGAATGGTGTGAAAAGGAAAAACATCCAGTATGCGGCAGTCCTGTGGGCGAAAATGCCTTGTTGATGCTAGAGGTCAGAGGAGAATGGGCCGACTGATTCAAGCTGATAGAAGAGCAACTTTGACTGAAATAACTACTCGTTACAACCGAGGTATGCAGCAAAGCATTTGTGAAGCCACAACACGCACAACCTTGAGGCGGATGGGCTACAACAGCAGAAGAGCCCACCGGGTACCACTCATCTCCACTACAAATAAGAAAAAGAGGCTACAATTTGCACAAGCTCACCAAAATTGGACAGTTGAAGACTGGAAAAATGTTGTCTGGTCTGATGAGTCTCGATTTCTGTTGAGACATTCAGATGGTAGAGTCAGAATTTGGCGTAAACAGAATGAGAACATGGATCCATCATGCCTTGTTACCACTGTGCAGGCTGGTGGTGGTGGTGTAATGGTGTGGGGTGGTGTAATGTTTTCTTGGCACACTTTAGGCCCCTTAGTGCCAATTGGGCATCGTTTAAATGCCACGGCCTACCTGAGCATTGTTTCTGACCATGTCCATCCCTTTATGACCACCATGTACCCATTCTCTGATGGCTACTTCCAGCAGGATAATGCCCCATGTCACAAAGCTCGAATCATTTCAGATGGGTTTCTTGAACATGACAATGAGTTCACTGTACTAAAATGGCCCCCACAGTCACCAGATCTCAACCCAATAGAGCATCTTTGGGATGTGGTGGAACGGGAGCTTCGTGCCCTGGATGTGCATCCCACAAATCTCCATCAACTGCAAGATGCTATCTTATCAATATGGGCCAACATTTCTAAAGAATGCTTTCAGCACCTTGTTGAATCAGTGCCACGTAGAATTAAGGCAGTTCTGAAGGCAAAAGGGGGTCAAACACAGTATTAGTATGGTGTTCCTAATAATCCTTTAGGTGAGTGTATATATATATATATATATATATATATATATATATATATATATATATATATATATATATATGAACAAAATATAGAACTTTGAAATTAAAATGAAAGCGGAAAATATAAAAATACAAATATTATAAATATGAATAAAACTATAATAGTGCCTCAAAAATAACACTGTTTAGAGGTTAACACTCAATACTGCATTCTGTAAGTTTCTCCTCTCGGACTGCTCTGTCCTTCCTTACTTTTCTTATTATTCTGTGTCTATCTGCACTCAGTAGCTCCATCCCACAGATCAAGGGATGACATGATGAGAGGAGAAAGAAGGAAAAACAGGCTGGAAGAAAGAGATACACACACACACACATACACACAAAGCGAATGATATAAAGAGAAGGAGAGTTCCTCAAATTAGAGATCTCTCCACAGAACATCCCAGCAGGACACTGACTTAAAGGGATAGATGCATCTCCGGTGCCTCTCACACCCTTGTCTTACACTTCACCGCAAAAAACACATTGTAGTCTGACGCATGAGCACTCACAAACGCAGCTGTGCTTCCCCTCCTCTAACACACACACCTCATTTCCATTCGCTTTTATCAAATATGAAAATAGAGGGACCCCGCGCCATACCCCAAAAGACCCTGGCACAATGGAGGAGGCGTTAAGAGCCCTGCTCGTTGTAGATGAGGAGAGGTGAGGGGTTTTAGGGTGACATTGGCTTTCATGGTAATTACCTTTGTACTTACCTTTGTCAAGGCGCTGCATTTTGAGAGCAGTGCTGACGTGCGGTACAGTGGTGTCAGTAAGACTCTCTCATGTGGCCCATGACCAAAGATCAGTGAGAAAAATAGTGGGAAGGATGTGTTTTTGTGTGTCTGTGTGTGTGCTCACCCTCAGATCATCATCATAAATTTGAGATGTAATGCAAATAATTACTTAATTTTAATTTAAATCCATTGGTAATGCTACAGCAGAGTTTATTGCTTAATATTTTTTACACTAATCTGCTCCGTCTAAATGTTTGATAATGTAATTTATCATTTAAATTAGTTATATTTTTATTAATTATGCAACATTAGGTTACACACAGGATTTTCAACTGGGGGGGTCAGTGGATAAATATACATAAAACATAGAACATATTAAACATATATTACATACACTACCGTTCATAGGTTTGGGGTCAGAAAGATAAAAAATAAAATAAAAAAATTTAATGAAAGGATGCATTAAATTGATCAACAGTGACAGTAAAGACATTTATAATGTTTCAAAAGATTTATATCAAATAAATGCCGTTCTTTTGAACTTTCAGTTCATCATAGAATCTGGGAAAATGGTTTTGAAAAGATTTATATATATATATTTTGTGCCTGTTTTAAATATTGATAATAATAATAATAATAATAATAATAATAATAATAATAATAATAATAATAATAATAATAATAATAATAATAATAAGAAGAAATGTTTATTAAGCATCAAATCAGCACATTAGAGTGATTTCTGAAGGATCATGTGACACTGAAGACTGGAGTAATGATGCTGAACATTCAGCTTTGATCACAGGAATAAATTAGATTTGATCAAAAATAGAAATGTATTAAAATAGAAAACAGTTATTTTGAATTGCAATAATATTTCACAATAGTACTGTCTTTATTGTGTTATTGTTCAAACAAATGAAGCCTTGGTGAGCATAAGAGAAAAAAAATCTTACCGATCCTAATATTTTTCAAATGTACACTATATTGCCAAAAGTTTTGGGACGCCTGCCTTTACATGCACATGAACTTTAATGACATCCCATTCTTAATCCGTAGGGTTTAATATGGAGTTGGCCCACCCTTTGCAGCTATAACAGCTTCAACTCTTCTGGGAAGGCTTTCCACAAGGTTTAGGAGTGTGTTTATGGGAATTTTTGACCATTCTTCTAGAAGAACATTTGTGAGTTCAGGCACTGATGTCTGTGCAGGCCAGTCAAGCTCCTCCACACCAAACTCGCTCATCCATGTCTCTATGGACCTTGCTTTGTGCACTGGTGCGCAGTCATGTTGGAACAGGAAGGGGCCATCCCCAAACTGTTCCCACATAGTTGGGAGCATGAAATTGTCCAAATGTCTTGGTATGCTGAAGCATTAAGAGTTCCTTTCACTGGAACTAAGGGGCCAAGCCCAACCCCTGAAAAACAACCCCACACCATAATCCCCCCTCCACCAAACTTTACACTTGGCACAATGCAGTCAGGCAAGTACCATTCTCCTGGCAACCACCAAACCCAGACTTGTTCACCGGATTGCCAGACAGAGAAGTGTGATTCGTCACTCCAGAGAGCACGTCTCCACTGCTCTAGAGTCCAGTGGTTATGTGCAAAGCCTGCATTCCTGCATCATTGCACTTGGTGATGTAAGGCTTGGATGAGCTGCTCGGCCATGGAAAACCATTCCATGAAGCTTTCTATGCACTGTTCTTGAGCTAATCTGAAGGCCACACAAAGTTTGGAGGTCTGTAGCTATTGACTCTGCAGAAAGTTGGCGACTTCTGCGCACTGTGCGCCTCAGCATGCGCTGACCCCGCTCTGTGATTTTACGTGGCTTATCACTTCGTGGCTGAGTTGCTGTTGTTCCCAGTTGCTTCCACTTTGTTATAATACCACTAATAATTGACCGTGGAATATTTAGTAGTGAGGAAATTTCACAAATGGATTTATTGCACAGGTGGCAACCTATCCCGGTACCGCGCTTGAGTTCACTGAGCTCCTGAGAGCGACCCATTCTTTCACAAATGTTTGTAGAAGCGTCTGCATGCCTAGTGCTTGATTTTATACACCTGTGGCCATGGAAGTGATTGGAATACCTGAATTCAATGATTTGGTTAGGTGTCTACTTTTGGCAATATAGTGTACACTAATATTTTTAAATGTTTAAATGCTATTTATTTAAAGTGTATTTTTAAAAGAAACATTGTCTTATGTCGTTTTTGTTTCATTTAGTGGATTCTGTAAGACAGTCATTAAATGCCTGTAAATCTCTTTCTGTTGTTTTAACCCAGCGATTGGGTTGTTTTAAGCAAACATTTAACCATTGTTTTAAAGTTAAAACAACCTTTAAAGAATGTAATGATGTATGTTAATGGAATTAATGGATTTAATGGAATATATTATACGGATTATACAGATACCAAGGAATCTACCAAACAACTCCTGGGTTACACCAATTAAAATCATTTTGAATGGACCGATGAGGTAGAAAAAGCTCCTTAACTCGTTATATAGTTATAAATTATAATGTGTATACAGTGTAAGGCCTTTTGTGTGTAAAGCATGAAACCCTATACATAATCTACATATATTTTTCTACTGGAGATGGACAGTTGATTGCACCTCAGCACCCTTCGGTCTACTGAGGAACCCAGAGGTCTGCAGGGTTCGAGACAGAGAGAGGAGAGAGAAACAGTGTTAGCGAGCTCTGATCTGTTTCAAAAACGCCTCCGGTCTGCCAACAACAGAGATCTTGACTGCAGTTTAACACTGCAGTTTTCCTCTCGTACACAAACACACAAGCACACAAACTCACACACACACTTCTGCAATCTCTCTTCCTCATCTGTGCTGATAACAAACTCCAGAGTGCAGGAGAGCAGTGAGGGGAGATGGGAGAGGCAGAGACCACCTCACACACACACACACACACACACACACACACACACACACACACACACACACACAAAGTACAAATTTTGAAAAGATTTGAAAAGTACAAATATTCCATGTGCTCTTGATATGAATAAATAAATATGAGGTGATAAAAATAGCATCTATATTATTTGCTTAAGCATTAGGAAAAAGTTTTCTGAAATAATTATGAATATATATAGATACAGTGGAACTAAGTGTAATGTCATACAGTTTTATTTTTTATTTTTTTATAATTATGAATAAAACATATATTATAAGGACCATGTATCATCTCACTATTGTGTTTTTATTTTACATGTATGTGCTTGGATGTGCACTTTTTGTACACTTTTTCTCTGGCCTCTCTGTACTGGGAGCTGTATTCCAGTTGTTTTAGAGGTATGTTTTGTATTTGTACATAAGGATCTTAAAGAGACCTACATTTTGTCCTGCTGACAAATGGCATAATGCAGGCTAAGGGCGGTGGTGTTTTGAGAATAAGTAGATGGTGTTAGAATAAGTGATTTTGAAGAGACTTGCATTCAGAGGAGGAGGAGGAGTGTGGGAAGGTCAAACGCTGTGATGAAGGTGTGTTATAGTCTCTGAGTCCAATGCACAGCCCTGCTTTATTTCAGAATGTGCTTGCAAAGAACACAACATTTTGGTCGAATTTTCAGGAATTTGGTGTGATTATAGATACATAATTTATTTCTAAAAGCACACTCATCATATTGCTTAAGCATTACAACACATTTTACTTGATTAATGTGACATACAGTATACTGCCATTCAAAAGTTTGACGTAGGTAAGATTTATTAATGTCTTTGAAAGAAGTGCCTTATGCTCATCAAGGGTGCATATGTGTTCAAAAATACAGTAATATTGTGAAATGTTATCAACGTTGTTTCTATTTGAATATATTCTAAAATGCAATATATTCCTGTGATCAAAGCTGTATTTTCAGCATCATTACTCCAGTCTTCAGGGTCACATGATCCTTCAGAAATCATTCTAATGTGCTGATTTGCTGCATAAGAAAAATCTAAATTTTGTGCTGCATATTTTTGTGGAAATCGTGATGCATTTTTTAAGGATTCTTTGATGAACAGAAAGTTTAAAAGAACAGCATTTATTTGAAATACAAATATTTTGTAACAATGTAAAATATTTACTGTCTTTACTGTCACTTTGATTCATTCAATGTATTTTTGCTAAATTAAAGCATTAATTTCTTTAAAATCATAATATAACCCAATCCTTATAAGAAAATGACGAGAGGGATTTTATCCTTGATTGGATGATGAAAAGTGGTAAAAAATGAGAGTGCTTGGTTATATCATCCTTAACGGGACAGTTTCATATACTCACCCTCAAGATCTGTTCTGTTCTGCTGAACATAGAAGGAGATATTTAGAAAAAAATAAAAATGAAACACTATGGAAGTCAAATCAACTGTTTGGTTTCTGACATTCTTCAAGATATCTTCTTTTGTGTTCAACAGAAGAAAGTAATTCAGAAAGAATTTTATTGCATTTTCATAAATACTTTAAATGTATTATTATTTTAAGACCAAGACGTATTGGAAAAGCGGAATGTTGTTTCATGTTGAATTTAACATGATTTTTAAAATGATATTTGAATTCAAATTTGACAGCAACCTGCATCTGAAAATCTTAATGCATGATAAAATGATATATCTGAGATTCTCTGTCCATATACACTATCAGAAAAACCCTGCTTCAGACTTCAACACTTAGGATCACAAGTTTGCCTTCAGCCTCTTCTGAACGACACCCAGCAACAACTCTTTTTTTCTTCTCTCTTTTTTCTTCACTCATGGTGTGCTTTAAATGTGCGGCTGAGGTAGAGGAGGTGCGTCTGTTCAATGAGCCGTCCAGAGTCCAGCTTTGCCAGGAAGACAGAATAAATTGTTTTAAATAAGCTATCGAATTGGGCCAAAACCGCTGGTGCCGTTCTCCCTTCCTCTGCTGCTCTCGTCCTCTCTCGTTCCTCTTTAAGCCCCCGCTGACAGGGCTCTGCTGACAGTAGGAGCACTGTATCTCCACCTGTGCTGGGATGTCACGCTGTCGTTTATGCCCCATTGTCCTTCAAATGGCAACATTAGTGAATTCTGTGCAACTGGAGAGAAACTGTGACTATAGTGCTCCGGGGTTTAGCCCCAGTCCAAATTAGACTGGAAAAAAATAAGACGAGGAAAAAACAGGAGCACGTCTGTTATTCAGCTCTAAGAATAAAGCTGTGCAAATGCTCTAAGTGGAAAGCTGTGCTCTGTAACTAATTTAGTGATGTATTTTTATTTTTTTTTTTGTCTTGAAACCTTTATGTGACTTTTGGAGAGCTAATGTTTCTGATTACTGAACTTTTTCCCCCCCGTCTTTTTCCTCCTTTTCCATACACAAGTTATTTATGAAATTCCCGAAGCAGCTTAGGATAAATGACACGAGGCGGAATAGAGAAGCATGGCGGACTTTAAAATCATTAGAATAAGAGGAGGCTCGGTGTACAGAGTGTTAGCAAGAACAAGCGCCCCAGAAATGCACTTGATGGCTTTCCCACTGCATCATTCGCTCGAGCCTGACAGCGGATGGATTGCCAGATACAAAGAAGCCTGGTACTCCAGCGTCTTCTGATTTAAATGTCACTTTTGAAATAAAAAAGGTATCACTCTAGTGCGAGTCTGATGTAGACATTAGTCTGAGTGGGACTGGTTGAGAAGCAAACCTAGTCATCTGAATGGGGATAAATGGAGGAAATGAAAGATAGACAGGCTGGGGAAACGAGGATTGATGGCTGTAAACATCACAATGGTAGAACGTGGTTTTGCAATTATGGGATATTGTTCCATGATCTTCTGAAACGCACAGATATTGAACTCATTTGGGGAAAAAGAAAGAAAGAAGCCACGGTTATGACAAAACTTCTTAAAGCACAGTTTTTATAAAACTAAGTAGCAAACAAAGTCCAAAACTATTGCTGTAGCTAACAATAGAAGATGAAGTATATGCAACTTATCTGACATGTTTGTCGAAGCAAACTTATCCTAATCTAGTATAAATCCTCCATGTTGGTGCGCATCCACTGTATTAAAGCAATTATCTATGAATTATTAAATAAAGCATTTTTGAGCAACTGATAGTAGTAGGGTAAGTTGGGGTAAGATGACCCCCACCTTCATTTTGACCATAGATGACAAATCTCATCTCAGCACATTTGATGAATGGCTATACTATTTCTAAATGTGACATTTCATCTGAATATTGACATTTGTGAGATTTAGTCAGCCAGAACAGTTTTGAGGTGAATTTTGAGTTTAATCTAATTTCGTGTCCCTAAGAAAATAATGATCTATGATATTGTATTATGCTGAATATCAAATGTTTGTGTGTCTTGTGGACACATTAATGTTTTTAGATTAGTGGAGAAAAAGCTATGGTTTTTATTTTGAAGTAAAACAATAAAATTAGACTCTTGGGGTAAGGTGATCCCCAGATTTGGCACAGACAGCCTCAAGTGGCATGTTGTTACTAGTGTTATTATATTTTAAATGTAATAATTATTATAATTAATGGGATTATTATTCTTTATTTCCATGAATTAGATTCGCTTTCATTACAATCTACAGGATAGTTGACTGAAATCCTTAACTTTGCAATATAGTGTTGCTATTATGAATTATCTTCAATTGAAATATGGGCAATTAAATATGTAAATATTAATTTGCCTCATAAATCACAGAATAATTTTAACTTTCAGATGAATCTGTTTTTCTGTGATTCTGCTTTGTCTGTCATCGGTCATTCAATTCAGCTAAATTGTCAAAATCAATTTACAATTTACAAACAAAAGAATTATATCAAAAGTCATTTATACATTAAGTTTAGCCTACTAGATGGCCTCTTTGAATAATATTACATTTTGTTCCATAACAACTAAATTAGCATTTCTATCTATTTCCTATAATAATACATTGGCTGATGCATCTTCATCATCATCATCATCATCCTGCACATGCTAAACTTATATCTAAATATGTTACAGATTAAAAATAAATGCACATTGTTCATATTTTTTTCAATTTAAATCACTCACATATTATTCAACTTACTCCTTTACATGGCACAGCTGACTTATAGATTTTATAGATTTATTTCTGTTTGCATTAAAGGGTTAGCTCACCCCAATGATGTCATTCCACACCCGTAAGACCTTTGTTCATCTTCGGAACACAAATGAAGATCTTTTTGATGAAATCCCTGTGACTCCAGTGGTTCAACCTTAATGTTATGAAGCGACGAGAATACTTTTTGTGCACAAAAAATAAACAGAAATAATGATTTTATTCAACAATGTCTTCTCTTACCTGTCACTCTCTTACGCTATTCACGTTATTGGGCTATTCACACAGTGCAGCAATTCCTAGTTCTTCTGCATTGTGGTGCTTACGTGAATCACGTGGGAGAGTGTCACGGAGAAGAGATTGTTGAATAAAGTCGTTATTTTTGTTTGTCTGTTATTTTGTCATTATAACATTAAGGTTGTCACATAGTCACATGGACTATTTAATCAATGTCTTTACTACCTTTCTGGACCTTGAAAGTGGCCGTTGTGTTGCTGGGTCAGAAAGTTCTCGGATTTCATCAAAAAGATCTTCATTTGTGTTCCAAAGATGAACAAAGGTCTTACGGGTTTGGAACGACATGAGGGTGAGTAATTAATGACAGAAATTTCATTTTTGGGTGAACTATCCCTTTAAGAACAAGTTCTAAAAGCTTCTAAGCTAAAAAAAAAAAAAAAGGTGCTATACAGTATTAAAAGTGGTTATTTGGCTCATAATCATAGGGGGAACCACTTTAAGTGCTGCGTAGCACTACATCTTGGTGCTTCAGTGGTTCTCCAGCAGTTCTTCAGTGGTTCTTTGGGGTGGTTAAGTTGCTTTATAGCACCACTGCTGTACAAAGAACCTGTTAAGCCCCTTTAAAGGTTCTTTACAAGCCAAAGAACCACTGTTGGTGCTGTTTAGAAAATGTTGAAGAAATAAAATTCTACATAGCACCATTTGACAAAAGTGCTGTAGCACCAAAAGTGGTTCCCCTATGATTTCGAGCCAAGAACCACTTTTACAGCTTTATAAGAATGTGGCGCTAGCAACGCCAAGGTCATGGGTTCGATTCCCAGGGAGAGCAAGAACTGACAAAAATGTAAAAAAAAAAAAATGTGTACCTTGAATGCAATGTAAGTCGCTTTGGATAAAAGCATCTGTCAAATGTAAATGTTTTTTTCTTAGAGTGTAGCTTACAGTGTTCTATATCATTTGGATCCTTCTCATAAGCATTAGCAACTAATTTGATAAAACTGTCAATAAAGGACCTGAATAGTATGGTAACACTTACGTTTGGGAACAATTCTCTCCATTAACTAGTTGCTTATTAGCAAGGATATTACTAGCATATTGGCAGATTATTAGTACTAATAAAGCACATATTAATGCCTTATTCTTCATGACCATATTCTACATCACTTAATCCAAAACTTAACCACCACAACAATTACCTTACTAAGCATTAATAAGCAGTAAATTAGGATTTTATTGAGGCAAAGGTCATAGTTATTAGTGAATATGTGTTCCCAAAACGAAAGTGTGACTGATAATATTTGCAGCATGAGCCTCGCTGTATCACTGTCTCAGGTATGACCAAATGGAGGCAGTATTTTCCACATACAGAAACACAAACACACACATACTGAAACCTCTCACACGTTCTGAACAATGAAAGGATGAAGATTGGGTTTTAAATTGAAGGCATTGTCTTCTCAGATGCTGCCATTGCCACATCGATTTATCTGTGCATATTTTAATTTGTCCTGGATACAATAGACCATTATCACAATCACTGGCGGCAATTACCCGTTTATTTCTGCATTCATTTCACAATTTTAATTGATGGAGGCTTTTTAATGATGCCGTCCAATTAAAGCCATCCACGGAATAAAATGTTCAGCTGAGTTATTTAAGAAAGAGTACAACACTTGCCTGCACAAACATCTTTTAGCAAACCAGTATATGAAAATTAACATTGGAGTCTTTTTAATTGATGTCACACTGTTTTGAGCAGAGAGACAACAGAGCTGTCAATGACTTCAGTCAGATATGGAGTGCCACAGACTGAAAGACAATTCAAGTGTTCAATTATTGACACCATGTCAGACGTGCGTGCTATAACTCGATTTCAGCTCTAGGCCCTGTCTAACTGAACCACAGTCGAGGGGAACAGAGTTGTGCATATTTACCATTACTTTTGTTGTTTTGAATAATTAAGATCTTTTAATGCTTTTATTTGATCCAAAATACAGCAAAAAAAGCTCCTATTTTAAAATGTAATTTATTCTTGTGATGAATTTTCAGCATCGTTACAGTCTTCAGTGTCACATAATCAGAACTCTATATGCATAAGAGCAGTGTTGGGGAAAGTTACTTGCTTTACAATATTGCGTTACTCCTAAAAAGCAACTAATTGTATTACTTAGTTACTTTTTATGGTTTTTTTTTTTTTTTTTTGCATTACTTTTTATCACCTTGGCTGGGCTTGATTTTTGTTTGTTTTTAATAGCAAAAATACATAAAAGTTCTATTTTTGGCAAATGTAAAGACCCTTTCACACCAAAAGTGAAGTGAGAAGTGAAGTGCCTCAGGCTGAAGGAAATGCAAATTCACACCTGTACAGTAGAGGGAGCCGCTCAAACAAAACTGTTTGCTGTGCTGCCATTCTGGATTGCAGAAAAACAGCACACAAGAGGAGAAGGTTCAACATCCTTACTTCAGCAATAAATTAAATAAAAATTAAAAACAATGTGATGTTTATTTAAAGTAATTTTTGCTTATTAGTAAGGTCAGCTGCAAAGACATTGGTTAAAGTGAGATTAAATACATAAAGTACGTTTGTGTAATTTAACATTTAATTACAGCAGGTTTGTGTAATATTCTGACTTTGCATTCATTTGTTTTTAAGTGAGAGTAAATACATGCTCACATTTAGTCTACAATAACCATCGTTTACACATCGCACAACGCTCTGCGCTCACTCCTGATTTCTCTCAACATGGGGACAGGAGATCTGTCAGTCAATAAATGGGTAAAAACAAACAAAGTAACTTTCATTACTTATTTGAGAAAGTAACTCAGATATTTTGTTGTAATTTGTATTTTGGGTTACTTTTCTAGTTACTTGAAAAAGTAATCTGATTACATAACTCGCGTTATTTGTAATGCATTACCCCAACACTACATGAAAGCATAAGGATCGATATTTTGATCAAATAACTAATGATATGTGTGACTTGAATTTTTCCCAATTACGTATTACTTTTTTAAACTAAAGTGTTGTTGTGGATGCCCCAATTGGGATACATGATGTGCATTTTTTCTGGGAGTTCAATTAAATGTTTGTTATATATTTTGGTTACATTTGTAAAAAAAAAAAAAAAAAAAAAAAAATATATATATATATATATATATATATATATATATATATATATATATATATATATATATATATATATATATAGGCACATAATCGATTTGTAATCCTATTGCAGAATATTTTGAGGTATTGGCAAATATCGTATTGCTGGCTAAGAAAATCGATATAAGATCGCATTGTGACGGAATGTCTAATTGACCACTCTAATATGTACTATATATATATATATATATGACATATTCAAACTGACAGTGTTGAAAGGATAAGCACCCATAGTCTCAGAGCTCAAAACCTTCTGGTGACGCACACATTTCTGGATGTGACTGGCTGCTGTTTATTGTTTGTCAGAGCAAGAGGATGCATGAGTGTGAGTGGCCAGTCATTCCCCCACCTCCATCTCCATTGTCCCCCTGCCAGCCACATTTGAACTTAATATTCCATGAAATAAGGCGGCCCATCAAACCATTGTAATCGTGTCAGGTTAATAGAAGAAGTGAAATTATTTCCTCTCACAATCTTTCAAACTCACCCACTTCTCTTCTCTTGTTCACATTCACCAGCACATTTCCGATCACGCTGTTATATTGTGTTTGTTCCGCTCCTATAAAGTGCTTTCCTTCTCTTTTGTGATTATTCTTAGTATCTGGGCTGAGAGGCTCACACAGTTTTTTTCAGGTGATTCCGACAACTTCCAATCCTAATAAAGTCCTTTCCCGCTGTCCATCTCTCTGTTACATGTACAAACTTGTGTGTCATCAGCATTGCTCATCGCAGTGACAAAGATTTGCCGTTGTGGCTATCACGTTGGTTTTGAAACTGCTGCTGGGTGTTTCTCTGTCCTTCCCTGTCCTCCTCTCTGCCCCTTTAACTGTGTGGCTCCAGCACCGGAGCGTCTGAATCGCATGCTGTCTAAGTATGTACTACATTTGAATTTGAATTTACTTCGCAACCGTTAAAAAAGTATGTTCTATATTGGTAATTTGAAAGAAATTCAGACATACTACATCTGCCATAATGTTACTGTCACGTGACCTACAAGCGTCAGTTGCATTGCTTCACTTCCATTGATAAATCCCTTCCCGTGGCCTCATGGGACAGTAAAGCGTCCATCAAATATGCACTTCAGAATCTCACCGATAGTAGCTCATACAGGGACTTTTCCCCTACTGTTTTTTTTTTTTAAATTTTTTTATACTATGTATTTGGACTTACTACTCTTTTGCCGTTCAGTTTTCCGCATATATTAGGGAAGTATTTGATTTTGGACACAGTCTTCAGTAGAGCAGATGGACTCTTAAACGGCTAGTTGACTAAAAAAATCTAAATTCTGTATTAACCCTCACGCTTGCATGGCTTTTTCCCTCTGTGGGAAATTTGTCATGTTGACAAATAATTTTTGTCATTATTTCCATCAACAACATTTTTCACAGACAAAAATGAGACAATAATTAAATAAAAACCAAACCAAGAATGACAAAAACTATGATGAAAATCTATTGACATTTTCATCAACGAATAAAAACTAGATGGAAATGTTAGGGAGGGACGATCTGAGAAGAGATCAGTGAGAACTGATGTCCTGCGCTGTAGATGCGCACATTTGAATTGTAACGCGCTGATCTACCTCGCAGGACATGAGTTGGCATGTGCTTGATGCATAAAACAAAAAATTGTAAACATGGGAGAAAGAGAAGAGCAGACATATGACTATATCTGAATAAGCATGACAACGCGAAAGAGCACAAACACCCGAAGCACACCGCCGTACACACTCTTACAGCGCAAGTACTCAATTGAGTTCTCTTTCGCGTCTGAATGGACAAATACACACAACATTAATGTTCGTTTTGGAGAGTATCCACGTAAACACAGTCAGTTACATCTTAAGAGAATGTAAACAGTTGTGAGAATATCGGATGTGTCAGTACATTGGATCCACGCATTCGGTCTTAAAGTGACAGCAGCGTAATAAACCTAACTAAAATTATTCAGATGACTAAAATATGATATAAAACTAAATTCTATTTTACTCAAAAGACTATGACTAAAACTAAATCAAAATTTACTGTCAAAATGAACACTGGTGGAACACAAAAGATATTTTGAAGTATATTGGGTACCAAACTGTGCCTATTATTATTATTATTATTATTTTATTTTATTTTTTTTTCTTAGTTCATGTTTAAAAAGGTTACAAAATGGGGTTTCATGAAAAAACATTTAGTGGAATTAAAATAGTTTAATGCACAGCTAGCCATGGATTATCCCTTACATAATGTAGCCTAGTAATACATGAACTAGTAAATTAGCTAAGAATAATAAATGCTTTAGAAGTATGTTTCATTAATTAATGTTAACTAATGTACTTAACTAATGATAAAAAATGGAACCTTAATGTAAAAAAAAAGGAAATGTCCCAGCTTGCTGTCCCAACTATTGTTTTCCATGTGACATAGCTGGGCAATGACTGGTACAGTATCAGTCCAATAATTTTTCGATCAGTCCAAAATGTGTGATTATAAACGAGGAACAAGTGTTTCATATTTAAAGGAGAATTTCCTTCAGCATTTGAACAAATGAGCCCTCTTCTCCATTTCCGTTGAAATAACAATTAGGACAAATGACCAGATGATTAAATGTTTCCAAAAAATTTGGTTTTGTCAAAAGGAGGAAAATTGCCGAGCTTGAATTAAGAGGGGGCTTAAGGAAATATAATCAGTGGTCTCAAAATAGAGATTTTTAAGAGGGGAAATTATGACTGTGGAGCTATTGAAAGCTAATTTTAAAATAATTATGTGTGCTGTGCTCATGACAGTCAGAAATAATTTAGCAATTGGCTCTATGTTCCATAATTTAAGAAAATGATTGTCATTATGTGTGTATAATCATTATCTGGCGGTCAGATGACATTGAGGAATGTGGCGGTTCGTGAAGCTCAGATCAGGAGAACATGGACGGGTCATGTACGTCTGTATATTTCATAAGAATGCCTCTCAGATTTCACTTTTTTTCCCCCAAACAATAATCCATCTGTCAGTCACATATGGCACTGCTCCAACACTCCTCTCTTCAGGAAGCAAGGGCACTTCCTGTTCAGAGATGCCCTGGTCCGTGTGACTTCCACTCTCTCTCCTGTGGTTCTGTTTTATATTTCATTCCTGGCCATATCTGCATTTCTCACATACCTCAAGAATTCCAACCTCAGCAGGGGGACTATGTCCAGAACTGGCTCTTTTCTTTCACCTCCTAAAAACGGCATGCGCCCACCCCGGCAATTTTCGCTAAGGAAGAGATGCAGACTCGTCAAGTGCAAGTTACTCACTTACTGGATGGTAACGTTTTTAGCATTGTGATTATATTCTAGTAATGATTAACATACCCTTAGTGCACAATAAGTCAAAAACATGCACTAATGTAATAAAGAAATCATATTGCATCTTTTGTCTTCTAACACCTTTTAGCTCAGTAGAAAATTTTCCATAAGGAGTTTTTCTGGGATGGCTGTTACACATCCCAGACTGCAACATAGTGTTAGCCCAGATCCGGGCCACATCTGGGATGACACTATGTTGCTGTTTGGGATATATGGGGTATTCATTTGGAATAAATGTCCAAGACCATTTTTCCCCTCATGTTTTTAAACAGGTGACATTTCAGACTAGCTCATCTCATATCAGTGTTAATTTCGTTAACGAAGACAGAAAATATTCGTCAACGCCCACTTTTTCTGTGACTAAAACGAGACGTTGACAAGCTAAACAAATATCTGATGATAATGCCATTTCTTTGTCAACAAGACGAGACGGGACTAGAATGTTATTTGAGGAATACGGACATTAAAAATACATGATCTCTTCCTATGCTGTCTTTCAAATAGTGCGTCCGTCAAAGAGGGCGTCTGCATAATCTAATCTCTCAGACAGCCGCAGCGGCAGCTGACGTCACAGGTACGGGTAGTCTAGGCTACCAAAACTCGAACTAGTGAGTTATATAATTGAACCATTGAAATGTCTTAACGTTACCTGTCAAGCAGAAAAAGCTGGAAAAAATTTTTAGAGAGAGAGAGAGAGAGAGAGAGAGAGAGAGAGAGAGAGAGAGAGAGAGAGAGAGAGAGAGAGAGAGAGAGAGAGAGAGAGAGAGAGAGAGAGAGAGAGAGAGAGAGAGAGAGAGAGAGAGAGAGAGAGAGAGAGAGAGAGAGAGAGAGAGAGAGAGAGAGAATACTAGTTTTATTAATTGAGGATGCATTAAATTGATCGACAGTGACAGTAAAGACTTTTGCAATGTTACAAAAGATTTTTATTCCAAATAAATGCTGTTCTTTTGAACATTCTATTCATTAAGGAATCCTGAAAAACAATTTATCACAGTTTCAAAAAAAAAAAAAAAAATAATAATAATAATAATAATTAAGCAGCAACTGTTTTCAACATTGATAATAATAAGAAATGTTTCTTAAAGCATCATCCTTCTAATAATTTCTGAAGGATCATGTGACTCTGAAAACTGAAGTAATGGCTGCTGAAAATTCAGCTATAATATATATATATATATATATATTTTTTTTTTTTTTACAAATGTAACTGCTATATAAAACTGTAATACAATTTCACAATATTACTGTTTTTACTGTATTTTTGATCAAATAAATGCAGCCTTGGTGAGTAGAAGAGATTACTTTCAAAAGATCTTAGCAACCCCAAACTTTTGAATGGTACTGTGTCTGTTTGAATGTTTTCATATTATCATTTCAGGTGTGGTAGATTTGGACCTGTTGCATTGCATCATGTGATTTTGAGCTGGTTCCTTAATAAATCAGAGAATACTACAAGCAACACAATATTTGAATGTGATAAGGAAGAGTTTGCTGTTCTTGAATCAGATACCAGATGCTAAAGCATAACCAGGTGCTAGAAATGTGCTCTTCCAGGCCAAGTATATGTGTGTATGCTGATTTATAGTGGGGCCAGAGAGCAGGGCCCTGGAAGTGTAGAGGCAGTGCTTCAAATACAGATTGTCGGTGGCCTCTGGTGTGATTGCTGACCCAAGGTGAGGCACTTAGTGATTTATCTTCTCCAGTATCCCCCATCTCTCCTTCTCTTTGATACAGCCTGTACTGTAGACTCCCTGGGCCTTCGCTGGACCCCAGTATATAATATAAGGCTAGATTGAAAGTCCCGACAACCCTAAACCTCCACAGCGTTCACCTCCATGCACTAGCATAATGTATACATCCCAGAATGCCCTTTATTGCAACCACTGACTTATATTTTCTAGTATATCTTCTTCCTTTATCTTTTGTTCACTTTTTCAATTTCTCTCTCTCACACACACTCTTCCTCTTTGCTCCAAGCCCCACAGCTGTCTGAAGCTGAGGCTGGCTAATGAGGAAATATCTTCTCAGCTGAGTGGATTCGATGCCAAGAGGAAAACCTGCAGAATCAGCCCAACAGCTTCATCTGTCTAGTGTGTGTGTGTGCAACGTGCTCTGCTCTGCTCTTAACATATTTCACCGCATGGGACAGCTGCTGACATCCCCATGCCCCGAGATCCTTCTGGAGCAGATTTACAGTGATTTTCAGTGCAATTATACCTGCCAGTTCTGACTGGTAGAGTTGCCCTCCTCAGCGCTCATGTCTTAATGCTGGGAAGCTGACCAAGGGCCTCCACCTCCAGATGGAGGGTGCAGGGTATAAGACTCACAGTCTTCCCTAGCCGCAAACCCACATCTCAGACACTGCTTTTCACGTGCCCTGCCCTGTGCACACACCTGCAGCCCTGGACATCATTTGCAGTTAGTGAGGAGTGAAAATTAGATCTCGAGCTTGTTGTCTGTCACCAAGAAGCGCTTATGTGTTTCATGGTTGTTGGCGATGGGCTCGTGTGTATGTGTGTCCGTCCTCAGGCAGGACTATGGGGATCTTTCCAGACTCTGTATCAATCATAGCATCTCTTACTGAAAGTGGGTGACCCCTACAGTAGTAACACCCTCAAACATCTGAGGATAGAATAAAAAAAAACATGAACTCCTGTTTTAGATCTACTCTGAAGTATTTGCATGTGTAACTGTATACTACAAAGTGAAAATGTGAAGTTGTTACCTTAAGGAGGTATGTCTAGTTTCTATGTACCATAATGATAAAATGCAAATACCGTTGTATAAATCGAGAAACATTTATTTTATAAATAGAACTGTTATATGATAGCCTGGATGCCAGCCGTTCTTAGCCCCGCCCACAACATTTGAGGTCGGGAAGTTCGGTCTGGACTTCATCCGTTGTGGAGCAACTATGCTCGAACCAGAGCTGTTCGGACCAATCAAATTGTCAGGGCGGGCTTTATACGATGATTGACAGATGATCCACAGTAACGTAATCATTCACGTCACAAAGAGCGCTTGGGTTGAATTCGTTCTAATCCTAAACGGAGAACTTGTTCATATATGCATTCACCTTTACTATTTTTCTCAAAAATGATGATTTTGATAGTAAGTACTCAAACCCGAAGACAGGAGAGGTGTAACGTTACTAATCTTTCCAGGGAACAGACGTGATAAATGTGAAGTGACAAAAGAAGAACAACTCGGATTCGGAGGTGAGGTTAACTAACAGACTGCATAGCCAGAAGACCCAGCTAAGCAATGAATCATTTCTTTCTTAAAGTTTGGCCTTGACTGCATTAGCTTATCATTTATTTTTTATTCCAAATGTGATCAACGTTTGCATAAGTACTAGATGTGTTTGGGTATTTAACATGACATTTTAATTATATTCTGCTGAAATGAACAAAATGACTTGACATGTTTTTTTGGGGTTTTTTTGCTGAACGAGATTCAAAAATCTGAGATCGTAAAAAATTATCCGAACTTCCCACTACTACTATGCGTCGCTCAACATACGTCACTTGCTCCATTGCTCTGATTGGTTGTAAGTCTATCCATTTGAGTGCAGAGGCATTTTCTTTCCTGGTTCGGTTGAAACATAATCACAGCCCAATGGAGCAGTATCAGACTCATATTCTGACTAGAATCTGATTCCATAGACTACTTTCTATGTAAAACTACTACTTACACATGTCCAGGGTCGTCGTTGCTACTGTACTTCAAAAGATAGTACCAAGGAGGCCGTCCAATTGTGTGATAATTATTTATACAGTGCAACAGTTCAATAAACAATGAAGTTAATATTGAGTCACTTAAATTTTGTATACAGTATTACCAGTCACTTTGTTTATGTCCATCAGTGAAAATGAAACAAGAGACAGTCTGTAAGAGTCATTGAATCATTCCCTTATCCAATTTGGTGATTCATTCTACTGGTCACTTGTTTTGTTAGTGAATGAATCAGCATTTTAGAATGAATCGACTAAATGCAGTACATTTAAAAATGAATTTAAAAACGAATGCGCAAATCTAAGTGGAACTAACATTGACAAGCAGAGTGAAAAAAAGTCCCAGTGCTGATACTGGTGAAATATTAACAATCTTGGAACACTGCTCGACCAATCAGAATTGAGGACTGGAACTAACCAAAAAGAACTAAAAAGATGCATTTTTTAAATACACTTATATTAAGACTTCTGGTTTTGGCCATAACTATGTAAGCATGTTAAAAGTCTGCCATATGATGCCAAAAGGCAGTATGCGTCTTCCATTTCTGATTCCTTGAACCTTCTGAACTTTGAACTCTGTCTCTTACAATAGGCTGGGCCTCTTTGGCTGCACCATATATCACCCTTTATATCATCTATATATCTAGCCATAAAAAAAAAAAACTAAAAAAAAACTGACTGTCTGAGCTAATCAGAGAGTCTATAGCCAGAGAGAATCTTGCAATAGGGCAATTGATGATGGTGGTTCATAAAGGAGGCATACGAGGGATACTAGATTTCTACTGTGTGTTTATGGCGATCATCTTATCTGTGTATTTGCCAGAATGTGAGTGGTAAGTTCAGCATGAGCAGGAGAGGCAGAGAAAAATAGAGAGAGAAAATAACACAGTGAGAGAATGCAGGTGAACGGCCAATGATCTTTAGGGATCAAGGAAATGAGGACGAGAAGGTATTAAAAGAGGAGGGGGACGTCGTCTCTAGAAGGGAATAGCAATATCCTCTAGTACCCATACTGTCACTCCAACAGCCAGCTTGCTGTAATTCTTTTAAGGGGCTCATCCCTCATTTTCTGATTAATGTCAGCAGTCGGGGCCAGTGTGAAGAATCAGTCTAATTGATGCGCAGTAATGTATTTGTCAACAGAAAGTGGTCCCATCTGGCCCTTCATGATGACTCTCACAGGCAGCTGTTTGAGGTTTGTGAAGGGCTGAATGGGAGAGCTCAGTTATTGAGATCATTAACGGTTTGTGTCCTGAATGATCTTATGGCTTCACCTAGGCGAGGCATGGCTTAGGAGAAAGGAAATATATGGGTACAGTATGCATGTGATTAGTTAAGCATAAGAGTGTTGGTGGGTAGTGCATATGCTCTAACATATTGCACAGTAACACCTATGCAGAACATGCAAGTCTCATAAACTCATAAGGGGATCTCATAAACTTATATTTTATTCGCAATAGAATATATATAACATATCCAATGTTGAAAGTGAGACATTTTGAAATGTCATGCCAAATATTGGCTCATTTTGGATTTCATGAGACACATTCCAAAAAAGTTGGGACAGGTAGCAATAAGAGGCCGGAAAAGTTATCTATATACACTCACCTAAAGGATTATTAGGAACACCTGTTCAATTTATCATTAATGCAATTATCTAATCAACCAATCACATGGCAGTTGCTTCAATGCATTTAGGGGTGTGGTCCTGGTCAAGACAATCTCCTGAACTCCAAACTGAATGTCAGAATGGGAAAGTAAGGTGATTTAAGCAATTTTGAGCATGGCATGGTTGTTGGTGCCAGACGGGCCGGTCTGAGTATTTCACAATCTGCTCAGTTACTGGGATTTTCACGCACAACCATTTCTAGGGTTTACAAAGAATGGTGTGAAAAGGGAAAATCATCCAGTATGCGGCAGTCCTGTGGGCGAAAATGCCTTGTTGATGCTAGAGGTCAGAGGAGAATGGGCCGACTGATTCAAGCTGATAGAAGAGCAACTTTGACCGAAATAACCACTTGTTACAACCGAGGTATGCAGCAAAGCATTTGTGAAGCCACAACATGCACAACCTTGAGGCGGATGGGCTACAACAGCAGAAGACCCCACCGGGTACTACTCATCTCCACTACAAATAGGAAAAAGATGCTACAATTTGCACAAGCTCATCAAAATTGGACAGTTAAAGACTGGAAAAATGTTGCCTGGTCTGATGAGTCTCGATTTGTGTTGAGACATTCAGATGGTAGAGTCAGAATTTGGCGTAAACAGAATGAGAACATGGATCCATCATGCCTTGTGACCACTGTGCAGGCTGGTGGTGGTGGTGTAATGGTGTGGGGGATGTTTTCTTGGCACACTTTAGGCCCCTTAGTGCCAATTGGGCATCGTTTAAATGCCATGGCCAACCTGAACATTGTTTCTGACCATGTCCATCCCTTTATGACCACCATGTACCCATTCTCTGATGGCTACTTCCAGCAGGATAATGCACCATGTCACAAAGCTTGAATCATTTCAAATTGGTTTCTTGAACATGACAATGAGTTCACTATACTAAAATGGCCCCCACAGTCACCAGATCTCAACCCAATAGAGCATCTTTGGGATGTGGTGGAACGGGAGCTTCGTGCCCTGGATGTGCATCCCACAAATCTCCATCAACTGCAAGATGCTATCCTATCAATATGGGCCAACATTTCTAAAGAATGCTTTCAGCACCTTGTTGAAGCAATGCCATGTAAAATTAAGGCAGTTCTGAAGGCGAAAGGGGGTCAAACACAGTATTAGTATGGTGTTCCTAATAATCCTTTAGGTGTGTGTATATATATATATATATATATATATATATATATATATATATATATATATATATTGAAGTGCAATGAGTTACTAAATAGGATGGGGTAGTCCTGCTCCTGGAGGGAGGCAAATGTCCCACAGAATTTAGCTCCAACCTTGCCCAACATTCTTTTGCTTGGAAGTTTCTAGGGGTGCTTCTCATTTAATATTTGTTCATCCTCGCTTCCTTTCCTTGTGTCTTAGCTCCACCCCCTTTAGGATGCGATGGAAGGATACACCTGTGTACCCTCGCCCATGACTCCTCAGGAAGGTTCCTCACTCCTTGCCTCCTCGTGGTGCAAATAGAGTTTGATCGGTTTCCGGGTTATGAGCTTGAGGACAGAGGAGCAATGAAATGAGAAAGCATTAATTTGAGTATTGAGAAGCACCCTAGTAAAGACCTTAAAGACCTTGAAAAGCTGGATCAAGTGTGTTGAATTAGAATTGGAGCTAAACTTTGTATGATAGTGGCCCTTTAGGAGCAGGATTGGACACCCCTGAAATAGGAAATCTGAGGCACCTTCAGAAGGTACTGGAAAGTGCTCCAGAAGGTTCTGCCTGTATGAAGAGCCCCAAATGGTGCCTTGAGCATCCAACTCTCCCTCTCTTTTTCGACTCTAGGCCTAGACTGGTGAATAATTAACATGCTTGTCTCTCAATACCACTCACCACATGTCCAGAGTTGAGGACTCAGCTGTAAGGTGTCCATTTATCTGCCATGGACAGAGGGGCAGAGTCAGGCCTCCACCATCAGCGAGCACTCGCATGGAACACGGTCCCCAGGCCCCGCTTTGACAGCTTCCCTCTCTCGTGCCCTTTCCAGTCAGCAGGCAGACACCGAACAGCCAGCACACATCCATATTCATAGGGAAACGCTGAATGTCATGTTTACCTGTCAAGGTCGTGATTAGGATGAACTGTTATCAGGTATGTAAGTGAACCCCCCCACCAGCGCCACCACCTTCACCTTCACGAGCGTCTCGAAATGAGAGCAGTCAACAAAACCATCCAACAGAAGAGCCTTTGATTCTCTGTCTCTATTTATTCTAATGTATCTTGGCGTTACAACAGTAGCTCATAATGAATTCTGATAAATTAAAGGTTTTATTGTTCGGCTGCCATCGCTGTCTTTGATCAACATGCCAATTACGGAGGGTAATTTTCCTGCTCTCTTTTTCTCCTCTCTTAAGAGGTTTTCCGCCAAGTGGAGGGAGTTGACACCCGCTTGACAGATTCTTTTTTAATTCTTTTTTTTCTTTCTGTTTTATCATTACAGTTATACACGCACAGGAATTTCATTGTCTTTCACCCCTTTCTCCCTGATAGTTCAGTACAAGAAGTAAGAGAAAAGAAAATCTGTTGACTCAATTGGGGATGTCACAGAGGAATCTTTAACCTGAATGGAAGCGTTTTGACTCCTCTTATATGAAATGACAGATGAGGACGCAGTCTGTCTTCATCGAGGTAGATGTACACAGACAAGTGCGCCTCTCCCCTAACTAGTGCACGGGTCTAAAAATAAGTAAATAAAACAAACTAACATGCTGGGGGCAGATGGGAGATGGAGGGGTGCTTTTTTCATAAACAATATATGAGGTGCTTTTTGCAAGTCAAATCCTTAAAGATTCACTGTTGGCTTTCTCTTCTCAGCATCTTTTAAAATGCACTACTGCGTGCCAAAGGAAATGGCAGGAAAACATCAGAGGGGGCAGGCAGATGTGTGTGTGTGTGTGTGTGTGTGTGTGTGTGTGTGTGTGTGTGTGTGTGTGTGTGTGTGTGTGTGTGTGTGTGTGTGTGTGTGTGTGTGTGTGTGTGTGTGTGTGTGTATGCATGGTGTATTAATAAACAGAAAACAACGCATTAACAATATAACGGCTGACATAAAGATTGCCGCCTTCCTTGTGCGCCTCATGCACTCAGTTCTCCCTCTCTTTCCGAAGTGGCCCTGGAGATATTTGCAGAAGTAAATTCACTCTGTTGCATGTTGAACTCCCATCAGCGCCCTTACACGGCCATGGTCTTATGCAACTGGCATTAGCCCACACCCATAGAAGCTTCCAGATTCTGTGCAAAACCGCAAGAGAATGTCCAGTAATTAGGTCTTACCATTAGCCCCCATAGGCCCCTACCAATCCACCCTCGCACGTCACTGTTAAAAGTGGAGATGAGTTGTAACTGGCAGTTGTGCAGTGACCTGTGTGCATCAAAGCATCCTTTCTTTATTGGGTTGTCTCCTGTCCACACTAATGGCCACAGGGGGGCTGAGCCTCGACTTCACCTGACCAGCCCTCACAAAGCCAGGTCTCTAGAGCCGACAGGCGGAACGGAAATCGCGTTAACCCACCCCAAACCAAAACAAGTACACACACCCACAGAAATTGTGCATTTCTCTTGATTTTGCCCTGAGATCAGTGGTAGGTGTCAGCTTGGCTCATTATTGTTTACTAGCAATTGTCATTGGGGTGATTTGTCACCTATATATATATAAAAACACAAACTGGAATCTTATGCCTAAGCCACACATATATTGATTTAAAATGATCAATACTGTTATTAGTCCAATACATTTCCTATTTTTCATCTTCACCTGCTCTAGAGAAGTGTGATTTTGTATATGGCTAATTTTAAATTCTTGTATGAACCATTATTTACTTCTTTATAATATTATAATTTAATATTTAATTTAATTATTCCTATTCCTTATCCCATGCTGGGTCATTGGAGTGCTTTCGAAGCAATTTAATAAAATCCCTATCCAAAATAAGCATATCCTGAAGCATGTATTTTGGACAACTTTCAGTTCTATAGAATAGTACCATGCTATTTTACCATCACTGTACCATGGTACTTTTTTGTAAGGGTCCTAATTCAGTATCCTTTTCACAGATTTCCCGTCATGTCAATGTTATATCTGATCATTTAATATCCATGCTTTAAATGGAATAACCTCATATTACCAGTTTAATTCCCAACATTTACCTGACTTTAGGGCATGTCATTATGTTTTAACTTATGAGCCTTTCAAAATGCTGGTCATGTTCCAGTCTGGACCGAACATCTTTTCATCTACTGGCTTTGTTAGACTTTCCTTCGTGTATTCATTTGAACAGGCTTAGTCTTAAAGAGTGAGCAGCCTTGGTCAGTCTACAACAGTGACACACACACACACACACACACACACACACACACACACACACACACACACACACACACACACACACACTAATGTCCCTTTAACAGTGGAAATGTAGGCCACTGAAACTGGCAGAGTGATTGCCCTTAGGCCTGGAAGAGCAAGGAATTGAAGATGAATTAAAAGTACATTAGCCATCATCATGGTCGGGGCCCATTGACATGTTATATTTTTTCTTTCTCCCTGGATTTAGAAGGCCTCTTCTCATTTACTTAGGCTGCCCATATGCCAGGAGGTATAGCTGCTCATTTCCACAGTGGCCCGAACAATGCTTCTACTTAAACACACATACACACACACACACACACACACACACACACCATCGATCTCTCGCACATTATTTGCTGGGTGACGAGCATTCTCCCTTTGGAGCATCACAGCAGGTGGAAGCTGCAGCCCCTCGGCCAGGTTTTTTTCTTTTTATTTAATGCATCTCAACTTCCATGTCATATTTTCCTCTCTTTAATTGATACACAGACCAGCGCTGGTGCCCAGTACAGCATTATAAGGCTTCTCCTCCAAACAGACCCTTATCCTCCTCTAATAGGCGTCTCTCTCCTCTGAGGCCCTCAGCTGTGTCTGGCCAATGCTGCCTCTCTGCCTCTTTGCACCGAGGCATCTCTGCGTAGCCCATTAGTTCTCTCTCCCCCCTCCAATCCGGGCCCTACATCACTACCCATGTGTGCCTCGGCCATATTAGGAGGGATGCTGCCACGGTAAACATTCTTCATCTTGCAGGTTTTCTGTTTTCTGTGGTGTGTACGATGAAGAGATACTGCCTTCGGTGCAGTTTCTCTGCTCGCTGTAGCCCAGGGAGGTATCAAATGCTGTAGGGCTTATTTAAACTATTTGTCACCTCTATACTTTGCATTGGTAATCAACTGGGATTTAACTAGGTTTTGTTTAGATGTATATGTTGTTGTTGCACGTTGTCAGTTAGGAGGGGGAAAAAATGCTCTGTCTTCTGGCGAAACAACCACACAAAAAGCACATTCCTGGCAGCTATGCTCCTTTTTAAGTCATCAGGGTAAAAAGTGCTGAAGTGCTATGTGGAGCACAGAAGTGTTTTGCTATTCAACCGGTTTTAACAGTCAAAAGCCAGTCTGTCAGTGTTATGGAAGAAATATAGCAGCAGAAATCCAACAGATTGACCCTTTTTATATTGCACATTTCACATAATAAACAACACCTTCAAAAACAGACATTTCAGCATCAACATGGCTGATTCTGGGTTATTTTTTATATGATTGCTTATACTGAACCTCAGACTGAAATATTCTAGCACAGTGATTCTCAATCTTTGTAACGTCAAAGTTTCTTTCTATTGTCAAAATCAATACTCAAAGGCCCCCTATACACAGTCAATGAGATTTTCTCTTGTACTTCTGCTGAAATGATCACAAATTATAACTTTTTTTTTTTTTAATTGTTGGTCCTTAATATTAAAGATAATTAATCTAAAAGTCTTGAATTTAAAGGGATAGTTCACCCCAAAATTTAAATTCTGTCATTAATTACTCACCTTCATGCTATTCCAAACTCATAAGACTTTTGTTCATCTTCAGAACACAAATGATCACACATAATCTTTTTGATGGAATCTGAGAGGATTAAACCCTTAAACCCTCCATTGACGGCTACGCAACTACCACTTTGACACTTAAAAAAGTTCATAAAGAGACTGTAAAACTAATTTATATGAATTGAGCGGTTTAGTCCAAAATTTCTGAAGAAACTCGAAAGCTTTATATGATGAACAGACTGAATTTAGTCTTTTATTCATATTTAAACACTGATCAGTGAACATAAACAGAAGCTTAACAAACCTGCTTGACGCACTAGAACAAATCTCATTGGTTCTAGCGGAAGCTCAAACGTGCTGCGTAACACGAGAATGAACCTCATTGGTTCTTCAGAAGCTCAAACGTGCTGCGTAACACGAGAATGAACCTCACTGGTTCTTGCTGAAGCTCAAACGTGCTGCGTAACACAAGAATAAACCTCATTGGTTCTTCAGAAGCTCAAACGTGCGGCGTAACACGAGAATGAACCTCATTAGTTCTTGAGGAAACTCAAACGTGCTGCATAACACAAGAATGAGCCTCACTGGTTCTTGCTGAAGCTCAAACGTGCTGCGTAACACAAGAGTGAACCTCATTGGTTCTTCAGAAGCTCAAACATGCTGCGTAACACGAGAATGAACCTCATTGGCTCTTGCTGAAGCTCAAACGCATGCTGCGTAACACGAGAATGAACCTCATTGGTTCTTGAGGAAACTCAAACGTGCTGTGTAACACAAGAATGAACCTCATTTGTTCTTGCTGAAGCTCAAACGGGCTGCGTAACACGAGAATGAACCTCATTGGTTCTTCACAAGCTCAAACATCCTGCGTAACACGAGAATGAACCTCATTGGTTCTTCACAAGCTCAAACGTGCTGCGTAACATGAGAATGAACCTCACTGGTTCTTGCTGAAGCTCAAACGTGCTGCGTAACACAAGAATGAACCTCATTGGTTCTCACACATCAAGTGAACATGCTTGAGCTTCTGTTAACCACAACTGATGTGTGAGTTAATAAATGTTGATATGTGAATAAAAGCCTAAATTCAGTCTGTTCATCATATAAAGCGATCGAGTCTCGCTTAAAAAATTTGGACTAAACCACTCAATTCATATGGATTCATTTTACGTTCTCTTTATGAATTTTTTGAAGCGTCAGTCGTGTAGCTGCCGATGGAGGGACAGAAAGCTCTCAGATTTCATCAAAAAGATCTTAATTTGTGTTCTGAAGATGAACGAAAGCATTACATTGTTGGAATGACATTAGGATGAGTAATTAATGACAGAATTTTCATTTTGGGTTAACTATCCCTTTAATGTTGACACATTGATCTTAAAAAAGATATGTAAAAAAATAAATCTTGCTTTGTGTAAAATTTCAGAAATCCTCATAATTTGCTAGTCGCTCTGTTCAACTAGCATAAGTAAATGAAGTCTCTGAAGAATAGGAACAAAATATTGCGGTGAAAATGGTCAGAGGTTTCTGATTTTACTCTAGAATAAGAAATATGTCAGTTACACTATATAGACTTGTTAAGTTATTATACATAATTTATTTTAACGGCCTTCACTGAGAAATGCTGTTCTAGCAGCCATTCTAAAAAGCACAAAGAGAGCAAAATAGTGACAAAGACGGGTCACACCTGACATGGAGAGGTTGAAAAATCAGTGCACCTTTTGAATCCTCACCCGTGTGTACATAGATAGATTGGCAAAGCAGTTTGTTCTACCAAATTTAACAATGATATATCATTATCACAACTTTCGAGGGAGATCTATAAAATCAATGGCTCCACAAGTTGAGCGGGATTAGTATTACTTACATGCTGAGAGGGTGTTAAAGCTCTCGGGTATGGATCGGAGTGGCGGCTCGGATCAATGGCATTTGTGGACACTAAGCTCAATAACAAGTCCTTCCAAGAACTGGAAGAGGAAGAAGAAAGAAAAAGATGTGAAAAGCAAATTTGCCAGGAGAGGAGCTAATATCCTGTATGCGCTTGGCTGAATATGAGCAAAGGAAAGAGAGGAGCAGGAAGAGAGAGAAATAGAGGCAGTGAAGAAAGAGAGAGAGAGCCAAGGGGTGCGTGTATGGATTCCTTTCCTTTTAATTGTATCAATAGAGATCTAGGTGACGTTATTGATAACATGTCTTCATGGGCATTGGCAGATGGACAAAACAAATTCATTGAACCATCAGTGTGAATCAGACCTGCTGTGCTGCCCCTCAATACTAAGTGAATGGTGACTGATCTGTCGTGTGAGATGTATATACAGTGCACACGGTCTTTTTAGAGAAAAGTAAAATGTGCATGCTCAAACTGAAGGTAATGGTTGTCGAAATTCAGACAGACAGACATTCCACGCGCCAGGTTCCTCTCTCTGTCTGTGCGTGTTCGGATAGAAGGTGAGAGGGGATGTGCAGATGCTGTAATTGGATCTGCAAAAGTCAAATTTCCTGTTTGGTGCTGAAGTCCTGACAACATGACAAAGGATGGCGTGTTTAGATAATGGAGATGTTTGCCCATAGGGATAACATTAATCGTGAGAAGAATGACCAGTAGCTGCCTCAACTCTGTACAAGATGAAACAAGGTAAGCAGGACTGATCCATCATGAAATGTTCAGTTCTGGACAGTTAAAGTCTTTTTGAGAAGTCCTTTTCTGGAATTTTGTGCCCAGAGATCAGACATCAATGGTTACTTTCAATTATCAATATTAGCCTGATGAAGACCTGAGAGGTGAAAATACAATGTAAGTGAATGGGATCAAATTTTGAAGGCCATAGGGTCAGCCATCAAACACTGAACTGGGCTAGATCTAAAAAGCAACAGTATGAACACAAAGGGGTCTGAGACCACATTCCTATTTAAAGGGATAGTTCATCCAAAAATGAAAATGACCCCATGATTTACTCACCCCCAAACCATTGTAGGTTTATATGACATTCCTCTTCAAAAGAATACAATCAGAATGATATATATATTTTTTCTTCCAAGCTTTATAATGGCAATGAATGGCAGCCCAAAATTTGAAGACCAAAAAAAGTGCAGCCATTATAAAAGTAATCCATACGGCTCTGGGAGGTTAATAAAGCCTTCTGAAGTGAATTGATGGGTTTGTGTAAGAAAAATATACATATTTAAGACTTTTTTAAAGTAAAATATCTAGCTTCCGTCTGATAGAAGAAAGTCATATACACTGTGGCTAGGTGGACGATCGAGAGACGTGGGAGGAGCGAGCAAGACCGGTGCGTGATTGAGAATGAGCGTCTCGAGTCCTCTCAGGAGGGAGCATGGAGGCATATAAGGACGAGCGACACCAGTGAAGGAACGAGAGAGGACCAGGCCTGGACTTTATGTTGTGTTTTGTTTATGTTTTATTATGTGTGTGCGTGGCAGTCATCCGTGAAGGATGTCCACGTTTTACTTTCATTTTGTGTTTATTTTGATTAAAGTCTTATTCTATGAACCATGTTACATTAAACAAAACACAACATAAAGTCCATGCCTGGTCCTCTCTCGTCCTTCACTGGTGTCGCTCGTCCTTATATGCCTCAGAGCTCCCTCCTGAGAGGACTCGAGACGCTCATTCTCAATCACGCACCGGTCTCGCTCGCTCCTCCCACGTCTCTCGCTTGTCCACCTCGCCTCATACACCTAGGATGGCTTGTGGATGAGTAAATCGTGGTCATTTTCATTTTTGGGTGAACTATCCCTTTAAGTGGACCAAAGAGTCCTCTTTCAGAGACAGGGACAGGGACAGTGTGAACGGGCTCTTTTTCAATTGGTTCACCATTTGGTCCACTTAAAGGAGTCTGAGTTCAGTTCTTTTAAAGAAGAAGTGTGAAAACACCCTTAGTTTGTTATAGGCTACTGTGTCTGTCTGTATATAATAGTAAATATACACTATACACAATATCAGCCTGATTTTGGCACAATCCATCTCACAACGTAGGGTGTCGTGGTGATTCGTAAACGACAATGGACGTTGAGGCAAAATAATCTTTCATTTTATCTTGTATAGTGTATCATAGTGGATGACAACCAATGCTTAAAGATGTCCCGACAGAAAGACTAGCATGTTTATTTTTTTATTTTTTTTTGGTCTATACACAGCTTTCAAACATGGCAAGACAAAAGAGAGAGACGATGGTATTGGTGCTGCTAGGTGGAATTATGCAGCGGAGGAAAGGTTTTTGCCTACAATGAGTAAAAAATGATGACATCATCGATGACATCATGCATATTGTTAAAGACAGTAAGTGACGATTGGTCGGTAAGCAACATGTAGTCTAACGTTGCATTTAGGAGTCAAACATACCATACACTATATCATACACTCTCAAAAGATTCTTCAGGCATTGATGGTTCTGTAAAGAACCTTTAACTTCCATGGAACATTTCCATTGTTCAAAAGGTTCTTTATGGTGGAAAAGTGTTCTTCACACTGCTCAATGAAAGGTTCTTTGAGGAACCAAAAGTTATTTTATTTTATCCTTTATTTTTAAAAGTGCAGCGGGCCTACCTCATTCTCTGTTATGCTCCCTTTTCTGAGCTGATAGCAGAATCCAAATCAGATATAAAAATAAAAAAAAATCAGAGGAATTGTGTTTTACATGTACCCCTAATAATTATAATTTTTATAATGTTTTGAGACCTTAAGTGAAGAAAACGTCCTTTTGTAAAAGCATAAGATGGCAAAGACAGAAAATAAATGAATCACAGCATTTCTTAGATCATTCTAATATTTGATATTTGCTAACATCGACTACAATGAAGTCCTTGAATTAGATTAATAAGAGAACTTGACATGGGCAGATAAACTGTTTTCACAAAATACTGCCGAGATGAGATTTCACTATTCTGAAGATAATTTGCTCTATTAATTATGAGTTTTACATTTGTAAAGCCCCAGATCAATCACCGGCTCTAAAGCACGAGTGGCTCCGATTTGCATATAAAATGTATTTCTCCATCTGTCAAGTCACTCCGAGTAAGAAGCTTTTCTTTTTCTCTCCTTTTTTTTTCCTTTTTGTTGGGGACCGGTCTGTTTGCTCTTTGATTACACATTCAAACACTGACCAGGCACTTGTCCAAACAGCACAACTGGAGAGCAGCTAGTGAAGTGTAGTCAAACATCTCCATCCCTGGAGTACAACGCCACATCACTGCGACGGGGTGCCCTCACACGCGGAGAACAACACGAAAGCGAGAGACACTCGGGAAAAAGTGAAAGACGGCGAGGGAGTGTGAAAGCAGGCCCTAAAAGAGTTCTAATGAGAGACTCATAACTACCTCAAATGGGGTCGGTCTTTGCACCCATGTTTTGATGAAGATGGGAGATGGAGTGAGCAAAAAGAAAAGGTGGCGTAATTAAACAGCCTAATGAGTTTGGGGGTCTTTTGTCAGTGCTGAGGGTTCTTAAAGGAGGGGGTATTTTATGGCTGGAAAATCTTCTCTTTCAATACTGTCAAAGAAGTTTCTTGCAGAGTAGTTATCACAGCATGTCAAATTGCTCTAGCTCGAGAAATAATTTGGATTTTTTTTCCCCCTCACAGAGTGCTCCGAAACAAAAGGCACCCCTCTGGTCTAATTTGCCTTGGTAGGGTCCCTCCGGGTGGGGGGTCTGCATGGACAGAGAGAGCCCTGTCTCCTCACTGGAGGATTAGAGGGCCGGGAGGGGGCGAGGTGAGGAAGGGGTGTCACAGTCCCCTTGCAATTTCACCCAAAATGCTGCAATTGTCTCTGAGCTCGAACAGGGCAGAGCAACAACGCTCATTTTCCCCTCCATTCATTATCTCTCCTGTATTTACTTATCTTTGTCTCAAAATGGAAAAAAATCAAAGTGTTTAAAGGGCCTCTTTCATGTGGAGAAAGGTTTTTAACAGCGAATTTCACTCTGACACGGCTGTGTTAAAGCCAAGGGAACGCTTATGCTCGGAAGACAGTATGAATAGCAAATGAGTACTTTTCTACTTTTCTTTGGTATTATATACTGAATTAGATCCTTGATTTCTTCAAATTACATTTCCCAAGGGCCCCCCGTATAATGTGCTCCTTTTGGGCTGCGATGTACAATTTTATGGTGTCAAATTAGCACAAAGAAAATTACACCATTCTTCCTGGAGTAGGCGTCTTACTTGGTATTTTTTTATACCTCATGTGCCACATCTTTTAATGATTTATATATTTCTTTGAAAATAATTCCCCTCATCAAGCATCCTTGGCTCAAGAGCGTTTGGCAGGAGCTTATAAAAGTGAACTAGCTGTACTGGATTTACATGCTAATAAATGCAGGCCAAGGGGAAAAATATATCCTTCTCTGTTTACAATAAAATAAACGTAATTGACATTGTCATTCCAAATGAACGTCAAAGCCCAAATGTTCAATTGCAGCCGGCACCGCTTTGCTGTTTTTTTTTACTTTTGCGAATGATTTCCAAGAAATTATTGCTGCCAGCCTCATGCTAGCAAGATTAAAAGCATGATTTTTGTGGCACTGGAGATGTGGAGACAATATCTTAAACTTGGAATGAACACAAACTTTTCTTTTTTTTGTTCCAGGGAAAAAAAATTACAAGAGTTACATACTCTTTGAAGTGCTGAAGTTCTGCCTGGTCTGACGAATTTCAGGATGCTAGCGTAGCATCAATATCCGAGCGAGTGCTAGTATACTTTCTAAATTGCAAATTCTCAAGCGAACCACGTCTTCAACAGGTGCCGCACGTTTGTCTAGCTCTCGGTACGCACTCTTTATCGGAGGTGTTTATGACAAAAATTTGAATATGTACAGTTAAAAGGTCCCTTTCCTTCCCCTGATTCCCATTTGCACGCGGAGCCAAGTGAAATGGAGTTAGTCTCTTATCTTTTCAAAGCCAGATGATTCTGTTTTTGCTTCATTATTGTATTTATGCTGAAACGTGTTGGCTGTTCCACTACGCTGAGGAGGTCTGAATCTTCAAAGACGGACCTTGAAATTGAATGGTGGATGGAGTTTGAGCTAGTATGAACAATGTTTAATTCTACAAAGAGGGAATGAAATAACAATACACCTTTCTGTGAGAAACTGAAGGCCAAAAGAGTAATGAGTTAAAATAATACAATTTAAAACATTTCTATCTCCAATAACAAATGTGCTGCACAGACTAAAATGCCCACGTTTGCTCCTTTATTGTTTCGTCTTGAAGACAATGGGGCTCGTGAAGCTGAACATTTTGTGTTGGGCTGCCTCTATTAGTCAGAGTTTTGGAAAAAATCTGGATATTCTTGATGGAGAAAGAAAGAGAAAAGCGGCTGTCTTAGGATGCCACCGTATCACAGTGAAAAGGGGAATAATTTATTCAGCGAATGCCTCGGTGAGAGCTGTGACTTTAAAAATCCTTGTCACGGCCACCCACAAACCCTTGCGGGAGTGAACTCTGCAAAACATTTTCGTGAACAATTAAATTTTTTCTCCATCCAACTTAATTACTGCTATTCCTGTAGTAATACGTGGCTGATTTGAGAGACATAATTAGGTGGGATATTGAGGCAGACCTCTGGGGTCCCAGACCTTGTGGATCAGAGAGAATGAGCGAAAGAGACAGAGATATAGAAAAATAGATAGTTAGATGGAGAACGAGCGAGAGAGATAGAGAGATGCCATATTCTCAAATTATTCTGGGGGGCGAGTGCTCCCAGGCAGCTTATTCAGCTAAGGCCTGGTAATTAAATTATAATTTAACCTGCTGACTCTAGAGCAAGAAGGCCCCGGCTGGGCTGGGGGTGGGAGATCACTGACAGGATTTATACTTAATGAAATAATAAAGCAACAGCGACAGCAAGACTGCTCACACGAGTCGGGATACGCTCAGTGTTTACGTTTGTGTGTGTGTGCATAAAAGTTTGTGTATTTGTTTTAGCTATAACTGCAGGTGCCTATTTTTTTCCCCCATTGTTCTGTTCTCGTCTGCCGGTAGATATCACATTCCCTCCTTCCTCCTCCTCGGGTGAGATTAAGGGAAACGACATTAGGAGAAGTGTGAGAGAAAGAGATCGTGCACAGCGCCATTTCAAGGCAGCGCCTCTTGTCCACGGCAGAGACTGGTAAGATGGACTCCCTCCTCAGTGTTAGCGCTCACTAACCCAGCCTCTGGCTCATTAACCCCCCCACTCACCACACACACACACCCCCCCACCCTGGCCCAGCGTTGGTCTGCCTGATGGACAGCTCTAGTTAGCGGTCCCTATGAGCACAGGGAGAGAAAGTGGCGAATGACTGGAGCGCAAATGACAGGTGCAGTTAAAATGGTGAGGCGCAGAAAGGCTGCAGAGCGGCTGGAGTTTAGTTAGTTTCTCCATTTCTCTTCTTTTTTTGACAGGAATTAAAGAAACAGTGAAAGAAAATGTAGGTCCTTTTATCCCTTACAAAAGTGATTTTTCAGTAGCACCATAGAGTGATGGTATAAGATGGAAATGCCATGGTACAATATATGATTACTATATTCATAAACCATGCAATGGGGTCCAAATCCTGAGACATTTGAAAATCATTTTTTAACAGTTAAAAAAATAAACAAATTGCCGAACATCAGGTGAACAAACAGGAAAGTCTTAACAGTATGAACTGACTGTGATATCTTTGGACTTTTAAGGTAATTAGCTAACCAAGCTTGTTTTATTAAATTTTTATATCTGAATGTTAGTGAAAAAAAAAAAAAAAAAAAAGTAAAAAGCACATGATAGCATTCTAAATATAATTTCATTTAAGAAAAGGCAAATCTCTGTACTAGCATTGGCACTGCTAACATACAGCATAATGTATAAAATTCAAGATAGACTCCCTACTGAAAACATATTTATATTATATTGCATGTCTGTCAATAGATCCTCCTAAATATTACACAGTGCACCTTTAATATTAAGTAACTTACATTTTAGACACAATATTGTCAATGTTGCTGTTTTTGCTGTATTTTCACCACAACAACAATTCCACACGTTGGTGCTCGGTTTCTGAATGAATCCTTGTTTTAGAATGAATCGGTTGAGTGAATGATTCAATAACCGATTCACAAAACAGTCACTTGCTTTATTTCTCAATGGCCCGGTCCCAAATGGTCACCGTATCCCAAAGATAGATAAGTCCATACATACCATTCTCATCTCTGCCATAACTCTGTCTGACGCACCCACCGCTAGCCTAGCTTAGCACAAAGACGAGGTAAACGGCTCCATCTAGCCTACTGTGTTTTTTTTGCTAGTTTTAGCCTTCATGTCCCGCGGCATGTTGTTTAAATAGCAAATGCATTTGCACCCATTTGTGTGGTCATAGGTGTGCTGGTCTGAAAACTAGGTGTGTTCAGGCACATTATTGGGGCGTTGCTATTTTGAGACAACTGAAAACGACTGCGGCATTGGCCAACAAAAACCTGGTCTAAAGTCAATGGCTGTAACGAGGACTCAAGCAGATTGGGATCCATGTGCAGTTTATTAAAATAACACAAACTCACAGTACATGCAGGCATGGGTCGGTAAACCAGGGTGAACAGCAATATCAGAGGCAGTGCATCAGTCATGGTCATAACAGGCAATAGGTCAGGGCAGGCAGCAAACAAACGAGAATCAAAGTCCAGACAAACAAAGATTAAGGGCAGGCAGAACAGGGTCGCAAACGGTAGTCCAAAGCAGAGTCAAATACAAGCAGGATAATCACAGGGACTACCGCTCAGAAATGCAGCCAGGGCAAACAAGACTTCACAATGAATGAGTGTGAGAGCAGAGTTTATATAGGCATGGTGATGAGGAACAGGTGTGCAGTAATCAGTCCTGGAGTGAGGGTGTATGGGAAATGAAGTCCGAAATGGTGGTTAGTATTCCGTTCGAGTTCGACCTCTGGTGGCCGACGGTGGAATCTTCACCAGCGTTTTTGGACAATGGCGCAAAATATTTTTTTGTTGCTGTTATTTAAAGAGTGTGTTAGTAATATGCGCATGTACACTCTGCTAATTACACACACCGGGACGTGCAGCAGTACACAAAAAATTTTAAATGTGAAAAAATGAAGGATTAAAGTGTAAAAGATTATTATTGTGTACATAAATATAAAAATGCCTACATGATATAATGGATAGTCATTGCATGTATCAGAATTAGCCTAGCTATTTGCAGTAATGACGAGCATGCGCGCCATTGGAAGAGCAGATCTGTTTCCTTTCTAGAGAAGCGTTCAGTCTTTCCGCTCGCAAATTCCGCCCTGTGAATCTGCTTTGGCGCGAGCACAACTGGCTTTTAAAGGGAATGGGGGATGAGATTGGTTTATTGCACGTTACGCCCAAAGCACACCCATGACTCATTAAGAGAATAGGTACAACCATTTTAGACCAGGCACGCCGACCATTTTTCCCATCATTAAATTAGCACAAGTGGATTCGGACATGCCCTAAGTGCACCTGTGCCATGTGTTTTAGACCATGCTCTTAGATCATTAAAATAGGGCCCTTCATTTTATTAGTACAATATTTTATATTTAAAACATCAATCTCTTTATTAATCTTATTATTTATGCAATTGTAATTGCATTGTTAACGCATTTATGCCACCTCTTAGCTGCATTAAGACGTGTGATTAAATACATCTATGCCACTTCAGATGCAGCTTCTGTGCCGCCTCTGCAATGCAAAGATGTGTTTTGTTGATATTGATTTCATTTGATTGGTAACAGCTCTATAGCGTCTTAGTATGCTGTTTGAATGTATTGATTAAATGTAAGAATTTGACATAAAAGATGATTTAATAAGGATTGAAAAGGTGAAAAATGGCCCTGGAAATCAATTTAAGTAGGCAATTATCACCCTTAAATGGAAAAGATAATTTTGTCACTGATGTACTCCCAACACATTTGAAATTTAAGTGAATTTTATTGCTTTAGCAATGAATATTTTTGCGCTGTTTGCGTTTAAGCACCTGACTGTTGTAGAGCATGCTGTAGAAAACAAAGCTACAGTGTCCATACAACTGTTGAATAGTTTTCATGCATGCCCTTTGCTCGGCTGTGGCTGTGATGTTTTGACACTCCAAGCAGCTGACATCTTTCAGTCACCCATACAATCTCTCTTCCACTTTTTTTATCTGTGTGTGAATGTCCAGCCTTTTCATGTTTTCCCAGCAGCTCCTGGATAGAAAGAGATTTGCTCGGGATGGATGGAATGTGATGTTTTGATTTCACTCCATCTCTCTCTCTCTCTTGGAGAGGGAGCAGCTCTTTCTTTTGCATCTTTCAGCTCACCTCTTTCTCTTTCTTTCTTTCTTTCTTTTTCTTTCTCTTCCTTTCTTTCTTTTATCTGTGTCTGCCCTCAGTCTGTCACCTTGAAAGTTTCCAGTTCTCCTCATAAAGTAATCAGTCTGTTGTCTTTGTGCGATTTCATATGTGCAAATAAACAGCATGAACGAATGTGTAGGTGAGATGTGCTGTAGCTAAACGTACAACACACACACACACACACACACACACACACACACACACACACACACACACACACACACACACACAAATGCACTTTCACGCTGCGTGTTGATGCTGCCATTATTCTGAACTTCCCTTAAACACACTTGAATATTTTTCCACAAGAAGGTGAACAGTTCCATTATCATTCACGCCACCCCCAGCGTTCATTATCCATAGCCAGCCTTCAATGCCGGGCCTATCTGATGATTATTAAAGGGATTATCAATGGCAGAGTTATAATTAGTGGTAATGGAAGGCGAGCAGTTGCCTCTGACATAGTAATTATTGATGCAGATCAGAGGGGATTAAACTTCATAATGTAGAGATTGCTAAAGGCAAAGTGACGTGGTGCTTTCTGATCTTTTGGAATTTGCTGAGTTCTCAGAGAAATATAGCAGAGAATTGCAGAGAGCCTCTCTTTGTCTTTATCTCCTCTTGACTATTTGAGCTTGTGAGATTTCAGCAGGCAGACAGCTTGTCTTCAGGCCAGCGACAAGCACGGCGAAACCACTCACCGCCGGGCCCTTTCTCATCAGAGAGAATACTTGAATGGCAAATTACTTTACACTCAAATACGTTCTGCCAGGCCTATCGGCTGTGCAAGAGAAGACATTTTCACAGCATTGCCAGTTCCTGACCAGATTAGTGAGAAAAGCAGTTGGTTTTTTTCTTGTTGTTGTAGTCATTGCTTTGCTTCTTTTTGCTCTTCATCTGTGTCATTGCTCTATCACCAATCCACACCGCTGTAATAAATCTGCAGATTTTACAATCAAGTCATTCTTTTTGCTTTATGTTATTTTTTTTTCAGCTGTGCCACCATGCAGAAATCAAGCATTCAAAGAGTGTGTGACATTGTTGAGATCTCTTTTGAAGGAGACACATGTGAGTCTATTTTCTCAGAAGAAAAATATGAGGATGAGAAAGATGAAGTGTGTAATTTTTTCACAATTGCAAAAATAACTGTTTTCAAATAACTTTCCAAGCGTTCCCTATGCCACTGGTTAAATAAAAAGATAGTCCCTCCATTCAAATTCACACCAATGGATGAGTCAGTATAGCAGTATAGGGATGGTTGTGGCATCTATATATATATATATATATGGACGTTTTTGGACCAACTTTATATTAGGTGGCCTTAACTACTATGTACTAACATTTAAATTAATAATTTGATACAACCCACATATTGTGTACATACATGTTTTTACATTGTACTTACATTTTAAAAATTACCTGCACGTATTTACATCTGTAATTCATTTCTGTAGTTACATTTATAATTACACTGTTGACTTCCCTTACACCTAACCCTACCCTTAAATTTACCCACACCACCACACCTGTCCCTAACTTTACCCTTAAACTGACCCACACCACCACACCTGTCCCTAACACCCTTAAACTTACCCACACCACCACCTCTCCCTAACTTTACCCTTAAACTTACCCACACCACCACACCTCTCCCTAACTTTACCCTTAAACTGACCCACACCACCACACCTGTCCCTAACTTTACCCTTAAACTTACCCACACCACCACATCTGTCCCTAACTTTACCCTTAAACTTACCCACACCACCACACCTCTCCCTAACTTTACCCTTAAACTGACCCACACCACCACATCTGTCCCTAACTTTACCCTTAAACTTACCCACACCACCACACCTCTCCCTAACTTTACCCTTAAACTTACCCACACCACCACACCTGTCCCTAATTTTACCCTTAAACTGACCCACACCACCACACCTGTCCCTAACTTTACCCTTAAACTTACCCACACCACCACACCTCTCCCTAACTTTACCCTTAAACTTACCCACACCACCACACCTGTCCCTAACTTTACCCTTAAACTTACCTATACCACCACACCTGTCCCTAACTTTACCCTTAAACTTACCTACACCACCACACCTGTCCTTAACTTTACCCTTAAACTTACCCACACCACCACACCTGTCCCTAACTTTACCCTTAAACTGACCCACACCACCACACCCGTCCCTAACTTTACCCATAAACTTACCCACACCACCACACCCGTCCCTAACTTTACCCTTAAACTGACCCACACCACAACACCCATCCCTAACTTTACCCTTAAACTGACCCACACCACCACACCCGTCCCTAACTTTACCCATAAACTGACCCACACCACCACACCCGTCCCTAACTTTACCCTTAAACTGACCTACAACACCACACCTGTCCCTAAACTTTACCCTTAAACTGACCTACAACACCACACCTGTCCCTAACTTTACCCTGAAACTGACCCACACCACCACACCTGTCCCTAACTTTACCCTTAAACTGACCCACACCCGTCCCTAACTTTACCCTTAAACTTACCCACACCACCACACCTGTCCCTAACTTTACCCGTATCCCACCTCACACCTGTCCCTAACTTTACCCTTAAACTGACCCATACCACCACACCTGTCCCTAACTTTACCCTTAAACTTACCTACACCACCACACCTGTCCTTAACTTTACCCTTAAACTTACCCACACCACACCTGTCCCTAACTTTACCCTTAAACTGACCCACACCACCACACCTGTCCCTAACTTTACCCTTAAACTTACCCACACCACCACACCTGTCCCTAACTTTACCCTTAAACTGACCCACACCACAACACCCATCCCTAACTTTACCCTTAAACTGACCCACACCACCACACCGTCCCTAACTTTACCCATAAACTTACCCACACCACCACACCCGTCCCTAACTTTACCCTTAAACTGATCCACACCACCACACCCGTCCCTAACTTTACCCTTAAACTGACCTACAACACCACACCTGTCCCTAACTTTACCCTTAAACTGACCCACACCACCACACCTGTCCCTAACCTTACCCTTAAACTGACCCACACCACCACACCTGTCCCTAACTTTACCCTTAAACTGACCCACACCACCACACCTGTCCCTAACCTTACCCTTAAACTGACCCACACCACCACACCTGTCCCTAACTTTACCCTTAAACTGACCCACACCACCACACCTGTCCCTAACTTTACCCTTAAACTGACCCACACCACCACACCTGTCCCTAACTTTACCCCTTAAACTGACCCACACCACCACACCTGTCCCTAACTTTACCCTTAAACTGACCCACACCACCACACCTGTCCCTAACTTTACCATTAAACTGACCCACACCACACCTGTCCCTAATTTACCCTTAAACTGACCCACACCACCACACCTGTCCCTAACTTTACCCTTAAACTGACCCACACCACCACACCTGTCCCTAACTTTACCATTAAACTGACCCACACCACACCTGTCCCTAACTTTGCCTTAAACTGACCCACACCACCACACCTGTCCCTAACTTTACCCTTAAACTGACCCACACCACCACATCTGTCCCTAACTTTACCCTTAAACTTACCCACACCACCACATCTGTCCCTAACTTTACCCTTAAACTGACCCATACCACCACACCTGTCCCTAACTTTGCCTGAAACTGACCCAAACCACCACACCTGTCCCTAACTTTGCCCTTAAACTGACCCACACCCGTCCCTAACTTTACCCTTAAACTTACCCACACCACCACACCTGTCCCTAACTTTACCCTTAAACTGACCCATACCACCACACCTGTCCCTAACTTTACCCTTAAACTTACCCATACCACCACACCTGTCCCTAACCTTACCCTTAAACTGACCCACACCACCACACCTGTCCCTAACTTTACCCTTAAACTGACCCACACCACCACACCTGTCCCTAACTTTACCCTTAAACTGACCCACACCACCACACCTGTCCCTAACTTTACCCCTTAAACTGACCCACACCACCACACCTGTCCCTAACTTTACCCTTAAACTGACCCACACCACCACACCTGTCCCTAACTTTACCATTAAACTGACCCACACCACACCCGTCCCTAACTTTACCCTTAAACTGACCCACACCACCACACCTGTCCCTAACTTTACCCTTAAACTGACCCACACCCGTCCCTAACTTTACCCTTAAACTGACCCGCACCACCACACCTGTCCCTAACTTTACCCTTAAACTGACCGCACCACCACAGCCGTCCCTAACTTTACCCTTAAACTGACCCGCACCACCACAGCCGTCCCTAACTTTACCCTTAAACTGACCCGCACCACCACACCCGTCCCTAACTTTACCCTTAAACTGACCCACACCACCACACCACCACACCACCACACCTGTCCCTAACTTTACCCTTAAACTGACCCATACCACCACACCTGTCCCTAACTTTACCCTTAAACTTACCTACACCACCACACCTGTCCTTAACTTTACCCTTAAACTTACCCACACCACACCTCGTCCCTAACTTTACCCTTAAACTGACCCACACCACCACACCTGTCCCTAACTTTACCCTTAAACTTACCCACACCACCACACCTGTCCCTAACTTTACCCTTAAACTGACCCACACCACAACACCCATCCCTAACTTTACCCTTAAACTGACCCACACCACCACACCCGTCCCTAACTTTACCCATAAACTTACCCACACCACCACACCCGTCCCTAACTTTACCCTTAAACTGATCCACACCACCACACCCGTCCCTAACTTTACCCTTAAACTGACCTACAACACCACACCTGTCCCTAACTTTACCCTTAAACTGACCACACACCACCACACCTGTCCCTAACCTTACCCTTAAACTGACCCACACCACCACACCTGTCCCTAACTTTACCCTTAAACTGACCCACACCACCACACCTGTCCCTAACCTTACCCTTAAACTGACCCACACCACCACACCTGTCCCTAACTTTACCCTTAAACTGACCCACACCACCACACCTGTCCCTAACTTTACCCTTAAACTGACCCACACCACCACACCTGTCCCTAACTTTACCCTTAAACTGACCCACACCACCACACCTGTCCCTAACTTTACCCTTAAACTGACCCACACCACCACACCTGTCCCTAACTTTACCATTAAACTGACCCACACCACACCTGTCCCTAACTTTACCCTTAAACTGACCCACACCACCACACCTGTCCCTAACTTTACCCTTAAACTGACCCACACCACCACACCTGTCCCTAACTTTACCCTTAAACTGACCCACACCACCACACCTGTCCCTAACTTTACCATTAAACTGACCCACACCACACCTGTCCCTAACTTTACCCTTAAACTGACCCACACCACCACACCTGTCCCTAACTTTACCCTTAAACTGACCCACACCACCACATCTGTCCCTAACTTTACCCTTAAACTTACCCACACCACCACATCTGTCCCTAACTTTACCCTTAAACTGACCCATACCACCACACCTGTCCCTAACTTTACCCTGAAACTGACCCAAACCACCACACCTGTCCCTAACTTTACCCTTAAACTGACCCACACCCGTCCCTAACTTTACCCTTAAACTTACCCACACCACCACACCTGTCCCTAACTTTACCCTTAAACTGACCCACACCACCACACCTGTCCCTAACTTTACCATTAAACTGACCCACACCACACCTGTCCCTAACTTTACCCTTAAACTTACCCACACCACCACACCTGTCCCTAACTTTACCCGTATACCACCTCACACCTGTCCCTAACTTTACCCTTAAACTTACCCATACCACCACACCTGTCCATAACTTTACCCTTAAACTTACCTACACCACCACACCTGTCCTTAACTTTACCCTTAAACTTACCCACACCACCACACCTGTCCCTAACTTTACCCTTAAACTGACCCACACCACCACACCCGTCCCTAACTTTACCCATAAACTTACCCACACCACCACACCCGTCCCTAACTTTACCCTTAAACTGATCCACACCACCACACCCGTCCCTAACTTTACCCTTAAACTGATCCACACCACCACACCTGTCCCTAACTTTACCCTTAAACTGACCTACAACACCACACCTGTCCCTAACTTTACCCTTAAACTGACCTACAACACCACACCTGTCCCTAACTTTACCCTGAAACTGACCCACACCACCACACCTGTCCCTAACTTTACCCTTAAACTGACCCACACCCGTCCCTAACTTTACCCTTAAACTTACCCGCACCACCACACCTGTCCCTAACTTTACCCATATCCCACCTCACACCTGTCCCTAACTTTACCCTTAAACTGACCCATACCACCACACCTGTCCCTAACTTTACCCTTAAACTTACCTACACCACCACACCTGTCCTTAACTTTACCCTTAAACTTACCCACACCACACCTGTCCCTAACTCTACCCTTAAACTGACCCACACCACCACACCTGTCCCTAACTTTACCCTTAAACTTACCCACACCACCACACCTGTCCCTAACTTTACCCTTAAACTGACCCACACCACAACACCGATCCCTAACTTTACCCTTAAACTGACCCACACCACCACACCCGTCCCTAACTTTACCCATAAACTTACCCACACCACCACACCCATCCCTAACTTTACCCTTAAACTGATCCACACCACCACACCCGTCCCTAACTTTACCCTTAAACTGACCTACAACACCACACCTGTCCCTAACTTTACCCTTAAACTGACCCACACCACCACACCTGTCCCTAACCTTACCCTTAAACTGACCCACACCACCACACCTGTCCCTAACTTTACCCTTAAACTTACCCACACCACCACACCTGTCCCTAACTTTACCCTTAAACTGACCCACACCACCACACCTGTCCCTAACCTTACCCTTAAACTGACCCACACCACCACACCTGTCCCTAACTTTACCCTTAAACTGACCCACACCACCACACCTGTCCCTAACTTTACCCTTAAACTGACCCACACCACCACACCTGTCCCTAACTTTACCCTTAAACTGACCCACACCACCACACCTGTCCCTAACTTTACCATTAAACTGACCCACACCACACCTGTCCCTAACTTTACCCTTAAACTGACCCACACCACACCTGTCCCTAACTTTACCCTTAAACTCACCCACACCACCACACCTGTCCCTAACTTTACCCTTAAACTGACCCACACCACCACACCTGTCCCTAACTTTACCCTTAAACCGACCCACACCACCACACCTGTCCCTAACTTTACCCTTAAACTGACCCACACCACCACACCTGTCCCTAACTTTACCCTTAAACCGACCCACACCACCACACCTGTCCCTAACTTTACCCGTATCCCACTGCAAAAGTGTTTTTGCAATTCAACATGAACACAATAAGCACATTGTACTTATTCTTTGATGTAAGTACATAGTAGTTAAGGCCACCTAATATTAAGTTTTTAAATATATTTTTCAAGGTAAATACATTTTTGTACAAGTACTAGTCTTTGGGGAGTCACATTATGTTTGTATCCATTAATTTATTCCTGTGATCCAAGCTGTATTTTCAGCATCATAACTCCAGTCTTCAGTGTCACATGATCCTTCAAAAATAATTTTAATATGATGCTTTGCTGCTCAAGAAACATTTCTTATTATTATCAATGCTGATACTGAATGCTGAATGCTTGAAACATTTTAAAATTCTATTAATGTTTTTTTTTTTTTTTTTGTTATTAATGTCATTATGATAGCAGGACTGAAATTGTAGCTGTTATGCTCCCCAAAATTCTAAATTTTGTGCTTCCAAATCATTGCATTTGAATGTAATTTTCAAACAAATTAATAGGATACACACACACACACACACACACACACACACACACACATTTGTGAAGGAATGAAACCCTAAGCAGTTTAATTATAGTTGACTGTGTATTAAGCTGGGGGTAACACTTTATTTTAGGATTTCATTCTCACTATATTAACTAGTTGCTTATTAGCATACATATTACTAAAATATTGGCTGTTTATTAGTACTTATAAAGCACATATGAATGCCTTATTCTGCATGGCCATATTCTACATCCCTTAATCCTCCCCAATACCCAATACCTCTTAACAACTACCGTACTAACTATTAATAAGCAGTAATTAGGAGTTTATTGAGGCAAAACTCATAGTTAATAGTGAATATGTGTTCCCCATACTAAAGTGTCACCAAGCTGGGATAGGAAAAGCATCCAAAAAATGACACAAAAGTCTCAATAGGAGAAACAACTAAGATATTAAAGAGTCTCCGTCACTCCATAACCCGATTTCACAAAGCTCACAGTAGCTTACGCTCAACAATATGGCCTCTCTTCATGCGGTTTCTTGACTGACAGGATGAGTATTTGTAGAATTGGGCCAGTGGTCAAGCAAAGCTTATTTAAAAAAAAATTGATGGCACCGAGGAGCATATGTTCCTATCAGTGGCGTCTCCCTGCATTCTAGGCCCTGCCTGAGTTATTCATGCAATATTTAGATGACAAGCCCAACAGAAGAGCTGCTGTGGAGGCCCGTGCACTATGGTGAGGTTGTATATCTAGTATCTGATTTCTTGTGCGTCAGAGTGATGGACGCAGAGCGTCTCACTCTCTCTACAGACTGATGGTGGCACAGTGAGTGTATTCACAGGCAGTCCGTCTCTATTGCAGCTGTGTCATGTGGTATGGAGGAGATATTTTTACTCTTAAGTGCTTTCTTATGTGAGAGATGCAACCAATGCATCAGCGATAATGTTTGATTAAGGATTGCTGGAAAGAAAGCACTTTTTATAGTGCCTTATTGATTGTACACAATTTATTGCATGCAGATGATTACCTGAGATATGATGAGTATCTAAGCATGCGCTGATGGATATGTTTTACAGTAGCACAGATTATCTTACAAGCGTAATAATTAGCTCCAAATTGTTTCCATCTTCCTGTTGATTTATGCCAATACGTTTCACCGGTCTGATCCATCTCAGTCAGCTATTCTGAGGTTTAGCAGCACCTCTTCCCCTTTCAGTGCTAATCTGAATAACATCAGGCTTAGTGTGGTTGGAAAAGAGTGAAACGATGCTCAAAAATAACCCACTTTTCCCAAACACGGTTTCATATTCAGTAATTTTGTTCCTTTTTGTTTGTGCTGGATGTTGCGGGAACACATACTATGTTTGTCTATTCTCGCTCTGTATGCGTGTGTGTTTTTCTCATTGGTTTTCTATTTCACTTGCTTACTGCACTATTGCTTTTAAAGACCTCCACCCTTCATTCATTCAAAGCTGTTGCTTGTTTTTGACAGACTTCTGTCTTCCGTCTACCCCGTTGCTGTAGCTCTGCTCCCCTAAAAACAAAGCTGCTGCTTGCTAAACAAACCCCTGTATGTCTGCTCGCTTGCTTGCAGAATGCTGCGCATGTGGCGGCCTGCTTGATATCGCTCCCAGCGGTCCACATTCACTGCTGTTGGGCTGCCGAGTTACAAGGATGAGAGACAGAGAAAGCATGCACCTGCTGGCAAAACATTTGCGTGTGTGTGTTCCTCCGCTTGTCCGGTGCGTCACATTCACCATACCTGTTGTAAACCATTAGGGGATGCTGCGGTCTCTCCACGGCCGAGTCTCGAATGACATCCCATGTTCAATATTACCATGTCTAACATGCTGCTGATGACCCTGCTCATTTGCGCTAAATGCCTGGATTGCAGAAACATTAGGAATTGTTCACAAGCGAAGGCTGTTGTCTATTGCAAGCAGGCTATTATGATAAGCAGGCCTAATGGTCGTTGTAATTTTTCATCAAACTGTTCCAATATGAGCGGAGAGCAGGCGGCTTATGAAGCCGGTCACGCAAAAAGCAGATGCGCCATAATGATGCTTCTATAATAACTTAAGAGAATAGTCTCATTTTCCCATGCGTTTTTCTTTTCTAAGTGATATGGCACCATTTCTGAATCTCTCTCACCTTCCAAACATAACTTATTTAGAAATAAAACCAAGTGGCATTAATAACGCGTTAAGAGGGATGGAAATTTGTCTTGGAAATGTTTGAAGGATTGCTGCCAGGAGGGCTGGGAATTAAAATGGCCTCTGGTGCGGCACCACAGGATGGAGAGAGAGGCGAGAGGAATATTTCAAATAAGAATAATGTCATCATGGAACAATTTTCAACCCTATAAGGCCATAACACACACACACACACACACACACACACACAGAGAGAGACACAGAGAGAGAGAGAGATTTCGTAGGCCTTCAAATGACACAATATAAATGCCCTGTCCCTCACGCCCGGCAGATGATGTCTGATATTCCATCCTTGTCGTTTTATTAAAGATTTAAACAGTTTTGCATCTCAAACAAATACCCGGCGACCGATTTCCCTGACACCGGCAGCCTCTTTTCGTCACCGCACAACCTGGGAACGGAAACAGGGAGGGGGTCGGGGGGAGGAGAATGGGGGCGCGGCGCTATATTATATTTCCAAGTGTGTATTTAATAAATGTAAAGAATACATTATTTTATATTATCAGTGCTAAAGGGCCCCAGTGTTAGATTTAGAGGAATATGACTCCTGTCAGATGAATGGGAAGATGGGAATAAAACGGATGCGGTGATGAGCGGGAGAAGCTGAATCTCATGACATTACCATTATGAGTCCTGTGACTATTAGCATGCGCCGAGACTGTTCTTCACAATGTGATCTCTCCTTATTAGTATTAATAATAATGAGAATATTCTGCTTTAATATATCTGTATGTTCAAGCTCATATTAACTGCTTTTGTGAGGGAATGAAAAGATGACTTCTAATGACATCCACGCTTTTATTTCTCTGCCTTTCATCTCCAGTCTTTCAGCGACGACTTTATCGCTCTTGTCTTCGTGTCATTGTTTTATCAGCCGCCTTCGCCTCATTTCATCTCTCTGTCTCCTACTTTCTTTCTCTCTTGCCTCTCGATTCCCCCTAAATCGGTTACATTTATGACACAAGTCTCCGTGTTTGTAAGAAATATTTTTATTTATGCATTATTCTCCGTCTTTCTTTCTGGAGTCATCATGCGTCTTTCATTCACCCCTCCCATCCCCAGTCATGTGCTCAGATGGCGTTATCAATATCCATGTCACCGGTCTGACACTGCCCATGCCGTATCAATAAACATTTTACAAAGTCCAATTTTGCTGCATCTGAATTATTTATCGCGTGTGATAAGGGTCTATATTTTGTCGAAACCCAATCCTAAGTGGGGGATCTGGTTGCTTGTATGTTTGTCTTGGATCTTTAAAAGCAGTATCAAGAAAGGGTTGAAATCGACCAATTTGGCCAGCTCTGGTGCAGTCGTAAGGGAAGAGGCAGCGCTGGAATGATGGTGGAGGGCTGTCAGACCCAGTGACTCCCCCAAACTGGCAGTGACGTTCCGGGTTTGTCTCAAACTCAAAGGGCTGTCGCCCTATTGGAGGCGTCAGGCTGCAGTTCCACGCGGCCTGCCGCTGCACCGAGGAATGTGCCATCTGCAATGACTGATCCTGTCAACCCATCCGCAATCCCTTTGTCAGGCCATGCCGCAGCCTGACAAACACAGAGGTCACAGCCGACAAACAGATCCTGAATTTTTTATATCTAGGCAGCTACACTTTTAAGGAATTGCCTCGCTCAGGTGCAACGGCCAGGGACTACGGAGGCCTTCTAATGGTGATGATCATTATAAAGAAGAGTATGAGTGACTGTTGGTCCAATTTCCCAATCTGCGATAAACAATAAACATCTCGAGACTCTCACAGAAGCAGTGTAAACACGATTAAAGACTTTGTTCCTCGCTCTCATAACGTCAGCTTGTCCCAGATTGTTCTGAGAGTCGTAGCGAGAACACTTAGCAGATAGGGCATGATTGCAGAAGCTGTGCTTTTGTTCGAGTAAATCGAGGACGATCTTAGCATGGCGAAAGAACTGTTGAATACATTAGCGCTGAATGCTGGAGGGGGCCGCTCTTCAGCGGTACAGCTTAAGTGCTACTGTTGCAAACCCAATCACTTTGGCACACAGTTGGAGGGCCACTGTGGCAGTTTTTGAGACTAGCATTCAGTCAACACTTTTCAGATATCCCTCATCCTTTTAAACACTGCACATAATACTTTTTTGACTTGTGCTGCTTGTTCCACTTTATGTCTGAAACTTTTTTTGGCTACTTGAAACCAAAGTTTGCTTAGCCTGACTGGAGTTTTTGCTTTATTTTTCATTTATTAATTGTTATTTCACATTTATTAAAGCAGGAAAGTCATGTAACGACATGAATTTTAAACAACAGTTTAGCAAGATGAAATTTTCTTCTAAAGAAGAAAAAGCATGCATTAGCTCATAAAGAAGTATGACATACCCTTGTGTGCTTAGTTGTATTGCATATATACTTGATTATGTACTATCTTGTACATAGTACAGAAATCATAGTCCACTTAAGTTGACTTAAAGAGATTACATGACTATTACACACTTAAGTCACCATTTAAAAGTGCATTTTGTAATAATGTAATACATTTTTACCTCTAACTTGAAACTATTGCATTACATTCACTTTGCCCTTAAGTATATTATTTTAAAATATATTATTGTATATATTTTATTAGTTATCTATAAGTCCTACTTTTTCACACGGGTAATTCTGTCCAACTGGATGTGATATCCTAAAAAACTAAACTGAAACAAATTTATTCTTGTGGTATGTGACATTAGAACTGTATAACGTGATATAAATATATTGGAGGCACAATTATGGTACTAACTGGAAAGTGCCAGGTCCCTTTTAATACATGTACACTAAGGAATCAATATCAAGATCTCAGATATTGTTTGTTTGAATAAAAATGTGCTTCATTCCCACTCTTTCCCTTAATTTGTTTATGAAAGAATATCAGTTTCTGTTTCATGCAGTGTTTTAGAAATAAAATGTGCAATTTTGACACCTAGCTGGTGCTATGTATGAGAAAATATTTTCCTAAACAATGACAATGATTAAAACAGTTATGCGAGACCACCGCATCCTTTAGAAAACAAAATAGCGTCTTCTCAAAAGCCGTTGATTTCATGTTGATTTGAAGGCAAAGTGATTGTTTGAAAAACATACAATTTTCACAAGCTCTGCGGTTTTTACAGGCAGGAAAAGGGGACAAAGGGGCCCGACACCCAGCCAACAATTGGGCAATAAAGAGTCAAGTAGTTGTTGTCAAGACTCGCTCGTCCTCTTTGTGTTGGAAACACAAGAGGAGAGCGCATCACAAACTTCTCATCGGAGTTAGAAGTGCGAGTGTGTTCGTGTGTTGTTTGGCAGCGAAGGCAGCTAGTGTTCATTAGCACTGCTAGAATGCCTTGAGGCATGTTGAGGAGGGGAGGCCGAGGGGAGGGGGGTGCGGTTTGTATGGAAATTGACCAGTGTGCTGTAACTGTTCGCCTGGCGCAAGCCTTTGAAGTGGAGCTGTTCAACACTGCCGCTGTCTTTGTTCTTGGTAATTGCCTAAATGATCTCAGTGGAGTGTGGGGCCATGCTACAACTGAACTAATCCAAGGCCTGCCCAATAATTTGACAGAGAGCCCCATAACACCCCCCTCCAAATGACTCCACCGACCACCGTTCTGTTTAGTGTCTTTATTAGCCTATCCGAGAGAAAGGGGGGTTTGTTTTGTGTTTGTTGTCAGAACAAGGGGCTTGCGTGTGCATCGCCGGGGCATAGCCACACGCTTAACCCCCCTTCCTCAACTCGTCTTATCCCCTTCTCTGCCTTTCTCTGGCCATTGATATGGAAATGAGCCCAGGCTCCATTTGCAAATCAGGGAGGAATAATTAGTCCGGAGCACTTAGCAACAACAACAATAATACATGCCTCTGATCCGGGCTGAGCTGCCCTCTCTTTGTCGTTTAACCCGCCGCTGGCAATCGGACAAGCCCTGCCATGATGGAGCCCCCCATGGGGAGGTGAAGGAGGGGGAGAGCTTGCAGGAGTACAGTGCAGGGGCAGCGTTGGAGCACGGGCAGGGTTCAGGAGGCCAGCGGAGCATGGAGCAGAGCCTTCAGCAGAATCAGGCCTGGCCCACAGCCTGACGCCCAGAGCCCACGCTGGGGTCAACTTCACAGCGCCGCTCTCGCTCTCTCGCTGTGGTGCGCACACACTCGCGTTGGTCCGGGCCAGGGGGCCGCATGCTTTACAGGAGCGAGGCTAATGCCTGCGCGGGCTGCTTGGGCGGCGTTTATCATTGCAGACAACAATCAAGGGTCTTTTCTTTCAGACACCGACGGATGATATCACTGGTCTGGCTTACAGTGGGGAGATCATTAAAACCCATATACATGCAGGACGGCGGTGGCACGCCGGGTTTGGGAGGAAGTCTGTCATGGTGTAATGAAGAAAGCCCCCACCGCTTCCCTGTTCTGGGACAGGACCAGTTGAGAGATATCAGGTAGACCAAGGTCCCGTATAAAAGCGGCCCCTATGAATTATAAATCATAGGCCACCAGAGCCACAGCCTCTGGGATGCTGAGGGGGTGAAGAGGGACATGTTCCCGGAACAAAGGACAGCCACGGGAGGGGTCAGGTTAGGTAGGGGGAGGGCGGGATGATGGGGTGTCATAAGGCGAAGGATGATGAAGGACGCTATATTTAATATGTTTGTGTGTGTCTGTGCGTGTGTTAGGTTTGTTACCGACAACATTTTAGCCTTATTTAAAAGGCAACAGTTGCAAATTAAAATATAATATATCATTAAATGGAGAATGTGAATATCTAACTACTTTAACCAACTCTTAAACAAAAACGTCCTATGTGCAGTCTCACATAAAATGCAAACATTTCTAGCAAAACAATGAACAGAAGTGAAGTTGACCTTTTTTCCTCAGTGGAAATTTAATACATAAAAATGCCTGTATTAGCTATCTGTACTTCCACATATTGATTTACACAGTGCAAGACTGATACTGGTATTTGGTGTATATGTTTGTGTGTACATTACAGATGCCTTAAAGTATGGAAGCTTGATCCTGCCACAGAATAAAAAAAATTAAAAAGGTAATTGCGACTTTTGTTCGCAATTTACTTTTTTACTTTTTTATTCTGTGGCGAGACTTTGTATCTCGCAATTCTGACTTTTTTCTTAGAATTGCGTGTTATAAAGTCAGAATTGTGAAATATCTTTTCCCCTCTCAGAACTGGACTTTATCTCACAGACTTTTTTCTCTATTGTGATATTAAGTCAGAATGGCGTGTTATAAACTCAGAATTGCGTGATATAAAGTCGCAATTACCTTTTTAATTTTTTATTCTGTGGCAAGAGTTTATATCTCGCAATTCTGACTTTATAACACGCAATTGCTAGATATAAAGTCAGAATTGTGAGATATAAACTCGCAGTTCTGAGAAAAAGTCCGTCTCCCATCCCCCGAAATTTGACTTTTTTTCCCGGTTTCACAGACAAGGCTTAAGCTAGTCCCAGACTAAAATGCATGTTTGAGCTATTTTAACTAAAAGCAATTTTCCCTGACACAACTTTCCCTGACATGTGCCATATTTTTTGCCATTGTTTTGTCTCAAGATGTACACCAGTAATGTTGTTTTATAAGTCACGTTCATAAAATGTCCTAATTGAACTAAGGCCTAATCCTGGCTTAATCTAAACCCTGACTGTGAAACCGGACCTATAACTCGCAGTTGCGAGTTTATATTTCACAATTATGAAAAAAAGAGTCAGATTTGTGAGATGTAAACTCACAATTGTGCAATAAAAAGTCACAATTTAAAATGTTTTATTCTGTAGCGGAAACAAGCTTCCATACTAAAGGGACATGGTGATGGTAAAAAAAAAGAAAAGAGAAAATGCTTTGGCCTTCTACCGAGAAATGTTGCGTTCCCTCGCAAAATGTTTGCGTCCCCCAAAAACCTTTGTGTTCGCTCAGAAATCTTTTGTGATGGAAATAATATGAGGTAGAAGAAAAAAACTACATTTCAGCGAATGCAATGTTTCTCAAGAGAACTTTTGCGAGAGAACGCAAAGTTTTATAAGGAATGCGATACTTTTGCGAGAGAACGCAAACATTTTGCGAGCGAACGCAAAAGCATTGAAATATATTTTTCCTCCCATCTCATATTTTCCCCATCACCATGTCCCTTTAGGGGCTACGAAGTACATGAATGCAAATCCTTGTTTATCACGCCAACAGGGATTTTCTTTGTTTTTGATTCATTTGGCTCAAACACAGGGATATCTACGATCTAAAGAAATCATCCTGTTTCATTTTATACTTCAAAAATAAAGCCCTGTTATTTCAAACTTGCTGAAAAGTGGCTGAAATATGTAGACTCGCCTGGGCTGTTAAAACGTCTGTGCGATGAGGAATGTCTGTGTGTGTACGTGTGTGTGAATGTCTGCAGAAGTCCGAGCGACCTGCTGGCTGAGGGTTTGTCTGTGCGTGAGCACCGTAGGTGGTGCTACCCGGTCCTGTCTGGTCGGGGGCCTCCCGGTCTCCACTATTGGCCAGCAGGGGCTTGGCTTTGGCCCAGTTAGAAGTGGGTGAATGGAAATATAGTTTTTGGGGTCCATGCTGATGAAAGCTTGATTGATGTGGTGTCAGGCGCTCTGTGATGGATTAAATTGTGTGTGCAGACGGCTGTGGCCCCGGCCAGTCATGGCTGTTGCTGCTTTTTCTGCGAGCCACTGCCGCGGCAGCTTTAAGAAAATTTGATTTTCGCAGCTCAGAAACAAACCGCAGCCCCTTTCTCTCCGCTGCCTGACTTCCATTTAGTTTGAGAGTGCACAAGTGATTCTTTATTGGATGAAATCTGCACTGAATTGGATAAAGTGTTAGAGCGCTGAGCCATCTATCACTATCAGCACCCAGCTCCCGTTTCGTCTTAAAAGAAAAGAATGAAAGCAAAAAAAGTGAAAAGAGAAGGCTCCAGAAAAAATAGACAGCCATAGGATGTTAGAGATTTGAAAATTAACTGTGGAGTAAAGGAATATATATCTTTGTATCCTCTATTCCTTCTCTGCTAAGCCTGTTGCCTCGGTCAAAAGATGTCAAGTCCTTTCTCTCTACCGCTCAAACCCTGAACCACCAGCACACAAGAGTGAATGTACACGTATCCTCTGACACGTATCATCAGACCGGCGAGATCATTCTAGGTTAGACCCAACGAGCTCTACGATCAAACCGATTTTATTACAACCTCCAGTGTGTCATAATGAAACTGGAAAACTCAAATCTGCATTTGCACCACAGATATTCAAATAATTACTATAGAGGTTATCACCTTTTAAATGTAATTTTCATGATTGATATCGTCAAATTTGTATTAATTATAAGGCAGTGCTGTGCAAATAGCAATAGATGCTGTTTACACCATGTATATAGCAACTAGATTATATTTACACTAAGTGAAAATGACATTTTCTTAGCGATATATGATATTAGATATAAGTGTAAATAGCTGTAGATGCTATTTACTAAGTGAAATAGCATACTAAGTGAAAATAGTGATATATTCTATTTACACCATGTAAAAGTAGCAGTTATTTGCAATATGTGTAAATAGTAATTAAATTAAATATTTTGACAGATACATTCTATTTGCACCTCAGTATTGTTGTACATTAACAGGATGTAATAATAACGTAGAGTGTAAATGATTATTAAAATTATTAAATGGATGTAGCCTTAATGGGACAATAAAAGCCCACCCTACACCTACCCCTAAACCTACCCAATAAATGCTTTTATGATTATTAAACATTTCGTTAGGCAATTTATTTCCCCTTTTAGAATATTTTTTTAATTTGTATTGAAGGTAAATGCCTTTCTGATGTGATATGAGATGGGAAAATGGAGAAGAGCGAGCTCTGCAAAAGGTGGATTTGAACCTGGGGCGATTGCGTCAAAACCTTGTTCCACAAGCCTTACACTCTATTGACTACACCAATAAAGATGTTGAAATATGTGCATCTTTTTTAAAATTGTTGGCATTGTTAGTGTAAATAGCACTTGCCAACAAAGCATGCTATTTGCACTTGGTGTAATTAGACACTCTGTAATTATAAATTCAAAGTGGTTCCATATGTTGGAAATGAGTTTATGAAAATATATCATAAAATTACCATAGAGACTCAACTCAAATACTGTGTATTTGAATGAATGAATTCCCACATAACAGGACAATCAACACCCTTCTCAAAATTACCCTAAAAACACTTACATTTATCCTTTACTCACCTGGGGTGCGTTTCCCAAAAGCATCGTTAGCCAACTGTGGTCGCAAGTTTCGTCGTTATCAACATAGTTCAACGAGTCTGTGTTTCCCAAAACCATAGTCCCAACGAACATTCGCAAACAGCATCGCAAAACTTGTGTAGTTGCAACGACAGCTCTCGACCTGAGGTTAGAAGCATAGTTTCTTGTTTGCATGACATGTGGACTTAATAAATCCTTATCTTGAGCAAAATTAGCAAGCTGACATTCAGTACAATCTATATCTTTTATTTACAATACATACCAATGTAATTTATGTCTTTTAGTTTGTCAAGAGATTTAAAGCACCTTTTCTGAAGAGTGCGCATGTGCGTACGTGCTCTAGTACGTAAGAACGAGCCTATGAATGAATCTGGAAATAAAGCAAAATAACTGAGAAAAATTTGAATTAGTCCTCAGGTGCGTAATGTCCATAATTCATAGCAAAATTCATAGCAAAATTCATCTCAAAATAATGAATTAAAAGCAGTTATATCTCCACCACCTGCGTGACATCAACCAACATGGTTGAACAACAGATTTGTGACAATACGGTTTTGAGAAACAGTCGTGACTAGCTAGTTGATTTCTTCAACAATGCAACGTACTATGGTAGTTAAGCAGTGAGTTACGTCTTTATGCGGGAAACATAGCCCTGATCCAGACTTTTGCAAAGCATGTTTGAAACTGCCCAATTCAGTTAAAATATATTAGTCCCAACAAAAATAGATAACACATTTAAGTGGACTGAACGCAATGAAATTACATTTTGACAAAATCTTCAAGAGTTGTGTTGCATATGCTTGTTTTAATTAAGTAAATTAAATAAGCAGCAGCTTGAGTTTTTGGGGTGTTGATGTTTCGCTCCAGCCTTCTCACAGTTTGTAAGTCACTCATTTTCACCCCTTCTGGGATCAAGTTGATGTTCTATTCTCTTACAGGCTTTGACTCCCACGTTGCATTGCAGTGTAAACAAGCATGGCTACACACATAGCTAATAAAGATGTTATTAAATAAATCATTTCAATGAGCAAATACAAACACAGTTTTGATTCATCAGTATTTCCATTTTCCATTTTTATCAAGTGAGAAGTATAATCTAGGCTTAAATCTCAGAAAAATGCGTTCATTTTTGTTTAAAAATGCATACAGTTTTATAAAAAATAAACTAAAAAGTGAATCTGAACAACTAAAAGGTTAATGCGCTACGGTGCTTGAAAATAACATACCAACACTAAACCCTTCCCTAAACCTAACCAATAGTGTTAACAAAAGCAAACATAAGATAAAAAAGCATTTGTTAGCAACATTGCTGCTTTAACTTGCTTCTACAAGAATTCAAACTCTTTTATTGTGCCGTGTTTTATGGGACTCATACCTGAGCACTCCACATCATAGGTGTTCTGCTGTACCAGGTGATCTTCCAAGCAAGTTTACAATGTCAAAAAAGCAATGCACTTGGAGCTTTAAGTCATTGTAAATCAATAATCTGGCCTGTAATCATGATTTGTGTACAGTGAATTATAGGGTACAACAGGGCTAAAGGCGCACTGGGGTAAAAGGCGCATTTGATTTTATTTTCCTCTAAATCGCTAGATGGCACAAAAACTTGCCTCAGCACTTCCCAAAACAATTTTTAATGATGCACATGGAAATTTGTCTGATCTTTGACGCGATCACGGGCAGCAGCAAAAAAAGATAATTCTGTGCTAATTTTATCTAATATTTAATGTTTTTTTTTTGTTTTTGTTTTTTTTAATGTTATTGATTTAAGTACCAAATGAGAATCGCTAAAATTATTGAATATATTTTGAGACAAATGTCTTTTGCAAAAATGTAAGTAGAGGCACATTTTCCTGTAGGTAACAACTAGTCCACTTGTAGTGCTACTAAACTTTGTCCTCCAGTGCATTGTTATTGTACACTTATTTCAGGTCTTGAAGCAAGATGACGAGTGGAATCAAGTGTGATTAGGCCATAGGGAGACATCAAAAATATGTACGTGGCCTCTAAAAGAGTATTGAGAAACACATGTCATTGTGCCACAATGACATTCCGAATGATACATTCTTTTAAAAAGAAATCACACCAGGAAATTCGATAAGGTGCGAGGTTTTCGTCACCATTGAGGAGTTTGCCTAGAACTCGACCTGAACGTTTGCAGCCATTTCCTGTGTCTTGACTCGTATAAACAACCCTTCAGGTGTGGGTGGGGAGAACTACAGGAGCAGCCCTGCCTCTTGTCCTTCAAACAAACCAATTAGCCTCTGATGTTTGTTTGCTCAGATCTGGCCATATCACAGCCATCCATTTTTAAACAGAAGGCCTGTCTGTCCCTCCCCTCGCCCATTAGCGCTGTGCTCTGAAGAGCAAATGGCCTTGAATTTAGCTCAGGGCAATGCTGCTGATGCACAGGGCACATCCATAAACACACTCACATATACAGAGATTGAAAGTTACAAAGAACGGAAGGCAACGAAAGAAGGGAGAATTATTTAAAAGCGGCTAACTCCGATGTATTTCATTTAGACATTCATAATTCATTTTAAAATGAACCACAGATGATGTAAACCTGTCTGGCATGGCCACTTTGCTGAACCTTCGCCCCTAAAACATCCCTGTGGCTTGAGAGTCTTGCGGCGGTATAAACCCGGCAGGCTTTCCTCTCCTTTATCCAGCCTTAATAAATCATAGTGGGACCTGAACAGCACTCATCGGCCCGCACGGAGATCTATAATGAGCCAGAGGAGCCAGAGGTCCACCTAACCTCTACAGAAATATTTTATTAAGATTGTTTAAGCTACACTACAAGCAGTCAGACATGTTCAAACATATTTCAGGGACATCTGTGTCATGGATAGCAATGGGAATGTTTGGCAAAAAGTGAGGACGGAGGCTGATACTGTACGTTGTCTTTTATATAGTTGCACTGAGGAAACATATCCTACATTTAAAAGAAAAATTGTCCTTTTCCATCCCTTTACTTTAAAAAGTACAATGTTACAAACTTCCATATTAAAACTATATACCTTTAAGGGAATGTATGGGTAAAAAACAACAACAAAAATATTAAACATCACGTCAAACAGGAAAACTCATCTACTCACTTTAACATAATTGTTGTGTTTATACTCGCGCACTTTAAAACTCTATTCTAACTCAAAATTTCCAACTTGTACTGTAGTAAACTCTAAAGCTATAAAAATCCATCAAATTTGTGTTATATAATTTTCCTCGGTTTTCATTCAAGATCCTTTCATTTAAAAGAGTTGTTCTAAAACACTGATTCGTTCACTAATGAAACACCTGCGACAGAAACCAATAGGTCTACATGTTATTGTATAGCTTGCTCAGAAAGTTTTATAAAAAAAGTGTAAAGTGCAAAAACGCTATGGAAAAGAAAAATAACCTGTTAATAGGTTAGCAGTAAGTGCCCGTACTATAGACAAGGAAAAAACGTGAAAGATCTAACCAGTCATTTTTACAGTAAAATACTGTTAAATATATAGTTTTAGATGTAAAATATTGTGGTTGTCAGTATATTTTAAAGGTAAAAATAGATTTTAGTAGTAGAAGTGTGCATTGTTGGATTAAATCGCAGCTTTCTTCTTTTTGTAAATTACAGTTTTATACTGTAAAATGTACAGGTTGGTGTGTAAAAGTGTTTACATTTTTACAGTATTTTTTACAGAATTTTCCTGGAATTTTTACAGAATTATTCACAGCTTTTTTTGTGAAAACAACTTTTTTTTTTTTTTTTTTTTACAGTGTGCACATTTTCATGAAGGTTAGACTCACAATTGTGCAGTATTTTTTTAAATAGTGCTTTATTCTTGTGTTTGTTGGATAAACAGTTTAAAGAATATTCCAAATGAATTCATTATTTTTAGCCTATAAAAAATAATGTGAAGACTGATATCTTTTTTTCTCTTAAAAAGAAAGATAGGCATGTACATTTAAAAGCCTAAATGATGTTAAAAATGAATCTACAGTGACCACATTGTTCTCTTTGACTGTTGGTATATTATTTTTTACTGCAATACATAAGTTATGCGTTCCTTATCAGCTCTGTTTGAACTTCTAAATCATACGATTCTGTTAGTTTTCCTGATTTAATGAGAGAGAGACCCGGGCTCGTTCTCTCCTGCTTAACCAAAGACACTGATGATATCTCGTGGTTAGGGCCAAACTTTCTTTGATACAGCAAAGACAATCATTAAAGTGTTGCTGAGGCCGTCAGCTAAAAATCTCACTGTCCTCCACTACACTCCTGAGCAAGGATAATAGCACTTACATCCTTAATGCATATTTTTTTAATAAGTTGGAAAATTGATAAGACCTTCCAACAAAGGGAAGTAGAGAGCGGGTGCCCTGACAGTAATAATAAAAGGTAAAGAAAAGTCTTTTCTCTTTCGATCCTTTTAAGTTGCCAGCATCCAAAGACTGCAGCAAACTAGTAGAAGAAGAAAATCATTACGCACCTGTTTCATCTGCCTCTTTTTCCATGAGTATAGAAACAGTAGGGCTGATTAAAGGTGACTAAAATCTAAAACCCACCGAGGCTCAGGCTGCCTCTCTCTCCTCGTATCCACCAACTTTTATTTTTAATGGAATATCTGCCCTGAGCTCCTTTACTCAGGAACAGAGGGATATAAATGTTTTAAAATTCTCCCCCGAAAAAGAGAAAGAAGGGGAAGAAAAGGGAATGGAAGTAGGAAAGAACGAGTAATCGGAGAAAGATTTTAATCTTAATAATTCATAAACCCTTCCTTCAATCCCTTTTTCTCTGTTTTGCCTGGTGTTTGATGAAGACACAAGGTTTATGTTTTCATTGTTTTCGTGCCTGAGAGTTAGGTAAATGCATTTCGCTGGCCTCTGCAGAGATAGTCGGGCGATAAGGGCAGTGGTGACCCGAACGGCCATAAATGAGGTTAGCTTGGCTAGGGAGGCCCAGGGGAACAAGGGGCCATGGCGGATCGGATGCTGATTGTGCATCTGCACTCTTAAATATAAAGGCTCTTTATTGGCATCTATTGAATGGTTCCATGAATAACCTTTAACCCTTAAATGCATGAATGTTTCAACAATCATTATTACATATTCGGGTCGTTAGTGACCAGGAACTATTTCTAACACCAATGGATCTCTAACTGCTGCAGTAGTGTGAAACTCTCCTGATATTTTAAAGGGGTCCTTGATTATGATTTCACCTTGTTGACTTTATTTAATGTGCAATGTTGCTGTTTGAGCATAAACAACATCTGCAAAGTTACAATGCTCAAAGTTCAATGCAAACGCAGACATTTACTTTTACAGAAATTGCTTTTTAAGGACTACAACAAACTTCTTCTTGGGTTGGTGACATCACAAACCCCCTCACAAAGGGGGTGAGGCCATGTTGGGTTGCTTTAGAGAAGAGGAAGAGTTGTTGTAGTAGAGCACATCTGAGAGTCTGCTCAAGCTGGCACATCCGTCTTTTCACATTTATTGCAATACAGTATGTAACACAAAAAGCAAGATGACAACATAAGTTATAACTGTAATTAAACTAAACTATACCTGTTCTATCTTCATGCAGCAGATATTCTCTGGCTCTGTGCATCTTACAAGAGTTCCCACACGAGCGATTTATAGATTATCATGACAGAAAATGCAAATCTATGACTTGAGGATAGTTAACTCCACATCAGCTACATAAATTCATCAACTAACCATTCAGAAACGTCCTGTTGCATTCTACATCTTGTTACTCCTTGAGTCTCTCCATCGTTGTCTGACTCCGGTTTGAACATAAAAGTCTGAACAGTTTCTGACATTTTCAGTGCGTGTCTGCGTGAGGTAATCAGAGCTGTCAACATGAGCTCTTGGAGCTCTGTCCTCTTCTTAAAAGCACCAGCTCATTTGCATTTAAGGGGACACACACACAAAACGGTGCATTTTTTTTCTTTTTCTAAACCTTTGAGCTAAACCTTTACACACTCACCTTTACACATACACACTCATTAGAGACATCAGAGACTTATTTTACATCTTGTAAAAAGGGCATAATAGAACCCTTTTAATAACAATTACAAAAGAATAAATTAAAACACATTTCGTTACCTTGTGGATCTTGGAAGGGTTTAATTTGAGCAGATGTTTTTACCATCATCACTGTCCTCGTCAGAGCTCATTTCCTCAAATTCATAATCTCAGCCATATCCTCAACTATAATTTCAACGTCTTCAGAATCAATATTTTGAGCACCAGATCCACCATAAGTGACACTAATATTTGATTACAGTACTTGCTCTGCAGTAAATCGCCGAGTCATTTCAAGTTTTGCTGATCATACTTGTGTATTTAGTTTTATGCCATTTGGTTTAAGTCATCATTGTGTATCAGACATCGCCACAGTCTGGATTTAAAGTAGCAGAGATTTATTCTGTGAGTCTATCGTATACTCAGCGTGTGCTCCAGCTATAAGCTTTGTGTGTGTTAGTGTAACAGTGGTTGGCATGTTATCATGGAGCTTCCTGTTGCTTCTCGTGGATAACATTTGCTCACCGCTGAAACAGGCATATGTGATTACTGTAATTGGCAGGAGGTATCACTCACATTCTCACAGAGATCGATGCGGCCCCTCTGCCTTCTCAATCTGACCCATCTCTCCGAGCAGGGGAACCCCCACACTGAGCGCTAAATGTCAAAGTTAAGTAGAACGGCAGCCTTTCCTTTTTTGTATTTAATTGGAATATTTTACCTGCTGTTGCACTCAGAAGCATTTTTGAGGGTGAGATAAAGATAGAGGAGGAGAGGCTGAGACAGGCTGAAAAAGAGAAAAGGGCTAAATATGAGGGCTCAGAGCAGGACACATTGAGATCAGGGATTTTATTCAGGAAGACACTCAGTCCAGAACTCAAAAGCTTTGACACTGTGCACAAGGAATCCAGTGATCCTGCACTTGATGTGGACAGAGACATTATAAGTGGGAGGAGAAGGAAAAATTTACATTCAGGAGAAATGGCAATGCTCAATATAGCGGCTATAGAAATGGAAGTCAAACAGTCAAGAGTCAACTGGTTTTTACTGTTATTTTTGTTTACTACACTCTAAAAAAATTCTGGGTTAAAAACAACCCAAGTTGGGTTGAAAATGGACAAACCCAGCAATTGGGTTGTTTTAACCCAGTAAATGGGTTGTTTTAACCCAGCGGTTGGGTTAAATGTTTGCTTAAAACAATCAAATTGCTGGGTTAAAAGAACCCAGTCGCTGGGTTAAAACAACACTGAAAAAAAATATTGTTGGTTTAACTTAAAAAAGTAAGTAACCTGGTTGCCTTAAAATGTTGAGTTCATTGAAATTAAAAATGCAAGTTAATACAATGAAGGAAATGGGTTTAATAAACTCAAAATATTATTGTATCTGAACCACATAAATAAATAAAAAAAATGTTGTGTTAAATCATGAAAATAGCACAATTTGGCATGTTTCACTGCATTATAACAAATAATTTTTTTTTACATTTCTTTTAAGTAGCTCAAACAATAAGAGCATGGTGCTAGCAACGCCAAGGTCATGGGTTCGATTCCCAGGGAAAGCAAGAACTGACAAACATGTAAAAATGTGTACCTTGAATGCAATGTAAGTTGCTTTGGATAAAAGCGTCTACCAAATGCATAAATGTAAAACAATTACGCAATATGCTAACAAAATCTTTTAATACTATTTGAATAAAGGGTGGATTTGATCAATTTGAATTTTAAGGCAACCAGGTAACTTACTTTTTTAATATTTTTTCACAGTGAACCCAATTGCTGGTTTTGTCCATTTTCAACCCAACTTGGGCTGTTTTTAACCCAGAATTTTTTAGAGTGTATATATAGAAGATGCATTCGCTTATTAGTTTTTGAATGATTTGAAGATTACTTGCTTGTTGTATTCCACATTTAAGTCACTTTGGATGAAAGCATCAGCTGAATGAACATGTTAATACTTAGGAAAGGAAAGAAACTGTTTTGTAATTTTTCCCATACAATGGACGTGGTAAACAAAACTGATTAGTTACCAACATCATTCAGTTTAGTTACCGAGTCAAAATGACTTTTTTTGGTTCTACAGAAGAAATAAAGTCATACAGGCTTTGAACTTGAGTGACAGGGTGATTTTTGGTGAACTGTATTGGTGTGTATTTTTGCTAAAATGTTTTCAAAAGTACTTTTTTCCAGTGAGACCAGGTTGGTTAATTTTCTGTGTCCCGGTAGCTTTATTATTGCTTTTTCCCCACTATCACATATTTTAGTAATCATCATAAAGTATGTATCATTCGCTTAAAGGGACAGTTCACCCAAAAATTAAAATTACCCCATGATTTACTCACCCTCCATATGACATTCTTCTTTGAGATGAATACAAATGGAGATATATATTAAAATATGTCTTCCAAGCTTTATAATGGTAATCACTGCGAATGGCAGCCCAAAATTTGAAGACCAAGAAAGTTTGTCCATCCATTATAAAAGTAATCCGGCGGACCACCTTCCTTATTCAATTTATGAAAAAAGTGCAACTGGTGTAACTATGACATCGGATGAGCGTAAGCATTTTGAACTGCGAGAGTTGAATACGGAAGGCAGTCCGCCGGAAACTAGGTATTTTACTTTATGTATTGTATTTATTTATTTAGGTATTGTACCTTTTTTTTTATATATATATATCTCTGATTGTGTTCGTCTGAAAGAAGAATGTCATACACACCTAAGATGGCTTGAGGGTGAGCAAATCATGGGCTAATTAAAATTTTTGGGGTGAACTATCCCTTTAAAACATTGCATTACTATCGAAATTATACTTTAAAACCAATCAAATTTGGAACAAATATGTGACTTTAATTTTCTACTTAACCTGTTAGAATTAACTTTTAGGTAGATTATCTGTACATTAGTCCAATTTATGAAACAAAACGAGTTTATATTTCATTTAATTTAGGATAGAGTTCATGTTTTTAAATCGAACGGTATTAATCAATACAGTGAAGTTTCGGCTAGTATTTGAGTGGAGTTTAATTGTATCCGTGTTAATAATCCATGCTCACATACTGTATTTTAATATAATATAGAGCCGAATGTCCAATAAAGCTGTTCTCATTTTCATATTTTCTGTCAGGCAATGAAACAAGTATGATATAGAGACTGTCTACATGTTAACCAGCAGTCCAAAAAGTTACTAGATTTTTAGAAAAAAAACAAAAACTAAAGGGGTCTGAAAAGTCACACAATTTCGCTAAGTTGTCAACACTGAAAAATAATATGTTCACAGTACTCATAACTATTGGTTTCTGAACTTGAATGGATTGAGGCAATCGGTTTCCTCAGTTGAAATGAGTTATCTTAACTCGCTGGGTTTTACAGTGTTGCGATTTTAGAGTCCAAATTATTTTGTAAAATATATATGTTGTATAAAATAAAACAAAAGTTTAGTTCAGTATATTTGCTTTTAAAGTGTTGTTTTACACTTTAATTTTTGAAGCACTTCTGCAATAATCTGTCTTCTTTAAAAAGAGTCTGTATTGCAAAGCCAATATCTAGTGTATCTCTACCTGACAATCTATGCGGCAACATGCCCTAATTGTGCATTTAAAGAAAGGCCGCAAGGGCTGATGGCACATTTGGGACAGGGTCATGATTTCAGAGACTTAATTTCACTCTGAGAACTTCTGTAGTCCAGAGACTATTTCATCAGGTCAGCCGTCCCGCTGGACGAGCTTTCGGGGTGTTTGTTTAGAGATTACAGTTCAACAAAGGTGAGGGGGACCTCCTACCCTCCGTCCTCCCCTCCGTCCTCCCTTCCATCTGCACTGCTGGGAGTCAAGTTCAGCCACGAGGTCTGGCCTGTCTGGGTGCCGTGGCCATATGGGTACATTTGCATACTGAGGTCAACAGACTCGGGCCAACTCAACTTGGCCTAGTCTGTCCCCAGTCAGAAGAGGGGAGGGATGGAGCGCATGATTTATATAAAAATGTGATTTCACCAAGCAGGGCCGAGCTGGATGGCCGATCCCTTTATGCATGTTTCATGCAATGCAAATCAATTTTCACATCAACGTAGCAGCAGAAAACCCCAAATGTTTGGTGTTTATTTCGCGTACGGTATTTCGTATGGTATGCATAATGCGAATGCTCCGGAGAAATGAGTGACACTTATATCAAGGGAAGCAGTTGCCTTTTAAAAATGTGATTCACAATTCACTCCTAGCACTTCCCAAAAGTACCTTTCATATGCAGCTGTCAACTCAAATCGTTTTATTTAATATCAAACAACAAACTTTGCAGGTTGTTTCCTCCATTCTGCCTTGGCTAACTCTCTAACCAGGTTTACTAGCCTTTAGCGGTGTAAACTTCTAGTTTTGATGTATTTCACTTCACATGCGTGTATCTGATCGGGCTACCGGCGGCCGGTCGCGTCCCAGCCTCTTCTTTATTGTCTTTTGTTTGGGTGGCTGGACTGACTCTGCTCTGTGTAAGACTTTTGACCCTTTTTTTATTTGCCCGTCCGATTCCAGCTGCCCCTCTGCGTCCAGCCGGCATTAAAATACGCAGCAGATGCTATGGGGAGACTGTGAATGAATGCTAATGGCATTCTGCTGGGCTCCCGAATCATTTTCACAGTCCCACAAATATATTTTGGAATATCACGGGCCTGCGAAACCAAAGAGATGAAAGAGTCTACTAATTTATATATTTGATCTCCAATTGAACCACACGGTTTTGCGCTTAACACACACACTGACCTATTTTCATGCATATTCTCATTACAGATACACATACTTTGGCTACATTTTATTGCTGGTCAGTGTCCATGTCTGCACTTAATTGAATTGAATGAGCACTTGTAGTGGACCTCAAAGAAACTGATCTGTGCTTTCAAATAAAATATAAATTAAATAACAGAATATGTAAATAGAGTACACGTTCATGTTTCTTAGCACACTTAAGCACACTTTTAAAAAGTGCCCTTTGTAATGAAGTGAAGTTTACATTTTACATTATTATTGACTGACGTACTAAAGCACATCATTTTAATTGTAGTGTATTATTTGAAATTAAATTTAATATATTTTAAATGTAAATTGCAAGTTCATCATTACGATTGTGTAATTACATATATTTAATCGCATGACACACAAGTGTAATTATAAATGGCATTCAAGTATATTTTAGTTTACAATAAATGCCTGTCAGTACTTTGGGCAGAACACTTTAACCATATTTCAAAGACAATAAAAGTAATTATGAAATTACATATAAAGATGTACTACTTTAGTCCTCTACTGGGTGTGGATCAGAAAAGCAACAATATGTAAATAACATATAATTAAGAGTCATTCCATTAATTTTCCCCATCAGAATATTAAAATTAAGTGAAAGTGTACTACTTTCAAAAGGGTGAACTAGACAAAGCACCTCGACGGTCTTTGCACAGCCTTAACGTGTGTGTGTGTGTGTGTGTGTGTGTGTGTGTGTGTGTGTGTGTGTGTGTGTGTGTGTGTGTGTGTGTGTGTGTGTGTGTGTGTGTGAGAGAGAGAGAGAGAGAGAGAGAGAGAGAGAGAGAGAGAGAGAGAGAGAGAGAGAGAGAGAGAGAGTCTATGACCAATCTCACATGGATCCATCATGGTGTCACAGTGGCAAACCTCTGACTCCCCCCCTCCCTCTATCTCCATCTCTCTGGCTGGCTCTCGTCCTCTTCCCTGTGCTTCTTAGCTGGGCCAGGAGAGAACCTGGACCACACGTCCTGCTGTCGGATAACTGCTGGATCCATGAGAGGTTGATGCCACCGGAGCAGAGAAGCACAGGTACGGCCTCTGCTGTTTTACTAAAGCTGTGCTGTCAGACTCTGAGGTTCACCTGTGCTGCTCTGACTAATCTCACACTCCCTCGCTCTTAAACACACACCTACATGTCAGCACACACACACACACACACACACACACACACACACACACACACACACACACCTACACGTCAGCACACACACACACACATGCACACTCCCACACACTCCTTCAACTCCTTTGGCTTTGCTGCGTGATGTTTTGATATGCAGTCGCTGTACTGTGTGCTTTTAAAGTTTGGTTATGCTGTTGTTCGGCTGGTGTGTGTTTTTTACTGTTTCTGTGTGTGTTTGGTTGATTTACGTCTGTTGGAATTATACATTCAATGGTGATTTTGTCCTGTTTAGATCTGAAGCTGCTTGTGTCTGCTTGGCTTTTGAAACTCTAGTAACTGCTTTTTCGATTGAAATGGGAATTTAGCAGTTTTAATGTTTAGTTTTTTTGTTTTTTGTTGTTGTTTTTTCGAAAAATTCAACAACATTATTTTCCTATCTTCCTATAGACCTGTGGATCTATCAAACACACACACACACACACACACACACACACACACACACACACACACACACACACACACACACACAAACACTTCTTGTCAAAAGTTTGGAATAATAAAGAAGGGTCTTTTGCTCACCAAGGCTGCATATGTTTGATCAAAAATAAAGTAAAAACAGTAATATTGTGAAATATTATTGCCATTTAAAATAATTGTTTTCTATTTTAATATATTTTCAAATCTAATTTATTCCTGTGATCAAAGCTGTATTTTCAGCATCATTACCCCAGTCTTCAGTGTCACATGATCCTTCAGAAATCACTCTAATATGCTGATTCCTGTTCAAGTTATTATTTATAATGGCTCTTATTATTATCAATGTTGAAAGCAGTGTTTGCTGCTTTGTTTTTTTTCTGAAAACGATATACTTATTTACTGACTTTTATGGACTTTTTGGACATTTACAAGTGACGAGTAGCAGCAACGCGTGCTTTGTTTTAGAGAAATAACATTCACTTTTTTTTTTTCAGGTGGACACTTTACATTCTCTGTAAATGTCAATTGTGTTCTGGAACCAAAAGGCTTTCCAGAAAGAGCCCTTTGAGAGATATTTTTGTAGTAAAATGGGTGGAGATTGTGGTCTAATTGCTGGCGCGAAGGCTCTGTTCTCTGAAAACCTGTGGCCAGTGCCCTTTCTCAAATACCAGTGGCCTGAACGGTGGATGTGTGAGCGCAGTGCTGTTTCATGGTGTTGCATTGTAATTTCGGTTTAACCCTATTACAGTTCCATTTAGGGCCAAGGGCTGGGGAAACCAGTCAGGACTTGTTTTAAACTTAATTCGTATGTACACAGACCCAGGCCCAAGAGGTTAATGGCTAACAAATTAACCCCTCTGGCATTATCTTACAAATAGCCTGCAGCATATGATAACCTATAATCAATATCAGCAATTATATGTCAGGCAGAGGCTCGTGTCGCTGACCTGCCTTCCATGAAGGGACTCTCTGCGGAAAGAAGATCTCTCTCTGGTCATGCAAAGTGGCCTAATGATGTCATTACCAGGATTCGGTAAAGAGCAGGGGCATCTGGGACCACCTCTGTCTGTCCTTCGGTCTGCCCCTGTATTTCTTACTGTAGTTCTCATCCACTGCTTCATTTTATCATGTCTTTTTTATCATGCACATGCATGTGTTCTCTCTTTCATCCCTCGTCTAACATTCTAACGATGCAATATTTATTTCCTTATTTTTGAATCTTGTAACCTTTCCCTTTTTTCCAAATGTCAGTTTACACAGTAAATAGCCTACAGTAATATTCATTGGTTGTCTGAATGTTTTGGATCACTGTACAACAGGTGCACTTATGTATCTATTGTTCTCTTATTCATTATACTTTAAATATGCAGTCCCACTTTATATTAGGTGGCCTTAACTACTATGTACTTACATCAAAAAATAAGTATAATGTGCTTATTGTGTTCATATTGTATTGCAAAACACTTTTACTGATATTGAGGTGGGATACAGGTAAAGTTAGGGACAGGTGTGGTGGTGTGGGTAAGTTTAAGGGTAAAGTTAGGGACAGGTGTGAGGTGGGATACGGGTAAAGTTAGGGACAGGTGTGGTGGTGTGGGTCAGTTTAAGGGTAAAGTTAGGGACAGGTGTGGTGGTGTGGGTAAGTTTAAGGGTAAAGTTAGGGACAGGTGTGGTGGTGTGGGTCAGTTTAAGGGTAAAGTTAGGGACAGGTGTGGTGGTGTGGGTAAGTTTAAGGGTAAAGTTAGGGACGGGTGTGGTGGTGTGGGTAAGTTTAAGGGTAAAGTTAGGGTCAGGTGTGGTGGTGTGGGTCAGTTTAAGGGTAAAGTTAGGACAGGTGTGGTGGTGTGGGTCAGTTTAAGGGTAAAGTTAGGGACAGGTGTGGTGGTGTGGGTCAGTTTAAGGGTAAAGTTAGGGACAGGTGTGGTGGTGTGGGTCAGTTTAAGGGTAAAGTTAGGGACAGGTGTGGTGGTGGTGTGGGTCAGTTTAAGTGTAAAGTTAGGGACATGTGTGGTGGTGTGGGTCAGTTTAAGGGTAAAGTTAGGGACAGGTGTGGTGGTGTGGGTCAGTTTAAAGGGTAAAGTTAGGGACGGTGTGGTGGTGTGGGTCAGTTTAAGGGTAAAGTTAGGGACAGGTGTAGTGGTGTGGGTCAGTTTAAGGGTAAAGTTAGGGACAGGTGTGTTGGTGTGGGTAAGTTTAAGGGTAAAGTTAGGGACAGGTGTGGTGGTGTGGGTCAGTTTAAGGGTAAAGTTAGGGACAGGTGTGAGGTGGGATACGGGTAAAGTTAGGGACAGGTGTGGTGGTGTGGGTCAGTTTAAGGGTAAAGTTAGGGACAGGTGTGAGGTGGGATACGGGTAAAGTTAGGGACAGGTGTGGTGGTGGGATACGGGTAAAGTTAGGGACAGGTGTGGTGGTGTGTGTAAGTTTAAGGGTAAAGTTAGGGACAGGTGTGGTGGTGTGGGTCAGTTTAAGGGTAAAGTTAGGGACAGATGTGGTGGTGTGGGTAAGTTTAAGGGTAAAGTTAGGGACAGATGTGGTGGTGTGTGTAAGTTTAAGGGTAAAGTTAGGGACAGGTGTGGTGGTGTGGGTCAGTTTAAGGGTAAAGTTAGGGACGGGTGTGGTGGTGCGGGTCAGTTTAAGGGTAAAGTTAAGGACGGGTGTGGTGGTGTGGGTCAGTTTAATGGTAAAGTTAGGGACAGGTGTGGTGGTGTGGGTCAGTTTAAGGGTAAAGTTAGGGACAGGTGTGGTGGTGTGGGTCAGTTTAAGGGTAAAGTTAGGGACAGGTGTGGTGGTGTGGGTCAGTTTAAGGGTAAAGTTAGGGACAGGTGTGGTGGTGTGGGTAAGTTTAAGGGTAAAATTAGGGACAGGTGTGGTGGTGTGGGTCAGTTTAAGGGTAAAGTTAGGGACAGGTGTGGTGGTGTGGGTAAGTTTAAGGGTAGGGTTCGGTGTAAGTGAAGTGTAAACAGTGTAATTATAAATGTAACTACAGAAATTAATTACAGATGTTAATACGTGCAGGTAACTTTTAAAATGTAAGTACAATGTAAAAACATGTATGTGCACAATAAGTGCATTGTATCAAATGATTAATTAAAATGTTAGTGCATAGTAGTTAAGGCCACCTAATATATAGTGGGTCCAAATATGCTGTTTTACAAGACGTACAGATATAAAGCCCTAAAGCTTCACCATTTTAAATGTGTTTCCCTGTTATATGAAAATGAACTTCATGTTCATTATTAAAATGTATTTATTTATTTACAGATTAAACATTAATTTCTGTGCAATCAGACATGTAATAAGAGCAGCTTGTCATCCAAAAAAAATAAATAAATAAAATAAATAAATGTTTGTAGTAAATGGGTTGAGAATGATGGTGGTCTAAATGCGCTGGATGCGTTACAAATATATAATGATTTTAATCAGCTGATTAAAGGTGTCTTTAAACCGGGACAGCTTATTTCAAGAATCGGTTCATCAGCAACTGAGATGCTGGCCATGCAGGTGAAGGACATCAAAAAAAAAAAAAAAATAGCCAATGAATAAATTTAGATCTCTTACGGAAACCCGGTATATAATTTCACAGAGATGAACACCAGTGGGAATTGGACATCTTTACTGAGCATACATGGATCACCTTCACTCCAGAGTCATCTGGAAACGGACAGGTTTAGGAGTTCACAATCTGGACATGGGCATCATTCCCCAAACCTGGGAATAAATCGTCTGTGTTTTGCATGTAGTTTTACTGCGACTCGTCCAGCAACTTTTGATTAAGTTCCTCAAGTTTTTGTCGAGTTTCTGTGTCCAGGTTGTTTGCATGATTTGCATTACAAGCTCAGATTCGTTATTATGATTATTTTACATAATTATAATTAAACTTATTTTTGTATCCTCTCGGTATTACTCGTAAATACAGTCGTACGTTCTTGTAAAAAAATAATAATATGCACGAATCACATTTTAATGCATATGGAGCCCACTTATTTTAATCATTATTTCTGTATATAGGCTACTAATGTGTGAGTAATTGATATAGATAATTATAGGTATACATTATTTTAATTGTATTAATTTTGTATTAACCTGAACACTGTCGATGAGAGTCGTGTCATCTCATGCGGAGTGTGTTATGACTGCATGTGTGTGTGCCTGTGTGTAGCTCAACTGAAGTAATGTGATGTGTTAATATTTTAGCATAGCCTACATGTATATGTATGTAGAGAGGTTATAGCTTTATGATGAATGATCATTTCGATTAGCTTTCGATTCGTTTAGCATTTATCATAAGATAAAGTGAGAATTGCGTCGATTTATTTTTAATAATTTGACTGTTTTCTTTTTTTTTTATATATATATATATATATATATATATATATATATATATATATATATATATATATATATATATATATATATATATATATACAAGAAAAATTCCTGCTTCATTAGATGATTTGTATTAATAGTTTGCGTGTGTACTTACTGCTGCTAAAATACACGTCATTTGTTTTTCGTCTCTCTGAATATTTTAAACAAGAGCGTAATTGTAAATGTGGGCTTAGTTTGTCAGCCATGCTTATTTAATCCCACGAATCATTTTTAGTAAGGTTAGTTAACTGGTAAAACGTATAAGCATTTATATGATCTGTCCTTCAGATCTGTTTGTCCTGATAAGGAAAATAATTTTATTTTGGATTATTATATTTAAATAAAACATGATTTTTCGTCGTGGCTTCAAATGCTTAATATAAAGGCATCTTCTCTTTTGGCAACTTGGAGTGCACGCTTGTGCGTAAAGCGTCTCGTGTGTTGCCGGGCCTGATCGTCAACCCCCGGGACCTTGAACTTAACAGAAGCTTTCTGAAGAAATCAGCTGTTCAGTGTGCTGAGATGAAAGCCATATGCCCCTGAGTCATTCACCTCACTCAATGCATTGTGACAAATGGACACTGCTGAGGTCCAGTCTGACCTATTTTCTCCACAATAATTACACCGATGCCCCTTCACACGACACGTCTGAACATAAATAAATGCATCACACATTATTAACATGTTTGTTTTATATGTGTCTGTGCATGCACACACGCGAGTATTTGAAAACCAGAACCCATACAATACGCTCGTGGCAAAAATAAAGCCAAACAAAAAAAATCAGTGCAGTTAGTTGCTCCTCACACAATGTCAGTCGTCCACAGTAGCAGATTTATTGTCACCTTCACTAGATAACCCACTGTAATACTATTACCTGCTGTATATAAATCGAAACATATTTATTTATTTTTTTTGTAGTTTGTCCTCTGTGTCCTTGTGGTATTACATAGCCACGCTTAGATCACATGACACTTTTTCTTTCCTTCACGCATTTCCAAGGTATTTTGTTTGACAAATGTAATGTTTTCATCTTTTATTGCCGACCTATAGTTGAATGAATGCACCGATTAAGATCTCATAATTAATGTCAAATATAGCTGTGTATTATAAAGGAAAAATAGCGATAATGCTAATGAGATCATAATAATCTGATTAAACAGATGCACGCGTACATGTCACTAAATAAATTAAAATGACTCAAAATATTTAGTAGCCTATAACAAAAACAAACCAGCGAAACCAACCTCTTGTTATTGTCATTATTATTTAATTCCATTGTTCTTTTTTTATTTCTCTCTCTCTAGCTCTCTTCGTGAATAATAAGCAAACTAGTGGTTTTCTGTTGCATGCCTCTCTTCACATTCCTGAACAGGCTGCCAGTGGGTAATTAATCCGGCCAATTAAGCAACGATGAAGGCTAATTGCCCCTAATTGCTTTGGAGAGAATATGGCTAATTATCACAGGCTAATTGAAAGCTTTTATGTGGCAGGTTGTTGTGTATTCAAAGCAGCCGGCCCTTACAAGCTGCTCTCAGTGGTAAACACTATTCACATTCAAATGAGACTGAAACAAGCAGCCCTGCTATTAGTGTTAGTCGCTGCTGTATTAACCTGACGTGTGCTGAGCTGATTTGGTTAATTCTGTTGATGGCACAGTGCCCAGAATAGGGGAGAAGAGCCCATCTACAATCGCGGGACGACACACACACACACACGCGCGCGCGCGCCCTGCTATTCTCCCTTTACGTTCAAATAATTCAAAACAAAAACGTCATAGTAACACGTATGCTTCACCTTTTTTTAAAGTTCTAAAGGTTTTTAGATTTCGACTAAAACAGTTCCCCCTGGATCATTTTAAAATATCCCATGGCATATTTTAGAGATTTTTGGCGCACACAGCAGCATGGATGTCCGTGCACGCGCCAGTGTTCCAGCTGCTCAGCGCCGCACCTGTCTGTGAGATTGGCCTCTGCGCGCGCGCGCGCTCAGTGTTGGAGAGAGGCAGATCTGCTGGTCATGATTAGCGATGCGTGGCATACCCGTGACCCCCCCACGCCTCTCCCGCGGCACTCATCTGCGCTGTGCAATATTTGACCTAAAAAAGCATTGTATTGTCTTGACAGGCGGACGTACGTGACTCAAAAACGACACAATAAGAGACGAGAAGTGTTGTTTAAATATATAAAAGCGATATAACGCCTGCATCACGCGCGTCGTGGGTGTGTGTTGATGACGCGAGGCTCTGTTTTGTTAAAGGGAAAAAACCAAAAAAACCTTCGAATGCTATTTAAATATTTCAAACGTGTTTACGTAATGAAGTCGCCTGTTCTACATGATTTAAATGTCTGACATTTGTTTTATTTTATTTTATTTTGTGGCGCCTAAAAAATGTCTAGGCACATTTAAATGTTTTGTCTGCATTAATTCTGCATAAAACTTTATTGTCCCCTGATAATATCTCTAATCTATTCTCTGATTTATAACAAGTTAGTTTTAAATTATTCGTTTTTGAAAAAACAGAAATAAAAAAATAAATCAAATAAACAGAGAGGACAGCTTTAGGCCATGTCTGTATATCAGGATCATCAAGATATTTAAGAATTATTATTATTACTTTTTTAAAAAAAGTCAAAATGTCTTATTTAAAAATGATGAATAGTAAAAAAATGTTACCTTCAAAATTGAAACATATGCATGTGTATCATGTGTGGTCATATCAAAGGTCATTTCTTTTTTCTTATAACATTTTATGCTATTTTTGGAGATATAAAGAAAACAAATGAATTCCAATGATTATGAAAAAAAGAGAACAAGCCATTATTATTCATCAAACAGCTGAATATCAGAAATGCAGACATTCATGTCAGAGAAGGTGTCAATCGGATTTCAAATAAATCTATTTAAATGGACAATTATGTCAGAATAAAATATTGATTTGGCGATTTTTGGGCTGCTGATGGCTCTGGTCTGGAGGTGGGGGTAATGAAGGGTAATGCCGAGAGAAGCGTGGGCCTCCCGTTGAATAATCCTAAATGATAAAAGACTGAGTGAACATTTTCCTAGGGGCTCCAAGGTCAAGTCCACGACCCCTGACCCCTGAGAGAGCTCTGTCTGGAGAGGCGGGAGGAGCGTGTGCGCGTGTCTGTGCAAGAGGCAGGTTCCGATAAGCTCAGGGACCAGACTGCTGTCTGTCTGCCTGCCCGGCTCACTGTCCTGCACCCTGTACATCTCAGCTTGGCTTTAGCGTATACGCCATCTATTATTTATCAGACTTATTAAAAGTTATTTCTGAGCCGTCAGGTCTAGCCAGATGACCTGTGAAAGGAGGCCTCTAGAGTGTCCAGCTTTACTGATGAAGAGCTGCGGGAAAAAAAAAAAAAAAAATCAAAATGGACTTACTGGACTTGCTAAAACACATAGGTTAAAAACAAACAGAAAATACGCCTTCAATTATTCAGTGCAGCATGTGCTATAGGAGGCATAAGAACTGCTCAATATTTTACAAGAACAATGCCACAACCGGATGAATGTTTAATTACAGCCAGGTGCTGCTACTGGATGGGATGCAGAAAATAAAGATGTGCTTTCAGGGAACACAAGGGAAGAGTTTATGCACTTTCCAGCCATGATCATTGAGAATATTGCTTCTGTTAAAACTAACAGTCGACTGAATCACTCATAAACATCTTCAGCACCTGAGAATGTTTTCTTTTTCATCTAGAGATAAAAATGCAGATGAAATATTTATTATGTATATAATTATTTGGTAACACTTTACAATACGGTTTCATTAGTTAACATGAACTAATAATTAACAATACTTCTAAAGCATTTATTAATCTTAGTTCATGTTCATTTCAACACGTACTAATACATTATGGAAATCAAATGTTGAATGAACAAATGAACAACTGGATTTTTATTAGCTGACGCGTTTATTAGCAAAGATGAATAAATACTGTAACAAATGTTGCTCATTGTTAGTTCATGTTAGTTAACACATTAACTAAAGACCTTATTGTAAAGTGTTACCAGCTTCAATTGATTGCAACAAAATAAGAATGTGTACGTTTTAAAGGTAACGCTTTATTTTACAGTGTCTTTGTTACACACGTTACATGTAGTTACCATAGTAATTACTATAAATTGTGCTTAATTACATGCACTAACCTAAACCACACTCTAATCCTAAATACATTATTCTTCTTCTTATTATTACTTTGATGTATAATTACACTGTAACACAGACACCTTAAAATAAAGGGTTACACTGGTCTTTGTTACACTGTAGTGTAACAGTAACTGTTTTAAATGCAGTACTAACAATAAACAATACTTTTACAACATTTATTAATTTTGGTTGGTGTTAATTTCCACAAATACTAATACAGTTTTAACTTTAAGTTGCATGTATTAATACTTTTTTTTGTGTGTGTGTCTTGCAATAACAGTAAATTATGCATAATTGCATGCAACTAACCCTACACCGAAACTAACCCTGCAACATGCTATGTACTTATTACAGTAATTGTAATAACTAGGTAATAACTAGGTACTAACTCTGAACCTAAACTTAACCTTATCCCATGTAGTTTCCTCATATTACCTAGTATTTTCTTAAGTATACACTGTACTGTAAAATAAAGTGCAACCCCTGACAATATAGTAAGTACATGTTGTTAATTAATAGTACTCAGTACTTACATGTATAGATTACACTGTAACAAGGACACCTTAAATTTTAAGTTGTCATTGTTACAGTGTAATTATATATTTAAGTACTGAGTAATATTAATTAGCAACATGTACTAGGGTTAGGTTGAGGTATAGTTGCATGTAATTATGCATATGTTACTGTTATTACTATGGTAAGTACATGTAATATGTAACAAGGACACTGTCAAATAAAGTGTTACCAAATAAAGTGTAACCTAAATGTACATAAGCCAATATGAATTCTGTTACATAATGATTGTTCATTGTGCATTCATGATCTCTAACATATACAACCTTATTTTAATTTTGTAAATAATTCAAACACAATAAGGAAGCAATATTACAATTTTTCACTGCACACTGTTTTGGTGCCGAATGTCCCGCTCTCCTATGCAAAAACGTGAAAAACAGTCAATCTCGGCAACCTTTTCTGGCGTGATGTGATGTGTGCACACGGACCTCCCAGCTGTGTCCGGAGAAAGGGGGGTGTTGGAGAAAGGAGGGAGGGTCGCGGGGCCGGGCCTGAAAGGTCAGGAGGAGGCAGGAGACAGGCGGACCGGCTGGCTGCCGGGGCTTTGAACCTAACAGATGGTGAAGGTTAGGTGACGTCCCCTCGCCTGGCCTTTCCGCAGTAATTGAGGATAATTTGAGCACCCAAAGAGAGCAGGCCTGTCCACTGTCAGGCCGAGGGAAAGGAGGTGAGGTTAATATGAAAAAGATTTTGCATTACCATCGGCTTTGTGTGGCTAGCCGCGCTCTCTCCCTGGTCCCAGACCTAATCCTGGCCTCGGGCTGCGAGGATGAAGACTTGTCACCCTGGGTTGGAGTGTAACGCCACGCGCATGAATACATCTCTAGCTTGATGCTCCTCTCTGCTCCCCTATTAACCAGTGCTCTGCCAGCACTCATTACCAACTTGCACTCGGACAGCAGGCAGGTTTGTTTGGGAAGGCATTTGGGAAGGTTTTGGGGGGAGATCTGACAATACCACTTCTATGCAAGGACAAAAGAGTGAAGGCAAATATCTTGTGTTTCCCACTGTGAACATGCACCTCTCGTTGTGCCATAAACTGCCTAAGACACATTCAAGGCTTATGCTGAATAATGTGCATAATCTCGTCCTAATGCAAGGTAGTACATTTGATACGGTTCGTATTTTGCATGCTAATTCGGAATAATAGATTTATACTATATGCAGAACAGTTCAAGCTAATAATAAAGCTGTCAAATAATTATCATATTTGATAAGCACATTTCTAAGGCCTCTAAAATACCAACATGATCAATACTTTGCTGAAATCTGGAATCTGAGTGATATTTTATACTTTTTTAGCAAGTGAAAGGCCTTTTAGTATCATAGGATGTAGGTAACACTTTATTTTACAGTGTCCGTTACACATTTATTAGTTACTATAGTATGCATAATTACATGCAACTAACCCTAATCCAAACCTCAACTCTAACCTTAATTATATAGTAAGTACTTAATTGTATAATTACACTGTAACACGGACACCTTAAAATAATGTGTAACCAGTAAATGTAAGAGTAACTTTTATATTGTTAGTAATATTTCTAGATGAACACTTATTGCACTGAAGCACTTAGGTTTACCTGATTATCCATACATTTTTAGAAAAATCCAGTTAAAATGCAAATATCAAATATGATCCATCAGGCTTTTGAGGACCGTACTTGTTCATCTCTCAATCATCATTGTATTGCATGTTTTAAAACTGCAGAGCTTTGTTCATAAAACGAAAGATTTTAATATGACTGTACTAAGACATATTTTTGGGAGAAATAGAGTGACACCCTATACTTATATGCATTTTATATAAGTAGTATATTATAATAAATATCTAATTGATTTACATTACAAGCATTTCATCAACTATTTTGGTCATATAAATATCAGCAACTGCTACAAATTGCATATTTTTCCTCAGAAAAAAAAAGAGGTGTGAGTATAACCTCCATATTGTCCTTTATCATACTATATGAGCCATCAAATCCTGATGTATCAAATAAATAAATAAATGGGTAACACTTTATTTTACAGTGTCCGTGTTACACATTTTCACATGCAGTTACTATAGTAATAACAGCCAATTATAGTTACATGCAACCAAACCTCAACCCTGTTATATAGTAAGTGCATGTAGTTAATTACTGTTACTTAGTACTTGTATAATTACACTGTAACATGAAAGTGTAACCAGAAAATGTAAGAGTAACTTTTATATTGTTAGTAATATTTCTAGATTAACACTTATTGCACTGAAGCACTTAGGTTTACCTGGTTATCCATACATTTTCAGAAAAATCCAGTTAAAATATGAGTATCAAATATGACCCATCAGGCTTTTTGAGGAACGTTTCATCTATCATTGTATTGCATTGCATTATGTGTTTTAAAACTGCTTAGCTTTGTTCATAAAACTAAGCATTTTATTATCATTCTAAGACATAATTGGGAGAAATAGTGTGACAACTGATATTTAAATGCATTTTATGTAAGTTAATGATCTCATTGATTTACATTACAAGCTATCAGAATTTCATCTTATTTTTGGTCATATAAACATCATCAACTGCAACAAATCGCATATTTTTTTGCATTGGTATGAGCTCCATATTGTCTTTTATAATACTATGAGCCATAAAAGCCTGATGTATCAAATATGATACTCAGCAAAAACAAATATGGGAAACACTTTATTTTAAAGTGTCCTTGTTACACGTTACATGTCGTAACTAGTAATTGTTGTAAAATTGTTCTAACCCTAACCCTATAGTAAGTGCATGTAGTTAATTATTATTACTCAGTACTTAAATGTATAATTACACTGTAACAGGGACACCTTAAAATAAAAGTGCAGCTCAAATATGCTAACTTTTTCATTTAAATTTTCTGAAGATTCAATAAACTACTCTGTAAAAAAAAAGACTCTTATTTCACATGTCAGGCTTTACAGTTAAAAAACAAAGTCATGTCTCTTAAAATATTCCAATACACCATCTTTGTACAGAAATTCCTATCTTATTCATGCATAGCGTAAAATGCAGTTAAAGTATATCTGTGTTCCTTTTGAAGAATCTCGTCTATGATAAAGATCAGGGAGCCAAAATAACACGATGTTCCTCAAGCAGTACTCTGTCAGGGGTAACTGAGGGACCAATTCTAGCTGGAAAGTTTCCTCTTTGGTGTGATGAAGTCATTTACAACTATTGATCTGATAGTCAAACTGTGAGCGTTAACCTTAAGAGCCTTGGAGGCAGTTTGTGGGTAAGTGGAGGTGCCCCAGGGACCCCCTTATCAGTGGAAAGTCATCTTAGTAAGACACAATAGACAAAGATGTATTTTTAAAATGCTGGCATCGCTCAAACTCCTTTCATAACTCAGTCCATGCTAAAGCAAAATGCCAGATGCCACAGACTCCCAGGACTGCTATTAAATGCTGTGCTCCAAATCTAGTGAGCTGCCTATGCAGGGAGCATTTTAAGGAATCATACTTTATGTGTGCTCCTTTAACTTGCCTAAAGATAGGCAAGTTAATGCTGCCTGTCCCAGAATGCATTGTGACGATCTCAGAGAAAAATTAATAAACTCACATTTCACCCACTACATGTTCCAAATCAGTAACTTGAGAGGTTCCATGAGAAGGCAGCAGACTATGTAGACAACAGTATGTAGGCGCTAGGTTTCGATACAGAGCTAAAATGAAATATTTTCAGTGCACCAGTGTTTTAGTATGATGTACCTATCGTAATGGTAACACATTACAAAGAGGTCCGGTTAGTTATTGTTTTAACTAAACTTAACTAAAACTGACTCATAATGACAATTCATTTCTCACAGTATTTATTAATATTTTAAATATTAATGTTAGCTCAGGTCTGTTGAATAATGTTATCAGAGACAACTTTTAATTTGAATTAGTAAATGATGAAATAAACATTAACAAAGATTAATAAGTGTTTTAGAATTATTTTTCATTGTTAGTTAACTAATGTAGTTAACTAATGTTAACAAATGCAACCTAAAAGTCTTACCGAAATAACAATTGCACTGTGATCTGTGGCAGTAAAATATTTTCTTAAAGTATCCCTTATTAAAAAAAATATAATAATAATTATATTTATATATACATTAATATAAATATATACATACCATGGTCTGTCTGACTACTCGATTTTGATTGGCTGGAAGGTGTGCAATAAAACATTTAATGCACATGTAGTTCCAAGTCAGTTTAAAGGTGCGTTCACGACATGTCATAATTAAATAACAATTCTGAACTGTAAAAAGCCTTCACGTGTAATTACAGTGTGTAAACCATAGACATGGACGCACCTTCACTCTCTTCCATTGGTATAAGTGAAACCGCCAGTGTCCAAATATGGCGCTGACATCTTGGGTCTCGAGTCTGCGCAGTAGCAACTTGGCAATATCTTCCCGAAGTTCCCGGAGAAATGTCCGTTGGGCTGTCAATCACATCTGTCAATCATGATGTCACACCCCGTTTTTATATCATCAAATAACTAACTAAAACAAAACTTATGAAAAAAAAAAAATTTTTTAATTTTTTTTGGGCAGAGTGAATTTTGCATAGGCTACGTGCCTTGAACAATGCGATGCAAATACACTTTATCAAGTCGTGTCTTGTAGACTATGCATCTTGTACTTTGGTTAGACTTGGTTTAATCGGTAAAATGCATGATTAGACTAAATAATAATATAAACTTTATATATATATATATATATATATATATATATATATATATATATATATATATATATATATATATATATATATATATATATATATAAAACTAACACCATGACAGAAACCGTCTTTGGAAAAAATTTATCTGAAGTGTAATTTGATTAGTTTATCTATGTTCCATTAGATTACATGGAGGGGGCGGGGTTTATGAGCTATACTGCTTCCAACCACCTGGAGGCGATCGAGGCGCTTTAGCTTCACTTTTCAGGACTCGTGGGGCACGCTTGGTGTAAACTCATAATTTTCTGAGAGCTACGATTTGTAGATTTAAGGTGTGTTTGACTTGAAGCAGCCCTGTGCAGACCAAACGGTGTATGACATCAAAGTACCACGAAAGCAATTCAAAAGCATACAGTGCTTTATTTACAGTAATTACGACATGGCGTGAACCCAGCATAAGCACAACACACACAGACTTACATCACTCGAAGATCACGCTGCGCACACACAGAAGCATTCAGGAGCACAGAGCCGTAATGCTGCCCCGCGACTTTTATTAATAAAATAGCTTTGCTACTGAATCGATACACTATATTTCTCAGCAATGAGGGGTAACGTTGCTGGTTTTGTAGTAATTAAACTCACAGCTTCATTGTTAATATAGAGAAGCTAAACAGATGCAGGTAATTCACACATCTCTCTCTCAATAATTAATTTAAATAAATCCTATAATCCATTCAATCTTGACATCTAACGAAAATACCATCATTTTTACACTTCTGGTCAACAGCTTTAAGTTGCCAATGCTGGCAAATGACCATGGTATAAGCGGTATAATCCATGGCCAGCTGTGCGGTAAACATTTTGAATGCAGTGTGTATTATTTTTTATCGTAAGCATACACAGTTACACAGTTTTGACCTGTTCTGTGCTCAGATTCAGAGAAACAGGTTGAAAAAATTCTCAGTTTCACTTTTGCTGTACTTACTGCATTTTGCCTTTTAGGGAAGTCTGCAATGTTCATGACAGAAACATTTAGCGCAGACAGGTCAGGAGATCCCACAAAAAAAACTGGAGAATTGGTCACTATAGAATTACTAAATTACGAATTGGGCTGTAGAATTACTAATATATGGTCTAGCAGTGTTTATGTTACTTACGGGCCGAGCATCGGTCAGCTGTGCTTTAGCAGGAGTCTAGCTTTGCTTGGCTTTGTGTGTGTGTGGAGGTCTGTGATCCCAGCCTTCACCAGTGGGTCAGTGTGGCTCTCCCCTCAGGCGTTGTCTAGCTGCAGGCTCTCTTAATGGAGCATCTCTACTGTTTCCTCTAGAGCCTGGCCTGCCCTCCTCCCGGGTGTGCTCTAGGAACCTGGCCATTTAGAATGGCTCCGGTGCCATTGACCCCGTCTGTGAACACAGCCAGTGAGAGGGTCACTCAGCTCTGGGCTTCCCACTTCCTCTTTTAACCTGAAACACACCACCACACCTGTGTGTGTGTGCATGCCTGTATGTCCCGGATGCCTCTGCTGGCTGCTCCACTGATTTTTTATCTTTTTAAAGTCAGTTTTATCTAGCAATATTTTCAGAGCATTTGCACTGGTTTAAATTGGCACTGATTTTTAATTATTTTTTTTTATCATTGGGATTATGCATGGATTACCAGATTATGATACTTAAAAGTACTTGGCGAAGACATGCAGAAGGGTGTAAATATGTATTTTTAACAAAACAATTGGGCAGCATAATAGTGCTAGCTTCTAAAATTGCTAATGTTAGCTATTGGTAATGAGATTATAAACCCAGTTAATCACTAAAAGTGAGTTTGCCAATATCAATATCGTTAGCATGTGTCTAGAAAAGTGATGTTAGTCTACCTATAAACCACAAAACACAAAGTCAAATGTTGCTCTATCAAACATATTCATTTAAAGAAAGTGCCAACATACCTTCTGTCTGAATCCCTTGAGAAAAAGTTGCGGAAAAGTGGCAGGCGAAAATCTGGAGGTTTTCAGGTGAGCTTGTGGATCATGAAGACCAAACATCAGATGTATAATCCAAAATGTGAAATTATGGGTTATGCATTATGCACATAGTTGAGATAACTTTTTATGTGTTTTAATCTATTAATTAAAAACCACAAAGCAGAAAGCTTAGTTAAATCGATTTACATTAATGCAACACACACCCATGTTCACTGTGTTTTATTTAGTTAAATAAAACATATCAAAATGAATAAGACTTTCAGTAGATAAAGATTCAAAAATAAATAAATGCACATTCAAATAAATCTATAGCAGTCGGTTTTATTCTTAAAACAATAATTCAATGAAATCTACAGTAGTGGCCAATAGTATTTCTGGCCTAGGAAATTGACACATTCATCATTTATTCAAATAATAATAAAGCATAATGTGTAGTTGTTTTATTTTTGATAACATAATGAAACATGCTAAATTGTGTGGCCAGGCTATCATGAACACACGCAAATCATGCGCACAAATTATGAACACATGCAAAAGCAAAAGAGAACTAACAATATATTAATAACTGATTATGTTGTAGTCAATGTATGCTTTTTCCTGTGAGATTTTAGTTTTTCTATGCATTTTTTTTTCATAGTAAAATAAAACCTGTAGCTGTAGTTTACCCCTTTTTGCCAAATACATTTGGCAGATAAATACCTTAACCAAGTTTGTTTTGTTAAAAATATCAAATATTTTGCTCATATTTTGATGGTTTAATCAAACTTGCAGGGACAAATCATCAATTTTGGCCACTACTGTAAATGATCATTGCTTTGCTTGTGAGAAGCACGTTAGAAGTTGCAGACGTTATCATGCATGTGTTTTGTGTTGGAGGCTGAAGTTGTTCATAGGGGAGGGCCGGAGGTGCGGCTGGCTCTCTCTGTAATGATCCTCTTATTATTTCTCTTTTTCTCTTCAAATGGAGAAAAAGGGCATTCATCATTCTGTTGACCTGGGAGATCACAGCAGCCAACGCGCCTTTGAAAAGTAAAACTGAAGCTCGCTTTTAAATAAGATAAATAGTAAACAAATCCAGGCCAACCCTTTGAAAGGGCTTGCCAAGAGATTTACCTCGCCCTGTGGCAAATAATATTTCTTGAACTGGGTTTAAATTTCAAGTGTCTTGGGCTTAGAGAAACCTGCAACAAAAGAAAATGGGTCTCAGAACAGCAAATATTATCTGCTGCCGGGGCAAGATGTCAAGATTGCATTTTTGTTGTCTCAAATGTAAGAGCAGCGCTGGTGTTTGGCAAATCCCAGAATAAAACACGATTTATTGCTGTTTATTTGGCCGGAACGGTATGGCTGCTTTGCCACATTTTTGTGCAATGTACATGAGGGCTGTTTACCCTCTGTTTTTTTTTTTTTTTTTTTTTTTTGATAAACAGATGCCACTTTTCCCTTTTTATAGCTTACATAAAAAAAAACACATACATTTGTCTTTTCGCATTGCATACACACTATCTCTTATAGGCACTGATAGCATTACTCCTATATGATTTAAATCAAATTCAATTGCTACATTTACATTTGTTACTTATGTACACAATAACACCTTAAGCTAATGCAATATAACCCGTGCAGTTTGCAAATTGGAAGTCATTCTTGTATATTTACATTAGACTAGTTAGTTTCATGGCATTTATTCATCTTGTACCTCAGACATTGTTGATTCACATTACATTCATTTGTTGCTAATTCGATCTGATACAACCAAGCATTCATGTGCAGCATCTTGGAAGATAAAAGGAGACGATGTTGTGCACTCGTAGTTGTGTTGTGTACCTCGTGCATTTGAAGCCAATTACGATGATGACTGCAATAACTGTGTGTCTCGTAATAACAGTGCTTGGGCCTCAATAATCATTTTGTCCCTTGATCAGCCTCACAAGGGGCTAAGATGAAAGCACACACGATTATGAATTTGCCTTATCAAGGGTTTGTGCCTGACTTGCCATTTCGGCCCCCGAAAATGCAACAACCCAACTCACCTGACTCGACGTCGTGGCTTGTTGCTTTTCTTTTAAATAAAACATCAGAGGTCAAACTAGTTGAATAAGTCATCCACAGAAGAGAGTCGTGCTTAATTGAGGAGCGAATTGTCGGCCCGAACGAGTACTTGCACTCCCTTTGAACTGATTTGGTGTGTGTTTGGAGTAAACACTTGGTTCTGCCGGCAGCATTTCCTCTGCACACACTGCAGCGGGCCATCAAGAGGGAGGAGAGGCCGTTCCCTGGCCTTGCTATCATCATTATATTTTGATTTCTCCCCCCTCTTTCTTTAATCCCTCTGATGAAGTCTGGACAGGCACAGGCATGCTCTCACAGACAGCAATTTCAGCACACCATATGCGGCTCGCACGTCTGGCCTCGCGGGGAGACGAGAGGACAAGAGGAGAGGGGCCATGGTAGGAGCTCTGAAACACAGTATCGGCTTAGGGGAGATAGGGAGGACCGTAAGACACATGAAGTCAGAATTGGACCGAGGCGTTGGGTGTGGGGTGCGCTGTTTTCACAGCTTCTACACGCTTGTGATAACCCTTGATTCATTCGCTCGCCGCCGACCACCCCGTTACAGCTGTCCATCATGCCTCCCGTACCTCTATATCCCAAATTTACTGCCTCAATAACAACACCGGCGGACCGCCAGACGAATGATTAGACAGGGGGGCACGCACAGTATCTGCAGGTAAACAAATAAGGTACTCACACAAAATGGCGGACAGTCTTCTCCCACCCGCTGGTCTGCCGGGGATGCGGAGCCTGCACTCCAGTCACGTGACGCGAGTGTGCAACAGAGACGTATAGTGTGATGCCGGTGTGGCACCTAAATGTCTTCCCTTCATCCTCAGCCTGAGTCCTGCCCCTGAGGAAGATTTTGTAAGGAAGCTAACGCCTCCTCGAAAAAAAAGTATAAAAATAAAAACAAATTGAAAGATAAAAATATGATATCAAATGATGTATCAAACACTTTTTTTCCTGAGCTCTTTGCATTCTCTTGAAGGTCCTAAAGCATGACATGAAGGGAGGGGAAACAGCACAAAAATGGTAAAAAGCTACTGCACATGAGAGGAGGCACATACATATCCACTCCCATTCCACATATCTTGCTGAATGAGTGAAACTGGTGGAACTAGAATCTGACAACACTACTGTATTTTTGGCCAAATCAAAGTAAATTATTTGATCTGTGGGTGAGTCGAATTTTAGCAACCACTCAGCTCGGTTTAAGATACCTATGACCATCATTACTTTGCCAAGGTTTTACCGTACTGTTTTACTGTATTTCTGAAGTGATTTAAAACGATGTTGAGACTTGATGAGATGTTGATAATACGTACGCATAAATTATTGTTTGCTTGCTGATGAAGTCAAGTAAATATAGTATTGTTTGCCTGTTGAAATTATACGGTAAATATTACTATATAGTACTGTTTTCTTGCAGATAGTGTAAATGTTTTAATATTGCTTGCTTGAGGGGACTTGTTACCACAACTTAAATAAATGCATGGTTGCAAGTTAAAAGAGTTTGTAGAGTTCTGTTGACATAATAATGTTGATCATTACATCTTACAACTTAATATCGTCTGTAATTTAAACAAAAATTTCTGTGTTAATTGGCTGTGTTAATTGTTTTTATTAGGTTGTAATAACTTAATGAAATTGTCTTGATAACTTCGGAAACTGGGCAGTGGATTTCTAGTGGATTCCAGCATGCTTTGCATAGGACTGGATAAGGAGAATAAATGTTGAAATTAAGTGTTCATTTATTTGTTTTTAGTGAAGGGAAACAATGACTGCACTAATGCCAGTGACAAGTAATATCTTATCTGTTTATTAAATATACATGTTAAATAAGTTATGTTAGCATGTGCTATGTTAGCTGTTGATTGGAACTGAAATAGATCAGATGAATTGGTTCCAGGGCTACAACTGTGGTAGTTGTCTGGTAGTACTTCAACTTAAAAATGTGTGTTTATGCTACAAATGATTAAGTTCCTCTAACTCAATGTAGTTTGTTGGTTGAACGTAAATTCACTCAAAGTTGTCATAACTCAAAAATGTATGCAAACTGTTGTGCTAATTTTTATTATTGAGCCAACAGATTATTTTTTGAGTGCATTTAGCCCAGCACACAGCATTGTTTTGGATGTTTCGTAAGTTCCGTCTCAAAATAGGCAATAAAAAGCCGTCATAAAAGCCGGCCAATCAGGTTGTGAATGTATCCCAGTGCCTTTAGGTTCGGTATATTTTGGTTTGGCGAAAAAATGCCAATCTGAACGCTAAGCAGAAGTGATTTTTATTTTTTTTGTGGTCTGGACAAAACAAACCAAGCGAACCGAACTACATGTGTGAACACAAAGTCTCTACTTTTAATGAAGATGACTGTGTGTTGAGCTTCAGGATGCAAAGCCAAATTTCGATTTCAATTTCATTTGCGGTAGTTTGCACATCGGTTTGCTGAAGTGATGCTCTGCAACTCAGGCCATATTTGTGGTGGATGCGATGCGTGTTGCAACAGTGGGAGCCGACAGCCTATAACAGCCTCACACGTTTATATATTTATTTTTTACCATTTCAGGAGGAGTAAAATTTATATGTGGCTTCAACAACCAGATGCATTTACTTGTACAGTTTCATTTGGAATGCGTCTCAAACCATCGAATTTAAATCCGTTTCAAAAGCATTTCGAAAGGCATTTACTGGTCTTTAGCTATCCAATCAGACAAAAAGCATGAAGTGATCATGTGTAAACAGGCTCTAAATAACCTAAATAATAGAGGCCTCCGCATTTCAGAAGTTCACAATGCCACTGATTTTTGAATGATACTAATAGTGTATTGTTTGTGAATTGCAAATCTGAATATTATATATCTAAAGATTCTAAATCATGGACTTCAGCATTCGTTTCATATTTCTATGATTGTGTCAAGATTGGGCACAGTATTCTCAAGAGGAGAGGGAATACCATAAAGCCGGGATGGTTTTGGTTGGGGAGAAAGTAAAATAATTCAATTTTGCTCAATAGACCTTGCTCAGTTACATGCAAGGAGAGATCCATAATCCCGTATGTTCTCTATCTGCCTGCATTTCTAGTTTGCACGCTGCTGACCAAGCAGCCTGCTCTTTAAACCATATGCCTGCTTCCCATATACATAATAAATCCATTGCGTCCAAAAGCTTCGGTTTGGCTGCTGGGTGATATATGAATTTACCTCAGGAGCAATGTTCTTCATTTGTACCCCTCTCTCTGGCCCGGGAGGAACAGAAGAGAAGGTTACATTTAAACAGTGATTGGGGAGTATATAATTAAGGCTTGGAAGGGCAGCTCAGTCTTTTAGGTGTGAATTTAGGTGTGAAAAAAGGGAATGAGAATGACTCTGTCTATTAGATGCTCTAAAGTGAAGCAACTGTGCAAGACTGGATCGCACTCTCGGGATTTCGGCTGCGCCCTGTGAAAAACATCTTCTGTTCGGAGAGGTTTTAGTAAAAGGGGTGAAAAAACTGAGGTGTGTGTGTGTGTGTGTGGTTAATAGAGCTTATTCTGTGATTTTGCTAGATGTCTTTTGTAGATTATTGCTAGTCATCCCTGGAACTCAACACAAATATCTCTAAATATAAATGAAGCGTACAATTACAGGTTCGGGTTAGTGCCTGAGATGTGAAATAAATGTATGCTATCGAAAAGATGTTCTCTTGTTTTACGTGGCCTAAATGAATGCAGAAAAGAAAGAAAGAAAAAAACCTACATATTCACTTTCTTCTTCGGTTCCTCCTAAACAGTCAGCCCATCACTCAGGGAAAGTATTATTTCCCGTGTGAAATGTGGTTGGGCAGTGGAGGGGACTTCTTTAATGGTACGTGGAGCAAGCTTAAATGTCTTTCAGATGACAGGGATAGAGCATGCTGGGAGATTGATGACATTTATGGGCACACACACCTATGCAGTCCTGCCCCCAGCAGGCCCTCATCGGACCCACATCACCAGCACATTAGGCAGAGGGAAATGTTAAATGCATGTGGGGAAGGAGATGGGAGAGAGGAAAAGAAAGAAAGAAAGAAAGAAAGAAAGAAAGAAAGAAAGAAAGAAAGAAAGAAAGAAAGAAAGAAAGAAAGAAAGAAAGAAAGAAAGAAAGAAAGAAAGAAAGAAAGAAAGAAAGAAAGAAAGAAAGAAAAGACATTTTGCTTTTGACTTTTAATCTTACGGTTACACTTTTAAAAATAAAGGTTCTTTAGTGGCATCACACACACACACACACACACACACACACACACACACACACACACACACACACACACACACACACACACACACACACACACACACAAACAAACTTTAATATGATCTAGCATTACTAAAGAGAACATAAAGTGTTGAAATACCTACAGGAACGACAATTAACCTAGCAAGCCTGCATATTATCTGCCTATTTTAAAGTCAATTTGAAATCAAAATTGACCCTATTTACTTTGTTAGCACATATTAAAGGTCTTAGGGTGAACAATTAATCAGTGTAATACGTTAATACACAGAAAAAAATTGTTTGTCGCAGTAACTTCCGGTCTGGAAACGGTGTTCCTTCTCAGACGATGTCAGTTTTTGACGGCTTAGGTATGAATATCCTTAACCACTCCCCTCCAACCGTTAGTCTGCTATGAGCGAGAGATGGAGAGGAGGAGTGCTGAAGTAAAACCCTGCCCTCTATTCAATATTCAGTTTCACTTGGAAATACGTCACAGCACTGAAGAAAACTCACTTGCTACTTCCGGTTCACTAGGACTTTAAATGCAAAAAAGATTTTTGGGACACTTAAATGATCACATTTAACATCGAATGGACGTTGCAAACATAAATACAATTTTATACAAATTGATGGACTGTAGTATTAAACTAATGTGCAAAATAATTTCCCATTGACACTTAGGCCGCGTGTCCACAGAGCATTTGAGAGCATTTTGGCAGGGCAGCGCTTTTTTTGGTTTTTTTCCAGTTTTGCTTGTTATTATACGGAATATCCGCGGAAGTGTTACTAGTATTTAATTTCACAGATAGTTTGTTTGTATATTGATTCTATATAAAATTGCCGATACAGTGTAAAGTATTTGCTCTGGCTCTTGTTTTAAATTATTTTGTTCCGTTATTATGCTGCTTGTTTTCATCTGTTGATATTGTACAGTACAAGCAGAATGTGGCAGTTGGTCGGTGTTGTATTTGTCCCGCCCCTCCTCCACTGTGATTGGACGGCTGGGTGAAAACTGACAGTGATGAGCAATTGAAAACAATAGAATACGCCAGCCAGCTGCGTGAAAAAACGCTTTGGTGGACACACGGCCTTATGTTGTACATGTATATGTGTGTAATGATAAAGGTGCAGTAAGCACATTTTTCTGTTGAAAGTGCTCTCATGATGGGGAGGATATTGAGCCAATCAGCAGTAGGGGGCGTGTCCACTCATAATGGAGGAGGAGAGAGAGTAAGCAAGAGGGAGATTTGAAGAAGGACTGTAGAAAGAGAGATGGCTGAGAGACATTACAAAAAAGAAAAGGAAAAGCTCACAGCGTACTCAGCTTTCAAAAATGACAAAACGAAAGAGACAATGGAATTGATGCTGCTATGCAATGGAGGAAGGTTCGTGGAGCTATGGCAACAATACGGCCACCTTTATTAAGTTTCCTTGAGTGATTACCATGACAGAGTGAAAAAAGATAAACGCTGGCGAACGATAGCGAAGGCACATCAGCAACCTGGTGAGTGCTGGAGTGGCTTAGCATTACGCTAGTACAACCTTTGTTTTTTTACGCTCTTGTTGCCGGAAGTCAGTCGCTAGTTTCGCCTTTTCTATGACATCACGCAAGTTGTTAAAGATGGCAAGCAAAGATTAGTCGAGAACCAACGTGTAGTCTATGTTTCTTGTCCGTGACACAACAAGAATTTATGAATCAAAATAGCATAATCTGACACAGTCACTATTGTAACAGACAAAAATATCATGTAGTCTGAACGTGGCATAACAAACTCTATGTTTCTCAGAAATCACTTACTGTACCTTTAATGCTCTGGCAACAAAAATCTTTCAGCTTTGAGTGAGAAAGAAGAAGAAAGAGAGCGAAAGAGAGGGGGAAGTTGATAGGCTCATCAGGCTCTTCTGTGACCATTTGCGGCATCTCGCTATTACCGTGAATTCAGTCGCAGCATCTCGTCTCTGAGCTCACAGCACACAAGCTCATGTTTTTTTGTTAAGCCTAATGCAATTTATAATGTGCTCAAATATTATTTGTAAGATCGCTCAAATATTTGTTTTCTCTGATTTACTCAAACGCAAGCTTTAAAAACAATCTGTACTTTCGTTTTATTAATGCTAGCTTGTATTTGCACTTTTTTAAAGAGAAGTTTGATTTTAGTAAGGTTATATCTTTCTGCTTCTCAGAATGATTCAATCTTTATTTTATCTCTGATACAGATAATATTATTTTAGAACCATTTCAAAACGTGCACTTGACTTTGGGAATCCCGCACAGATTCAAAGGAGACATCTGTTTGTGTGTGTGTGTGTGTTTGTGTGTGTGAGCAACGAGAAATGGTAAGTGTGCACAGCAGATGCTTCTATACATTTGTATGGGTGAGTGTGGTCCCTTGCCCCGGCTAGACTTGACCTCTGACCCCCAGCTTTCAGCCAAGCATTGTCACAGAGAAGGTCAAGGCCACTGCACACATGTTCTGTCCAGACTCACTGGAAGTCCAGAGCAGAGAGGGAATTATAAAGACCCGGACAATTTGAACGTTTTCTGTATGGGTTCACGGTTCAGAATATAGAGGTCTTTAATAGTTTTTTCATGTGGACAGTTCAAGACTGGAATTTTCTCCTGTGAAATTGCTTTTTTGTTATGCTAACAATTTGCTGTCATTGTTTTGTCAGAGGACAACTTATTTAAGAATAATATATTGAAAACACCTAATACAGGTTTCTAGTTGCTCAACTGTCTCAGGTCTTCTTTGTCACATCTTCCTCTTTATGATGCGCCAAATGTTTTCTATGGGTGAAAGATCTGGACTGCAGGCTGGCCATTTCAGTACCCGGATCCTTCTTCTACGCAGCCATGATGTTGTAATTGATGCAGTATGTGGTCTGGCATTGTCATGTTGGAAAATGCAAGGTCTTCCCTGAAAGAGACGACGTCTGGATGGGAGCATATGTTGTTCTAGAACTTGGATATACCTTTCAGCATTGATGGTGCCTTTCCAGATGTGTAAGCTGCCCATGCCACACGCACTCATGCAACCCCATCCCATCAGAGATGCAGGCTTCTGAACTGAGCGCTGAGAACAACTTGGGTTGTCCTTGTCCTCTTTAGTCCGGATGACATGGCGTCCCAGTTTTCCAAAAAGAACTTCAAATTTTGATTGGTCTGACCACAGAACAGTTTTCCACTTTGCCACAGTCCATTTTAAATGAGCCTTGGCCCAGAGAAAACGCCTGCGCTTCTGGATCATGTTTAGATATGGCTTCTTTTTTGACCTATAGAGTTTTAGCCAGCAACGGCGAATCGCACGGTGGATTGTGTTCACTGACAACCCATGTTGTGATTTCCATTACAGTAGCATTCCTGTATGTGATCCAGTGCCGTCTAAGGGCCCGAAGATCACGGGCATCCAGTATGGTTTTCCGGCCTTGACCCTTACGCACAGAGATTGTTCCAGATTCTCTGAATCTTTGGATGATATTATGCACTGTAGATGACTTCAAACTCTTTGCAGTTTTTCTCTGAGAAACTCCTTTCTGATATTGCTCCACTATGTTTGGCCGCAGCATTGGGGGAATTGGTGATCCTCTGCCCATCTTGACTTCTGAGAGACACTACCACTCTGAGAGGCTCTTTTTATACCCAATCATGTCGCCAATTGACCTAATAAGTTGCAAATTGGTCCTCCAGCTGTTCCTTATATGTACATTTAACTTTTCCGGCCTCTTATTGCTACCTGTCCCAACTTTTTTGGAATGTGTAGCTCTCATCCAAATCCAAAATAAGCCAATATTTGGCATGACATTTCAAAATGTCTCACTTTCAACATTTGATATGTTATCTATATTCTATTGTGAATAAAACATATGTTTATGAAATTTGTAAATTGTTGCATTCCTTTTTTATTCACAATTTACAGTGTCAGTGCAGTACAGTACAGTGTCCCAACTTTCTTGGAATCGGGTTCAGTATATATGTGTATATATATATATATATATATATATATATATATATATATATATATATATATATATATATATATATATATATATATATATATATACATATATAAAGTTTATATTATTATTTAGTCTAATCATGCATTTTACCGATTAAACCAAGTCTAACCAAAGTACAAGATGCATAGTCTACAAGACACGACTTGATAAAGTGTATTTGCATCGCATTGTTCAAGGCACGTAGCCTATGCAAAATTCACTCCGCCCAAATTAAGGTGACCAGGGGCATGTTCAGGCTCAAACCGGTGCGCAACATTTTGCTACGGTTTCCGGGTTGAACGTCATGTTTCCTGGAAACGGTGTGCAATGGGTTTGAGATACGTTTTCTCTTGTTTGATGGGTGTGTCAAAAATGTCAGCCCAATCAGCAGCAACATATATATAAACCGTGCGGTGTTAAAGAGACAGCTCGCACAATGGGTCCATAAAAATACTATACATATATTTTGCTATTGTATTGTGGAGTGACACTTTCATAAACTTCTATATACTCCTCTGATTATGTAATGGTAAATATTACAATATCATAGCACAACAGTGATCAGCAATAATGATAAGCCTATACTCACAATAAAAATGATAAGGTCATATAGATCATAAAATGGGAGGCAAATGTTGGATCACAATAATTAGGGATCACAGTTTCCACAAATCCCATAACATCGAACGTATTTTGCAGTATTAAACATGTATTTATAGCTACCTATTTCATCAGGCTCTGAAAATTCTTCAAAAAGAACACAAAGAATGGCCTTCTCAGCGGCAACTCTTGCGTCATCAGAACAGCGTGTTCAACGCACCACCGTTTCCGTTTAAAAAACGTTTTACAACGTTTTGTCGGGGCTGAACGCAGCCCTGGGCACACTACGTGTTTAATACTGCAAAATACACTCAATGTTACAGTCACTGCACTTTCCGTCCAGAATAAAAGAGAACATCCCAATCGAGTGGAGGGATTTGTGGAAACTGTGATCCCTAATTATTGTGATCCAACATTTGCCTCGCATTTTAGGATGAAAAGACAAACACTTCAGATGAAGGATAATCCACTTCCTAACCTCCAAGACTGTGTTATGATCCATTTTTATTGTGAGTATTAGGCTTATCATTATTGCTGATCACTGTTGTGCTATGATATTGTAATATTTACCATTATATAATCAGAGAAATATAGAAAAGTTTATGAAAGTGTCACTCCACAATACAATAGCAAAATATATAAATATGTATAGTATTTTTATGGACCCATTGCGCGAGCTGTCTCTTTAACACCGCACGGTTTATATATATGTTGCTGCTGATTGGGCTGACATTTTTGACACACCAACAAAACAAGAGAAAACATATCTCAAACCCATTGCACATCGTTTCCAGAAACATGACGTTCAACCCGGAAACCGTAGCAAAACGTTGCACACCGGTTTGAGCCTGAACGTGCCCCTGATTTCTGAAATGGAAACTAGGGACATTTGAGTGGTCAAAATATCACTAAAATCGAATTTGTTATTATTAATTAAAAAAACAGGGACAATATATATTTTTAATGTTTTTGGTTATTGTTGTTGTGGGCTCCTATATTATTATTAATGATAATAATTATTATGATTTAGTTTGATTGTTAGGATTTTTGGTCTGGATTTAATACAATTCAACGCAAATAAATAAATAAATAAATAAATAAATAAATAAATAAATAAAATACATTAAAAAAAATAAAATAATAGTAACCATTGTAAATAGCAAGCAGTTCAAAACAATATTATAACATGACTTAACAAAAACACATTACAAAAATAAAACAACATAAATAAAACTATTTAACAAATATTTTAACATTTTACAATTTTTATTTTTATTTTTTACTTCAAATGTTTTGTTACGTTTGTGCTTGAAATACTATCCTTAATTGGTCTTGTTATTTTGCATTTTAGGCTTATTTTAAGCAGAAAGTATGTGTATTCTGCACATGCATTTGTTGCAGGTGTACTTGTTTAGGTTTTTATAGTTCAGATGTGTGGTAATCACTGCTTTGTGACTGCGGGACTTTTGGGGACAAAACAATCCCGCACTCTGTTGAGGCTCTGTAATACAGCACATAAAAAAAAAGTATTACTTTAATTTAACATGAATAGTTAGTATGTTACTACCTTGAAAGCGATAACGATGTTTCTTTTGATATTTGACGATAATGGCGCTCTGCTCTCGGTGCGACCAACTAGAGTCAGCGCCATCTGCTGGTGAAAATGATCACTATACGATTTCTCCTATAACCAGCAGCTGCTGTATGTTGGGTTTTTTTGTGTGTGTGCAATACATCTGCGGGTTGTTTGGAACTAGCTGTAAAATGGGGACATTTCCACAAACACCAAAAACCGACTGGTCACCCTAGCCCAAATGGAATTAGGCTACGTAAACATAGGCCTACGGAAGTTCGGATGCCCGCAATCCTCACGTGAGTAAGTTAGCTAGATACACGTCAGTATCTATTTTCATATTAAGTGAACCCTCGAGCCTCGAAATGATAACTTATTGGTTTTAAAAGTGTAACGCGGTTTACAAACGTAACGCGTCATATAACAGTTGTTCGCCTTTCACATAGGACAGTTGTGAAGCAACTTTATTGTCTAGAGATCTCACGTGACGGCATTATTATTACATAATGTATATTTGCATAGCATAGGCATAGCGCAGGAAGGGAAAATGCACATTTACCGGTTCAAGTGTAAAAAAAAAAAAAAAAAAGTTCGTAGCTACATCTGCAAATTCTGTTTAACGTTATGAAGGCATATTGTGTGTATGGTAGGCATAAGGTATACTGTATGTCAGGTGTCAGAAGTCATAACCCTGACTGTCAGTTATTTTATGATTACATATAGTAGCAGCAACATTCTGTATGTTACTAGATTTAGGATAAAAATGAAAGGAAAATGAAAGAAAATAAAAAAATAATACAGTGTATATGTACAAGTGGGCCTATATAAGTAAAAAGTTGAAAAACATTAAATACGACATCATTGCTTTAAACAAAATCATCAAAAATATAAAACTGGCATAATAAACAACCATGCAGCATAAGAAAGTATTTTCCCCCCAAAGTGTACTCAAAGGATAATGCAAATGGCTTCCCCTCCTGTAATTCACCAGTGTATAAATGTTGTCATTTTGTCACATAAAAAGATTGTTAACATCAAAAAGTGCTCCAGCAATATGCTGTCTTTTGTGTCTGAACGCATCAATCACCCTTATGACACACACTGTACACAAAATTGCAGGCTGCGACTAGTCTGTCTATATTTGCAGATGTCAACAATTGTTTACCAAGAATGTTTTTCAGTAAATCAACAAAAATTAGGCAACTGTAAAAAAATCAGCAGTGAAAAGCCTCAAGCCTCATCCTCCTTCTCCGTACATTTCATCTATCTCCAAAAAAAAAAACAAGAAGCATATTGCTTTCTTACAGTAATACTTGCTGTAAGGTAATAGGCTGCATCCTATATGTTTGCGGTAACGTTGCAGAGGCTTTGGGATTTTGTCACTGATCAAAGTACTACTCCTCCTGTACGTTAATAAAGGCTTTTTTTGTGCAAGCTTGATTAGCTGTAATGTGCCTGTCGGCTTGTCCATGTCTGACATGATCGTAAGATGTACAAGGCAAGAGGGGGTGTAGAGAGTGTTGTATTTCAACATTGCTGCCTTTTAAGGGCGCTGGGGCTAGATTTGTATTGATTCGAATTTGATAATGATTCTATTTGCTCTATTAAATTTGTATATATTCAAGGGCTCAGTTACACCCAGCTAGAGGAAAAAAAGGACAAGAAGAAAAACAAATTAGTGTGTGAGGGTGGATTAAGTTGCATGTAATCTTAGAGGAGGGCCATTGGTTAGCATTATAGGAAGTGTCCGTTAAGTTACTAAGAACCAGACACAAAGGCTCGGTGGAAGTGTGTGTGCTGTGGCTATTATTTCGTGTGTGACCACATGGATTTCAGTAAGCCTTTTTTATTTGTCCTTGTCACACCTATTTCCACGCTCATTTGTACGAGTTCCAGCATATTTGCACACTTGTAGTTGAGGGTCTGGTTGTGTCAGAAGGCCAGTGGGTCACCTGTTATTAACAGACTTGGCACTTGTCTGTACCTCATTCATGGTAGTCAGTGGGCCTGCCAATACCTGTCCACCTCCATCAGCTATAGACAGAGGTCATTGTCAGGCTGTGACACAGACCTCTGGGATTGAGCAGTAACACTGGCCGACCCCTGACCGCTCGGGTCAATGGTCCTCCGGCCGGTACGAACGGCTCTCCTCTCTCACAATCTTCGACATATGTCAGCAGCCTCTCAAGTCCGAACGTGCTTCACGCAAATGACAGATTATCACCAGAGGACAGTGTGAAGATTCCCACCAGTGAAGTTCCACACTTTTTTGGGCTGTAATATTGGGTTTTTATTCTCTCTCCCTCAGTCTCTCCCTATCTTTTATGTGTGTGTATATGTGACCCTGGACCACAAAACTAGTCATAGTCAAGGGTACATTTTTTGAAATTGAGATTTATACATCATCTGAAATAAATAAGCTTTCCATTGATGTATGGTTTGTTACAACTATTTGAAAATCTGGAATCTGAGGGTGCAAAAAAAATCTAAATATTCAGAAAATCGCCAATCGAAGTTGTCCAAATGAAGTCCTTAGCAATGCATATTACTACTAATAATTCATTTATTTATTTACGGTAGGAAATTTACAAAATATCTTCATGGAACATGATCTTTACTTAATATCATTTTGACCCATACAATGCATTGTTGGCTATTGCCACAAATATACCCATGCGACTTATCACTGGATTTGTGGTCCAGGGTCACATATATATAAATGGAAGCATTTATAGTACCAGTCAAAATTTGGACACGCTTTACTGAATTTGTTTCTAATGATCATAAAGGCCACTTGATCCACAGATGTATGCACATTTTTTTATTTTATTTTTACAAACCTAAAATTTGTATACTTTTTTGTTGTTGTTGAGTAGTAAACAAAAAGCAGCCAGTGTCCAGCATGGATAAGCGAAAACTACCCTTAAAAATTTCAAATTATAGAAATATATTCTTTGTATTAATTTTTTTTTCATGATTTCAATTTTCTTTTCTTTTTCTTTCCCCCTCAATGTTGGTCGCACCACGTCTTGGCGGTCAGAAGCAGTTTTGTTAAAACGTTTTTCTAATAAATGATAATTAAAGCATAATGCCAAACTATTTGTTTAAGAATGCTGAAAAAAAAGGTTGGTGTAGGATTTACTTTGAAACAATTTTCACTCTGGAATTGCTTGCAAATTTCAAAGAACAATTAACAAAGGAGTTAAACATTGAATTCAACTGAACTTTTTGAAGTACAAAGACTGAAATTCTCCGACGGTTTATTTACAACTTCAAAAACTTAATTCTTTTAATGAGGTTTAGTCACGAGAAGCTCAGATTGTGCAGAGCTGCAATCTAGACTTTAATGAAGCTCGAATATAAGAGCTTTGTTTGAACAATTTTATAGTTCACTAGATAAATCCCATATTTCTATTGTCATTTTATAGTTTTCAAAGTTATATTAGTTTCCACATTTTAGAATAATAGTAATAATAAAGAATGAGTAGATGTGTCTAAACCTTTAACTGCTACTATTTAAAAAAACTTTAACATTTTGTATTTCACACCCGCAAAGAAAATATAGCCTAATCCATGCATAATTGATTAGCTGTGTGATTGCATGAGTTTAGTGTCCTTTTTCTGTGGTGGGAGAGAGAGCTCAGGGGGCTGTTTAGTGTAATAGGATGCTGATATTTTAATTCTGATCTGTAAGAAGAATGGCACGTATTTGTGTCACTTCCTCTTCTCGAGAATGTTTGACCACACCACTCAAATCGCTCTAATTAAGCATGGTGGCCCAAGGTTAAGCTGGCTTTAATTGCCTGTCATTTCGATAAACATAGAATTCGTTTTTCTCACGTTCCAGTTTGAGAAACAAGTTATTTGCAGTGTTATGTGAGATTGTGTATGACTTAGAAATCAAATTGGAGTGATGCTGTTTGTGTGTGTACGTGTGTGCGCGAGGGTGATCATGCATGTCATAATGAACTCTTGAACCCGTGACCCAGACAGAAAAGCCTGAAGTGTGTGAATTGCTGTCAAAAACAGCAGCTAATGACTTAAATGCTCTAAATAGTGCACAACACTTATCACATGGATAATAGCATCTAGCATCTCTCTTAGGGTTGATGACTGAATCTGTCATGTATCCTGTTGTTGCATGCATATACTACAGAGCCCCTAAAGGGACATGGTGAAAAAAAAAGATTAGATGACAGGAAAAATTTGGCAATTATGGAAAGCTTTGTTTTGACTTTTATTCAGTCTTGATATTAGGAATTACATTTCCACTAGTAAAAACTATAATTCTTGATATCTGTAATTATATTCAATTAAATGTCACCATAGGCTGCCATTCAGATTCAGTTGTTGATATCAAGAATTGATTTCATAATAAATTCCTTATTTCACATATCAGAAATTCAATCAATAACTCAATTTCACTAGTTGAAATGCCAATTCTTGATATCTGTAAATGTATTTCAACTATGGCAAGCCGGTTTGATATCAACTCAATTTTTACTAGTAAAAATGCTCATTCTTGATATCAACAATTGAATTTCAACTATATCAGTAATTGTATTTCCACTAGTTCACTATTTTCACCATAGGCTGCCATTCATGCAATTCTTGATATCAACAATTGAATTGCTACTAGTAAAAATGTTCATTTTTGATATCAACAATTAAATTGCCACTAGTGACAATGCTAATTTCTGATATCATGAATGTGATTGTTACTAGTAAGAAAGCCATTTTAGATATCTGAAATTATATTGATATCAAGAATTGAATTTGAATGGCAGCCTATGGTGAAAATAGTGAACTAGTGAAAATCCGATTTACTGATATCAATGATTAGAGTTTTTACTAGTTGAAATTCAATTGTTGATACCAAGAATTAGCATTTGAAAGGCTTGCCATATTTCAGCGTGTTACATTTGTTATTTCTGATAACTCCTGATTTCTAAAATGGCTTTCTTACTAGTAAAAATCACATTCATGATATCAGAAATTAACATTGTCACTTGTGACAATCACATTTTTAATATTAAAAATGAAAATTTTTACTAGTAGCAATTCAATTGTTGATATCAAGAATAGACATTTGCACTAGTAACCATGTTATTATTGATATCAAAAATGATGATTTTACTAGTAAGAATTATATTTCTGATATGTGAAATTGGAATTTCAACTAGTAACTAAAATCAATTGATATCAACAATTGAATTTGAATGGCAGTATGGTGACATTTAACTAGCAAAAAGTAAAACGTAGAAATCTAGTTCCTGATATCAAGAATTAGCATTTTAACTAGTGAAAATTAAATTATTGATATCACAGAATCATATCCTGCGAATGATTAAAAGTTAAAACGGCTTTTGTGTTTACTCGCAAATGTTTTGCATTCCCCTGAGAAACTTTGCATTGACTCACAACGAATGCAAGCGTTTTTGTGAGGGAAGGCAAAGGTTTTGCGAGAGCGAACGCAAAAGTTTCTTGTGGGAACGCAAAACATTTGCGAGAGAACGCAAAAGCATTGACTAATTATTTTCCATCCCATCTCATATTTTTTTCCACCACCATGTCCCCTTAGGGGCTCCGTAATGTACACCAATGTTTGGGCTTTGAAAATAAGTTTTGTTGCTTGTTTGTTTAAATTTCAGTCTAGACAGCTGCTGTATGAATGTGCATGTAAGAGAGAGCAGAGGTCAGTGCACTTAGCTTCAATTGCGTGGCTGTAACCAAGCAAAGCCCGTCCACCACGTCCTCCCCGGTGGGGACGCTGGAGGTCTCGCACGGGGCATTCATCCGAAACCAGAGCCAATGAAGTCCGAGACGCACCGTTCATCTTCCAGATGGAATGATTTACAGATTTATTCGGGACCACGTATCTCTGGAGATCCAGTCAGGGAACATTTATATTCTTTAAGCTATTTGTAAAAAATAAAGCAGTTGAGATGCATTTGGATGTGCATAACAAGGCCTGAAACAATGTGAACAAGAAAAGTGAGACTGGATGGATGGGAAGGAGTGGACACTGCTTCTCTTAGGGAGGTTAAAAACGTAGAGATGCAACAGAGATCGTTCTTCCGTGTGTTACCATCTCAAATGTAGAAGAAAGATTTTTTTTTCACCCTGCAACCTTTTATTATTATGCTCAATGAAGAGGGAAGACTGGATTTCACTCCTGTGATTCTCTCATCCCTCAGACACAGCCACCTGTCTCTTCCCTACATTCCCTTCCTTTGTCTCCTCAATAAGTATTTTCGTGATGACTGCAGAGGAAAATAGAAGGTGTGAAAGTGAAATGCACAGGAAAAAAACGGATGGAAGAGAGGAAATGATTGAAAAGAGGAAGTATTGAAAGCAGCGATGTGACCTTTTTGCTGTTTTTCAGTCTTTTGCTCTCCACTCTGCCCCCCTCTGTCTGTCTCTCTCTCTCTCTTTCCTGTCTCGCTCATCCAGCACTAGCTATATCTGCTGGTGGAGGAGCCATTTTGTGGCCTGTCTCGTTACGGAGGGTTTTATTCAGTGCTGCGGTGAGGTGCTGGTCATCGGGGCAGGCGTCAGCTGGAGCGTGTGTGGGGCGGGGGAACGAGGGGCTTCAGGGGGTCAGGATTAGACAGACACACCCCCCTTGGCTTGAAAGCTTGAACCTCAAGTTCATCACACCAGACAATGGAAAGCTCTTCAGAAAGCCATTGGGGTCTCTGTGACAGAACGACGGCATGACTAAGTGAATTCTTTGGTGAAAGAATTCTATGAAACCGTTCTGTTTGTTTTATTAATTCATTCATTCTCTTTGTTTTATTAACTGGTTTCATAGCTCAAAAAACATGGACTTCTCAGTTATGTTTAGATTATCAATTTTATTATTCATTTTTAATTATCCTAAGGAATTTTACGAGAAACTTCTGATAAAGAGACATACAGAGTAGTGCTGTCAAATCGATTAATCACATTTAACGAATATATCTAACATAACATACATCATAACAATATTTATACGTGTGTGTGTGTGTGTGTGTGTGTGTGTGTGTGTGTGTATATATATATATATATATATATATATATATATATATATATATATATATATATATATATATATATATATATATATATATATATATATATATATATATATATATATATATATATAATAAACACAGACTTTTGTTGGATGCAATCATAATCATAATCGATTTGACAGCACTAATACAGAGACATCTGATACAGAGTAGAGCTATACATTTATATCTATAAAATAGCACAGATAATTTGGTCTTGGAAGAATTCAAATTAATATGGAAATCACTGACATATGATTGTCATATTATTGTTTTGTATTTTCAGTTTTAATTTTAATTTAAGTTTCAGTAATTTGATGTGCTTTTGTCATTTTTATTAGTTTTTATTATTTAGCTACTATTTATACTATTTAGCTTTCATTTATTTTTGTCCCTTTTAGTTTGAGTAATTTCAGGACTTCATATTATATTTATCTAGTTAGTTGTTAAGTTTATTGTCTAATATTCAAATTTTAGTTTAAGTTTACTTCAATTGTTGATAGCGATTTTAAATAATTTTCTATTTAGTTAACAATACACTGATGATTAGATTAGATTACACGATTAGAGTCCTGCTCTGACTATGATCTCTCTGTCTCGTCTGTCTTTCTCCCCCTGTATCTATGTCAGAAAATACTTCACACTGTGACCCATAACCTTACTGTCCTAATGGGTTCACAGGAAAGCACATGAGTCATTCACTCACAGTCAGTGTATGAGTGTTCTTATTGGCTGGCCTATTGTATCATTCTGTATTGCGACCTACACACACACACACACACACACACACACACACACACACACACACACACACACACACACACACACACACACACACACACACACACACACAATTGTAGAGTTTACATATATTTGACTCTCTCTCTCTCTCTCTCTCTCTCTCTCTCTCTCTATATATATATATATATATATATATATATCACCTAAAGGATTATTAGGAACACCTGTTCAATTTCTCATTAATGCAATTATCTAATCAACCAATCACATGGCAGTTGCTTCAATGCATTTAGGGGTGTGGTCCTGGTCAAGACAATCTCCTGAACTCCAAACTGAATGTCAAAATGGGAAAGAAAGGTGATTTAAGCAATTTTGAGCGTGGCATGGTTGTTGGTGCCAGACGGGCCGGTCTGAGTATTTCACAATCTGCTCAGTTACTGGGATTTTCACGCACAACCATTTCTAGGGTTTACAAAGAATGGTGTGAAAAGGGAAAAACATCCAGTATGCGGCAGTCCTGTGGGCGAAAATGCCTTGTTGATGCTAGAGGTCAAAGGAGAATGGGCCGACTGATTCAAGCTGATAGAAGAGCAACTTTGACTGAAATAACCACTCGTTACAACCAAGGTATGCAGCAAAGCATTTGTGAAGCCACAACACGCACAACCTTGAGGCGGATGGGGTACAACAGCAGAAGACCCCACCGGGTACCACTCATCTCCACTACAAATAGGAAAAAGAGGCTACAATTTGCACAAGCTCGCCAAAATGACAGTTGAAGACTGGTCTGATGAGTCTCGATTTCTGTTGAGACATTCAGATGGTAGAGTCAGAATTTGGCGTAAACAGAATGAGAACATGGATCCATCATGCCTTGTTACCACTGTGCAGGCTGGTGGTGGTGGTGTAATGGTGTGGGGGATGTTTTCTTGGCACACTTTAGGCACCCCTTAGTGCCAATTGGGCATCGTTTAAATGCCACGGCCTACCTGAGCATTGTTTCTGACCATGTCCATCCCTTTATGACCACCATGTACCCATTCTCTGATGGCTACTTCCAGCAGGATAATGCACCATGCTAATGCACCTTGTTGGATCAATGCCACGTAGAATTAAGGCAGTTCTGAAGGCGAAAGGGGGTCAAACACAGTATTAGTATGTGTTCCTAATAATCCTTTAGGTGAGTGTATATATATATAATGTATTAATCAGGGACAATACACATTAATAATACATAACAATATGTAAAAACTGCCACATTTAGCCCACACTGGCTAATTTTAATCTGTAGTCCCGTGGCAGGTTGATGTTATGGACAGAAAAAAAAAAAAAAAAATGACCAAAGGTTGTTCTTCTCATTGGTACATTAGTTACCCTTAATACCAGCTTGTGTGTACCATCCTGTTGTCTGATCCATACAATCCTTAAAGTGCCCCTATTATGGTTTTTCGAATATTACCTTTCATGAAGTGTGTAATAGAGCTGTTTGTGAATGTAAATGTTCTGTAAAGTTGTAAAGTCGAAAGTGCACGATAAATAAAAGTTATTGTCTCCCAAAATATGGAATCGACTCTGAACCGCATATACGAGTCACCTGTAATTTAAATCCCACTGCGTTACGGTTCTACGTCACTAGAAAATACATTTGCGTAGTGCCCGTCTGTGTTGTATGAATAACTTGTCCCACCCTCAAATGTCATTTTACTGATGACTGCTTCTCAAATCTCAGGGTGCCATGCTGGATTCACAAAACGCTTGCACTTGAAAGATGGGTCAGTTTATTTGGACCAGCTTGCTTCTCAGAATCACATCCTGTAAGTATTATTAATTTTTTATGTATATATTTTCCACCGGGTGTTCAAATATGCAGTTTTATATTGTGTAAGTTTCCGGCTAACCGGCTAACTCATGTTATTACTGTCTTACTGAAATACTTCTGCAAATCAGCTGTGTGCCACTGTTATCTAAAATGGTCTAATAATGCAGGTTGTCTGTCGTTCTTACTACTTTGAGTAAAGTTAAAGGATGGAGCAAGATTTGTTTGACAAACATTTGTTACGTCAGTCATTCACGTTAATGCTGGACTAGCGTATGTGCCGTTATTGATACAGTTAAAGTCCTCATGAAATCAAAATCGATCTTATTTACTTTAGCACACATTACAGGTCTTAGGGTGAACATTACAGGTCTTAGGGTGAACAATTAATCCGTGCAAGTTAATACACGGCAAACAAAATTTGCCGCGGTAATCTTTAATCAAAATCTGAAAATTCTGATACACTTCGGTTTGTTGATGGACATACTCTTGTTAATGCTGATGGTGAGGAATTACAGTTGAAATATCTCATAATACCTCAAACTGAGTAGCTTATCACTGAGAAACATCCTGCTCAAGTCGTCCTTGTGATGGAGGTTCGGGTTGAATAACTAGTTCTTCCAAGGCTTCATCGGATTTGCGCTTGGATTGATATGGTCAAATTAACATCATTGTTAGTGCCTTTACAGTGTGTACAATCACTGAGCTTTAGGAAGCCTCTGGACAGAGCTGGAGTTCAGTTATGGTAATGGCTGTTTAGCTTCAGACAAGCACTGTAAGCGGTAGACCAGTCGTAACTCTGACCAATCAGAGCAGAGTATCTTGCGGAAAGGAGGGATTTAGAGAGACGGATTCATCCATCGAGTCGTTTGAGAATCATTTAGGGCTGCACAATTAATTGAAATTAAACTGCAATCGCAATTTTGCTTATGTGCAATTATGAAAGCACAAAAGCTGTGATTTTAATTAAATAAATATATGCACAGTGTGTTAGTGAAGAGCATCTCTGTGATCAGGAGTAAACGCTGCTCCGTCTGAAAGCACTGTGAGTTTGAGTCGCTTATGTGCATTTGAAAAAGCAACACATCAAACATCTTCACAAACTAGTGATGTGAAGCGTTCATAAACCTGTTCAACAAAATACGTTTAATAACATGTTTTAACTCACTTCATATCATCAGTCGAGTGTTTGTGAACTGACGTGGCTTCTTATCACAGAATGAGGCAGACAATGCATTATTATATCGGGGTTAACGTAGCTATTAAGCTCAAGCACACTACTATCTTTGACCTTTGAAGAAAAAAAAATTATCATCCTACTTGATGTCTTAGTCAATTGATGTGTTTGTTACTATATACCTCCTGTAATTTCAAGCTAATCAGACCATTGCACACTGAGATAAGGGTATTCATGTGTTCACACTGTCTGGCGGCCATTTTGAAAGCTGTCTGAAAACTTGCACCAAAAGAGTTTAAACCCTTAAATGTGCATTTTTTTAGATGTTTAAGCCTTTATTTTTGATAAGTATAACTTCTTACTGCAAAATTAAGAGATTAATATTTAGACATTTTGCATATTATAACCTGGAACCTGGATGTGGGAAATAATTACAGTTAGATCCAAAAGATCGTTTTAGCAACATAGCGCAGATGCTACAGAACATAGTTAGCTTACTAGCTGTATAAGATTGTGTGCTACACTAATATATCACTTCACAGGCATTACTGCCTTGTACTTTTAAATCCATTATATTATTAATTTACAGTTTATTGATGTTCTGATGTTACACTGCTGTCATTTTTAAAGACTTCAGACTATTGTGCGGTGAGCTTAAAGGCTGCACTACTGTGAAAATCACAGCTTCAGTGTGACATCAGTAAGAAAAAGTATCATTTCATAGATATTTTCTATAATAGCTGTTCATATTAAAATATGTATGAACTTAATACATGACCTAGATTATTTATTTAGCAAAATTGTCCTTTTAAATTTATAAATTTAATATTTATTAATTAAAAAAGTTTGCTGTTCCAATAAAGCTCAGTGTGCTCCATTTAAGCTCATCCACATTGAACGTCTATGAAAAATAGCTCATAAACATAACATTTAAATATTAACTGATGGTTGTCGCTTCAGGTTAATATTTATAAAAATTATTCTTTAAAAATGTTGTTTAAAATAAACAAGAATTTTCCCAAAAATGTTGTGAGCTTAATGGGAACAGGGGTGTGCTTAAAGCTGGCATTAAGCACAGCCAAACTTTTTGCATTTAATGATGTATCTTAATTAAAACGCTTTTGTCATTTAAAATTAAATAAAATATTATTGTGTGATTAATATTTTATTTTAACACAACGTACTCAAACCAATACCCTGTGCACTAAAATGTCTCAATGTAGATTTTGGTGAGCTTAATATGTACGTTTACCCTAGTATTCTATACAGTGATGAAGTCTATGTCAGTCAGCACTGCATACTTTATTATGAAAATACCCGAGAAGGCTTGAAGAACTCAAATACACCATATCTTGATGCAGTCGTGTTTATTGTCTTCATGTTTAATCAATCAAAGCGTTTCTATCTTCTTTTTATTCAGCCTAGCCTACAGCGCAAGCTTCACATTAGGTGCTTTCCTGAAAACTATTACTTCTCTGAGGCAAATGTGGAGTTTCTGCTGGAGGGCGCCCTCTGGCTTCCAGTATGAATGAAACTTTTGGGTAAAATATAAGAAAAATAATACTTCTCTCGAAATAAATTGATATGACAATCCATATGTTTTTATATGTGCAGGAATTTCCCACAGTGGCTACATAAGAGGCTCATATTTCATATTAAAAACATAGACTTTAAGAAATTGATATCACAGTTATATATATATATATATATATATATATATATATATATATATATATATATATATACACACACTCACCTAAAGGATTATTAGGAACACCTGTTCAATTTCTCATTAATGCAATTATCTAATCAACCAATCACATGGCAGTTGCTTCAATGCATTTAGGGGTGTGGTCCTGGTCAAGATAATCTCCTGAACTCCAAACTGAATGTCAGAATGGGAAAGAAAGGTGATTTAAGCAATTTTGAGTGTGGCATGGTTGTTGGTGACTCAGACGGGCCGGTCTGAGTATTTCACAATCTGCTCAGTTACTGGGATTTTCACGCACAACCATTTCTACGGTTTACAAAGAATGGTGTGAAAAGGGAAAATCATCCAGTATGCGGCAGTCCTGTGGGCGAAAATGCCTTGTTGATGCTAGAGGTCAGAGGAGAATGGGCCGACTGATTCAAGCTGATAGATGAGCAACTTTGACTGAAATAACCACTCGTTACAACCGAGGTATGCAGCAAAGCATTTGTGAAGCCACAACACGCACAACCTTGAGGCGGATGTGCTACAACAGCAGAAGACCCCATCGGGTACCACTCATCTCCACTACAAATAGGAAAAAGAGGCTACAATTTGCACAAGCTCACCCAAATTGGACAGTTGAAGACTGGAAAAATGTTGCCTGGTCTGATGAGTCTCGATTTCTGTTGAGACATTCAGATGGTAGAGTCAGAATTTGGCGTAAACAGAATGAGAACATGGATCCATCATGCCTTGTTACCACTGTGCAGGCTGGTGGTGGTGGTGTAATGGTGTGGGGGATGTTTTCTTGGCACAGTTTAGGTCCCTTAGTGCCAATTGGGCATCGTTTAAATGCCACGGCCTACCTGAGCATTGTTTCTGACCATGTCCATCCCTTTATGACCACCATGTACCCATTCTCTGATGGCTACTTCCAGCAGGATAGTGCACCATGTCACAAAGCTTGAATCATTTCAAATTGGTTTCTTGAACATGACAATGAGTTTACTGTACTAAAATGGCCCCCACAGTCACCAGATCTCAACCCAATAGAGCATCTTTGGGATGTGGTGGAACGGGAGCTTCGTGCCCTGGATGTGCATCCACAAATCTCCATCAACTGCAAGATACTATCCTATCAATATGGGCCAACATTTCTAAAGAATGCTTTCAGCACCTTGTTGAATCAATGGCATGTAGAATTAAGGCAGTTCCAAGGCGAAAGGGGTCAAACACAGTATTAGTATGGTGTTCCTAATAATCCTTTTAGTGTGTGTGTGTGTGTGTGTGTGTGTGTGTGTGTGTGTGTGTGTGTGTATATATATATATATATATATATATATATATATATATATATATATATATATATATATATATATATATATATATATATATATATATATATATATATATATAATATAATCTGTCTGATTCAAGGGATTCGAATACCAAACTGACTGGACGAGAGGAGGAGCTGGGGATGGAGAAGGGTAAATGAGCTCTGGAGAAACACGACAGCTGCTGATAGTACTGAGGAGCTTGTATATATGTATGCCGTAATATACGTTGTATTCCTATAGGTAGACGTGATCAGCTGCCAGTCAGCTGATGCGAGCTTGACTAATGTGACCTGCCAGAACTGATGCTACGCTTGTTTTTTCCTATCCTAATTTTAGCCTCTGATTTGAACACTCTGTTTGAAGGGTCGTGTCTGCTGTGAGTCTTCAGTGTAAATGCCCACTGCTGTGATTGACTAACATAGCATATGAAATAGTAAGTATTAAAGTAATACTTTTAAAGGGATAGTTCACCCTGAAATGAAAATAAAGCCATATTTTACTCACCCTGCTGTTGTTCCAATGCCCTGTGTCCTTCTATCTTTTTCAGACCTCAATAGTAGAAATTTTATAAAATAGTCCTGCTCGTGCTCCTTCCTATAATGGCAGTGAATGGCGACCAGGCTAAAACATTACAAAAATTATACAAAAGTGTCACACAATGATACAGTGAGACGTGCGTCATATATGGAAAGTATTCAGACGGCATACTAAAAGGTTTTGCGAGGAAAAAAAAAGTATTATTCAGTCAAAAAACTGAGCTTGGCCGTTACTCTTTGCATGTTCCTGAGACTGTGTACGAGTGCTTGAATATGTTTATGCTATAAAATCTGGCGAAATACAATACTCTTTTTATTTTATTTTATTTTTTATTTTTTTTTATTTTATTTTATACACAATTATCTTATAGCCTAGCCAACAATTGAATAGGAATCCAACCTAGTTACACTTAATAAATATATTTTCTTCTTCTTAGCCTAAGTGTTAGCCTCTGCAAGGCTGCAATGGAGTGTTCTCTGTCTAGAGCGCACAACTGCATGAGCTTATATGGAAGAAGCGCATGCCTGAACTTGCATTTGGGTTAAGCTGCATTGGTTTGACATTGTGGAAAATAGAATAATAGAATCAAAATGTATTAGCCTTTTTACCCGTTAGGGATGTGATGGTGAGAACTTTACCTCACTGTCACATTACAGTGCTAGTGCACTGTGCAACCGTGAATGAATGACAGTGCGGCCGTGCGCATTTTACTTTCGGTTTAGCCTATTCATTAGCCTATTATTCTTAATGAAATACACAAAAACATAAACAGTACAATGACAAACTTCCTTAAATAGGCACTTTTACATTTTGCTTTGAAACCAAATCTTCCGCGATCATCTTGTCATTCAGCTTCTTACTCTTGTTCGGCTCACGTTGCACGTGGTGGGCTAGTGATGTAACCAGTGTTATGTCTGAACACCAGTAACACAGACTATCACAGCAAGCCTATCACCCGTTATTATCAATCTAAATGAATCTAATGTGAAATATAGGAACTTGTTACTGGGACATAACAAACCTGTGTGTTTTGTATCACTAGTGCAGTGTCCGTTCTCTGAGCATATGAGCCCTGCTGCGTCAGGCGCGCCACTTCTTGAGATTCCTGCCTTTATTAGAGTGAAGAATATGTTCAGCCCCCTCCCTCCAAAGCTTCAAATACTCTGTGTTGATTACTACCAAAGCTTCGAAGGTCAAAAAATGGTATTCAGACCAGCCCTAGAATCTCATCATTGCAACTCGATTTCTGCACACTAACAAATGCTTTCTAGACTAGAAATCTAGACGCACCCTAGCGGCAGCAAATCTAATTTGCAGCCAAGGTACTCTAGCAACTCTCCGTTGGCTTGCGAGCTGGAAAAAACAAGCTCTGTTCAGGCCAATCACATCATATATAGAGTCGGTGGGTGGGCTTAACATAATGACGGCAGAGTTGCCGTGGTTCCGCGTGCTACTTGTAAACAAAGAAGCTGACGAACAGCGGTCTTTTGAATCGGCTTTGGCCGCAACTCTGGAAGACTTGTTGTTAATGCACTGATGTCATTCTTAAAAAATGAAGATGTGTTTGGAGTTTTGCCGACTGAATACGGCAAAAGTTTAATCTATCAACTAGCTCTGCTTCACCTTCTTTGTTGCTCTGGTTGGTTGTAGTGCTATCCTATTGCGTGCAGAGGGACTTTGAAAGACAACCGTTTGTCCCGCCCCTCGGATTGAGTCCTGCCAACGGTGTGTTCCCAGACCCAACATCTTGATGTGGGTCTGACTTGTCAGGCTAAATGCTTTCATCATAACAGTGCAAACACAATGTAAATAAGAGATTTGTTGATAATAACGGTAGTTTTGGCGAGAGTCATTAAAAAACTCATGCTGTTTGACAGATCCAGCGATTGCAAAAGGAGCGTTCTTTGATCACTTTCTATATATAATTTAATCACAGTTTAAAAAACTGATTTTTATCCTACTAAGAGAAACAATGTGATGAAGACCATTTAGTCACTGGTTTGATTTACTGACCAGTTTGATCACTGGTCACAGATCAGGCATTAGAATGAACAGTTACTTACATGTTGTTGTGGCATTACTGTTGAGTCTATATTGTAAAAGTCTGTTTGCAAAGCCTGTGCCAAAATTGGGACTGATTTACCAAAGAATCCACAGTGAAATGCACCGAATACAAATAAATAATGCTCAACTGAGAAATTCACATAAATTAAATAACCACTTTCTTAGCATTAGGATCCTTTGGAAGGTAATATTATTATTCCATCCTGTATTGCTCTTCTCTCCTCATCATCTCACTAACACGCCAGTGGGCAGGGCCAAAGTTGCAATGATGAAGTATGCATTGATTTTCTTCTACAGAGGCGGTCTTTCACCTATTAGCACATTCCACAAGAGTCATTATCTGGGCTTGGTTACAATAAAAGCTGTTTTTGGACTAACAAGGAAGTTTTCAGTTCTGAAGTTTACAGTATATTCTTATATTGTGATGACCTCTTAGATGTCAAAATTTGATTTCTCAGTTCATGAGCCCCTGCTTATAACATTGTGGCGTTTGACACAGTTCAGCTTATAGTTATTTAGGTTTAATTTTTTATTCAAGTGGCAGCAAGCACCTGCCTGAATATATCCGCCGTCATTTTTCCGGTTCAGGTTTATGCGTTAAACCTGAACTGACACCATCACATAAGCAATGTCACCAGCCACCCGTCAGCCGTTTAAAATGGCTGTTATGTTATGGCCAGCTGAGTTTTCATGAAGCACAACATCAATGTTTAAATACAGTGATATAAATGGCATGATCCGCTACCTTTATAAAATGAGTGTCTACTATTGCGATTGTTGTTTGAGATATTTGCAATTTTTTTAATTTTTTTATTTAGGTCATAGCACCTAAATCAAACAGAGATATGTAGACACCCCCCACTTTCAGTTTGGTAAAAGACAATAGAACATTTTTTTTAATATAAAAGAGAATATCTTTAATAACTGTGAAAGTTTCATGTCTTTAGTTAAAAAAAGAGGGGGAAAAAACTAAGGTGGGATTAATGAAAAGGCAATTTTGGCCTGAGCAAATTATCTTTTTGAAATTAATACTTAATATTTTATTATTTCCATATATATTTGATGTGCTCTTTGCATTTTTGCAAATATAATGTATCCGTCCACATTCATTTCGCCACACTGCCTTGATGAGTACTTCAAATGTGAATTAAAGCACTCCATTTTTAGGGAGAAAATGAGTAATAATTCAGAAATATTAATAATATATAATCATAATGCTGTTCAGGAGAATTGAAAGTTCAAAAACAGTAGGCAGAGACAGAGAGAGGCGAGACAGGTGGAGACGTGGAGGCAGAGAGGGTCCTGACTGGAGTTGTGTCATGTTAAGTGTTTTGCCGGGTGATGTTGGACTGCTTGAGGTTTGGAGCAGGTAATTGTGTGCAGGGAGGGTTGGTTAGTCATTTATAGTGTGCCAGACGAGTTCTCCTCAGAGAAAGCTAATTGAGAATGAGCGTTAACCGGTCTCCCCCACCCCGTCAGCTCAGGCAGTTGTACTTAACCCATTTAAAAGTCTCTGCCAACACAGGCACCCTTATTAATATTAATTGTCCTTTGTGTTAATTTTAGCCAATGGATATCTCTGTGGGCTTGTAAAATGCTGAAGATGACAGGACTACTGCGGGATTCACGAATATCCCTCACCTCCTCCTCCCTCTTTCCTGCACCTTGTCATTCTTGGAAAAAGTCTTTCTTTCTTTCTTTCTTTCTTTCTTTCTTTCTTTCTTTCTTTCTTTCTTTCTTTCTTTCTTTCTTTTCTTTCTTTCTTTCTTTCTTTCTTTCTTTTTCTTTCTTTCTGTCTGTCTGTCTGTCTGTCTGTCTTTTTATATCTGTCTGTTCTGTCTTTCTTTCTTTCTTTTTATATCTGTCTCTTTCTTTCTTTCTTTCTTTCTTTCTTTCTGTCTGTCTGTCTGTCTGTCTGTCTTGTCTGTCTGTCTGTCTGTCTGTCTGTCTGTCTGTTCTTTCTTTCTTTCTTTCTTTCTTTCTTTTTTCTTTCTTTCTTTCTTTCTTTCTTTCTTTCTTTCTTTCTTTCTTTCTGTCTGTCTGTCTGTCTGTCTGTCTGTCTGTCTGTCTGTCTTTCTTTCTTTCTTTCTTTCTTTCTTTCTTTCTTTCTTTTTCTTTCTTTCTTTCTTTCTTTCTTTCTTTCTTTCTTTCTCTTCTGTCTGTCTGTCTGTCTGTCTGTCTGTCTGTCTGTCTGTCTGTCTGTCTGTCTGTCTTTCTTTCTTTTTTATCTGTCTCTTTCTTTCTTTCTTTCTTCTTTCTGTCTTTCTTTCTTCTGTCTGTCTGTCTGTCTGTCTGTCTGTCTGTCTGTCTGTCTTCTGTCTTTCTTTCTTTCTTTCTTTCTTTCTTTCTTTCTTTCTTTCTTTCTTTCTGTCTGTCTGTCTGTCTGTCTGTCTGTCTGTCTGTCTTTCTTTCTTTCTTTCTTTCTTTCTTTCTTTCTTTCTTTCTTTCTTTCTTTCTTTTCTTTCTTTCTTTCTTTCTTTCTGTCTGTTCTGTCTCTGTCTTTCTTTCTTTCTTTCTTTCTTTCTTTCTTTCTTTTCTTTCTTTCTTTCTTTCTTTCTTTCTTTCTTTCTTTCTTCTTTTCTTTCTTTCTCTGTCTGTCTGTCTGTCTGTCTGTCTGTCTGTCTTTCTATCTGTCTGTCTTTCTTTCTTTCTTTTCTTTCTTTCTTTCTTTCTTTCTTTCTTTCTTTCTTTCTTTCTTTCTTTCTTTCTTTCTTTCTTTCTTTCTTTCTTTCTTTCTTTCTTTCTTCTTTCTGTCTTTCTGTTCTGTCTTTCTTTCTTCTTTCTATATCTGTCTGTTCTGTTTCTTTCTTTTCTTTCTGTCTGTTCTTTCTTTCTTTCTTTCTTTCTGTCTTTCTTTCTTTCTTTCTTCTTGTCTGTCTGTCTGTCTGTCTGTCTGTCTGTCTTTCTTTCTTTTCTTTCTTTCTTTCTTTCTTTCTTTCTTTCTTTCTTTCTTTCTTTCTTTCTTTCTTTCTTTTTCTCTTCTGTCTTTTATATCTGTCTGTTCTGTCTTTCTTTCTTTTTATATCTGTCTTTCTGTCTTTCTTCTCTTCTCTTTCTTTCTTTCTTTCTTTCTTTCTTTCTTTCTTTCTTTCTTGTCTTTCTTTCTGTCTGTCTGTCTGTCTGTTCTGTCTGTCTGTCTTTCTTTCTTTCTTTCTTTCTTTCTTTTCTTTCTTTCTTTCTTTCTTTCTTTCTTTCTTTCTTTCTTTCTGTCTGTCTGTCTGTCTGTCTGTCTGTCTGTCTGTCTGTCTGTCTGTCTGTCTGTATTTCGCTTAAATTACCTCTGTAAGGGAAATGAGTTCTTTTTTTAAGCTTGGCTTTTAAAGCTGATGTATAAAAATTTGGATGATTATGAGTGTATTAGAATGATTGAGTTGTAATGGTACCTGTTCTACTCTAAGCCTTAATGGTTATGCTGAAATGGCTGTGACCATTTCCTCCGCACCCTCATCTTACCCGCACACAATAGCTTTTTAAACTTCACCAAAATGAGCCATTCAGGTGGTTTGGGGAAAGACAAGAACTGAAGCGGCTTCCTATGTATAAAACTGTTTTTTAACTTCGATATGCCTTGTTATGTGAAGTGTGCTGGTGGCTGGTCTGACGTCTGATATCTGGGTTTTGAAGTATGAGGTTTGTGGTTATGTCCGAGCTTGAAAGAAATATGAATCATTGGTTCCGTGTGGTTTGAGTGTTCTCAAACTGCTGTTCTTGGCCCACAGAGGCCTGTTTCCTAGCCTTTTAAGAGTAGCTAAAACCAGTGGTTCTAGATGAAGAAAAAAGTGTTTTTACCCAGTGCTGTGGCTAACGCATTGCAAGTTATGTAATCAGATTACTTTTTCAAGTTTCTAGAGTTTTCTAGACTAATGTGAGCAGGCATTTGCTCATCTCACTTGCACAAAAACAGATCCAGTATTGCTAAAAAAAAAATATAAAAACTGTGAAATGCAAATTCAGAATATTACTAAAACCTGCAATAATTACAAATGTTAAATAACACAAATATACTTTATGTATTTAATTTCACTTTATTAACCCCTGTCTTTGCGGCTGAACTTTTATGATCCAATTCAAATGACTTTAAATAAACATCACATTTAGGGATGGGCGATATGGCCTAAAATCCATATTGCGATTATACATTGCAGCGAAAACAATATATATCACGATATATAAATAATATGTTTAAGTTTAATATAATACGTTTATTATTATGATGATAATCATTATAAGTAAATAATGCATAAACATGGTTGTGTTACCTCTCTTAGCTGGAGCTGTTGCCCCACACACTTTACAGAGTATAGTTTGCCGTGGCTCGCCAGACGGCTTAAATCCGAACCACGTCCAAATAATGGATGTTGCACCGGTCTTTCTCACCCGCTCCTCCGTTTCGCTTCCAGCGTCATTAACATGCATTATCGCGACAGTGACATTTTCTTTGTAGTAAGAATTTGTAACTTTCCTAACATCTTCCAAAGATGCGCTGCGCCCTCTACTGTACAGGTGTGAATTTGCATTTCCTTCAGCCTGAGCCTTATTAATTTCACTTTTGTGTGAAAGGGCCTTTACATTTGCCAAAAATAAAAGTTTTTTTTGTGTTATTAAAACAAGCAAGCCCAGCCCAACTAAGGAAAAGTAACACATAAATAATGCAACACATTACTTTCCATAAAAAGTAACTAACACGATTTGTTACCTTTTTAGGCAGTAACACATTACTGTAATGCATTATTTTTAAGAGTAACTTTCCCCAACACTGGTTGTATGTAATTTACAAAATACATATTTGTTCACATTTCTGTGATAAATTTTGGTACTATGTTCAGTCACAACTTGTCTGAAGTAAAATTGGAGTGCTAATGAACTGCTGGTTTAAACTGTAATGCCCTATATGAAGGCACAAACACTATCTGTCTGTATTTTACACACACACACACACACACACACACACACACACACACACACACACACACACACACACACACACACACACACACACACACACACACACACACACACACACACATTTCCTTTTGTTGCACTATTATGAGTTGTCTTGCATTATTTGTAATTAGTAAACAGCTGCCCCAACTTTTGTAATATGACTGCTTATATATGATACAATTTTAGTTCCCCTCACTCCACAACAAATCTTTAAAATGTATCAGTATTCAGAACAGAAATTAAACATACAAGTATAAAACAAAGATTATTGTGGCATTTAATATAAACAACATTTATCATACAACCGCGAGCAAAAACAATCCAAATGTGTGTCTGATTTATATTCCCAGAAATATAGTAATTTTGGTGTGCCTCCAGGAACAGGTTTGGGAAATGCTGCACTGGATGATTTTTTTCTCTAAATGTATGAAGTAGAACATATTTTATGTAATAATATTTATTCAATAATTTATAAAGAAGACATTTTTATTGACTGTTTATTTATTTTATTTTTTAGCCCAATGTATTTGATAGTTTTGGATCTGAGGCTATCTTGCATGAAAGTGTGGACCCATTGGATAGCATTATTCTCAATTTTAGATATAGGCAGTACCACACTCGTGCACACACACACACACACACACACACACACACACACACACACACACACGCACGCACACACGCACACAATGAATTGAAGTCATTTTGAAGAAAAATGAGAGGCAGGGTGATTTTGGACAGCTTGGAGAAGCTGCCAGTGATGTCATTAAGAGACACCAGCCTGATAAGGCATGCGGACTGGCTGAATAAATAAATAAATTAAATTAATATCTTATATATTCTTTTCACCTCCCTCTAGGCCTCGCTCACCAAATCATGACCACTGGCTATATCTCAAACCCCCCACAATAAAATCCTCGCACCCTTGACCCTACTCCCCCATCCCCATCCATCCCCTTTTCCATCTATCCATGTGTGTGGAGGAGGGAAATGCAGCTTGGCAATAAATAATAAATTTGACTAATACACATTCAGCCTGAGTCACAATTTAGTGCACCCATCCGACCCCCTCCGCCACGTCCCACAGAGACGAGCGGTCGAAGGACCGAATCCGAAAGAGAGTGAGGCATTCCCTCTGCAGAAACATGTGGCAGCTCGATAATAGGCTAAAACAACTAGAATCAGACAGACAAAAAAGGCAAGAGACTGGAAAGCGTATTATAACTCATCCATCTGGATCATCCAAGTAGATTGGGAGCAATCCCTTGTCGAAATTGTCTTCTAAACACTTAGAAAGAAAAGAAATCTGCATGTGTGTATTCTCGCACCGGCTACCAGCTCCGCCAAAGGTACGCGTGCGGTTGCGTGAACGCCCGAGCCGGCGTCTACCTCTCCAGCCAGCCAGCGACTAGGAGATCGTACTAGTGTTTATGTGTGTGTGTGTGTGTGTGTGCGGGAGGGAGAGAGAGTGTGAGAGAGAGAGAGAGAGAGAAAGAGAGAGAGAGAGAGAGACAGAGAGAGACGGAGAGAGGGAGAGAGTGGGGGTATTATGCACTCTAGATGTTGGCTCTTGCTTTAAGCAGCCTGCCTGCAAGCCCAGGTACAGCGCGCCGGCTCTCTAAATAAGCAGCACATTCAGGAACCCCATCAGGACAGTAGGCAGGGCTGCAGCCTGGGTGTGAAATCACACTAATGCGCCCGCTCTAGTCAGGTTGAGCAGGATCACTCACTCTCTCTCACTCACACACTACCGTTCCTCTACTACTGTAGCCCCAGCACCAGCAGCCAGAAGACAAGTGTGGATTGGACGTCAAGGAGGGCAAGAAAGAAAGGAAGGAAGCAAAAAAAAGAGAGACAGAAAGGTCAGTACACTGCTTTCTGCTCTTTGGAGTGCTGTTCCACTCTCTCTCTCCCTGTATATATGTGTGTGTGTGTGTGTGTGTGTGTGTGTGTGTGTGTGTGTGTGTGTGTGTGTGATGGAGCTGGGACTGCTGCGTGGTGTTGGCTGAAAGTATTGATTGTAAGAGAGTTTGTGGGGAGTGCACGCTTGTTTGATCCTGCCAGGTGCGAGCGTTGGCTTGTTGGGGGGCTTTGGAGTCAGGAGCAGGCCAACTGCCATGACAAGTGTCTGCAAGTTCACAGGTGCCATGTCGCAGGTTTTATGTGTGAGAAAGCCAAAAATGTCTCCGTTATAGATCGGATTGAGTCAGAAAGGGGTGTTCGTGTGTCTCAATTGGTGTGTGACGGGGGTGTCGGGGTCTATATTTAGGCACTGGGGGGGCTGGCTTACTGGTCAGATACAAAGATTTCGGGGGTGTTCGGGACAATATATTAAGTCGCTTTGTCACCATTTGAGTCATAGTGATGCGTCTGCGTGACAGACAGCCATGCCGTACGCAGGACTTGCGTACGCAATGCTGACAAATTACACACGGGGGTCACTGCACTCATGACCTGAATGCACGTGGGTGAAGTGAACCCCCCATCATGAGAAACACACTTTCACCCTTGAACATGGCTTCCGCTCAACATCAACTACAGTCTTATGAATGTTTTTGTAAACAAATTTTGACTAATATTTTACATTTATCATATTATTTACATTAGTAATTGTAACTTGTACATACACATACCAGGCCTTTTTACAGGAAAAGAAAACATACTTTCACCCTTGAACATGGATTTCACTCGCCATCAACTACAGCCTGTTTTTGTTTGGAGATTTTCTTTACGTTTATCATATAATTTTTTGACAGAACAAGGTTCAGATTGACTTTAGCAACGTTGTGTTGTACTGATGTCGCTGTACGGGCCTCTTCTCGTAGTTCGTGTCAACATTCAGACGCCTCGCACCCCACATGCAATGGAAAAGGCGAGATTTACCAAATTGTCGGCAACACTAAAGACATCAACACACACATTTCAGCCATCTATCATGGCTGTCGCTGGATTTTCCATGGCGACAGTGATTTATTCCAGCGTGGGATCCCATTTGAGCTGTGATGGAGAAATAAGCAGCACCCAGTCTGGCTGGAGGACTGAATGCTCACAAACACATATTAACACACAGCACGACGAGCTACACCCTTGCGCGACTTCCCATTCCCTTCAACACTACAGCAAATGTGTAAAAGTTAGTCTATACTAATGTGTTTTTAAGCATCAGTGAATTTGCAGAAGCAGTATATAAAGTTAGGTTTTTCTATTTTATCTGATTTATTCTACATGTTAACACCAGCTGTATTGTAAAATTGCAAACATATGCTACATATGTGAGATGTAAAAAGGAAATAATTCTGCTTCCGAACCACATGGTGTGCTGTGCTGCATCCGCTCTCCTCTAGACTGAAAACTGCACGGAGATACTCGGAGGACAAGTGCATTCACACACACTCATAAACACTATGAAACAGTGGCTGAGTTTTACCAGCAAGAGTGCAGCATGATTTGGATTTCACAGCATGTGTTTTTGTGTGTAGCTTGATGTGCTGCCGGCGAGCTTTGATTTTCATCCAGTCGAGTGTGTGCAAGCGTGTGTGCGTCCTCATCTGGCTGTTTTAAGATGATAAATTCTTCTAACTCTACAGGCAGCTTCATCAGAATGATCACGCACGCTTGCATACACACCAGCACTTTAGATCTAAGATCCTAAAGCCCTGCACGAATGGATTTATATATAAATGCAGTAGTCACGTGTCTTCGTACTGTTCAGCTTTTGATCAAAGATCATGTGTGCCATTATCAATGCTATTTTAGGGCCCAGATTTGTGTTTACATATGTGTTAGATGTGTAAATGTGCGCATTTATATGTCCATTTCTTGCCATGTCTGCTGACAGAGTGTATTACAGCATGATTTAAGTGCATGTGTGCATGTTCTGTTGTCCAGGTCTCTATATTTGTTCGAGTGGGTGGCTGTATATCAGTACCTGGGATCTCAGCTTGGCCTGCTTGTGTCAGGGGAGAGAGAGAGAAAGTAAGAGATGAGGGTCTCACACTTGCATCACAACACTGTATAACTATTACACAGTATTTTGTTGTGTAATATATATACTGTAATTTTTTTTTCATGTGATTTAATTTATATATGTATTTCTAATCATAATGTGCATTCTTATGTCGTTTTAGACTTTGTAATTATTATGAAACCACAAAATATTGCATATTTGTACAGAATTTGAGTAAGTACCCTTCTTAGTATTAGGAAACATTACTTACATTATAGTGTTAGCTAAGAAAGACTTAAATTTGACATAAACTGTAATATTTAGATTAGATATTAGTATTGTAGTGTTCCCAGGACACTGCCTTGATTTAGCCAGTTAGCTGTGGTGCAGCTGTGCTGGTAAATATGGAGGTTTTCGGCTCTGCTCTGATAACATGACCAAAATTCGGCTCTGCACCTCAAATCCAGGATTAATGACAGCTTTTGGGGCTTAGCACAGGCAGTCATTCATATGGACGAAAACAGCGTGGCCGGCCTCTATCCCGTCTTATCGTCTGGGAGAGGCCAGAGGTGCTCTATGCATGTGCCGTGGCTTTATATGCTGACCCTGTTGAACTGTGAACTGAAGACTGACCTGCTAATGTAAAATGTGTTCAGTGCAAACATCACATTCAGATTGTTTGTGTTAGTTGCTGTCACTGTGTGTGTCACTTTAGCCTGTAGTTGTGGTGGTTGTGGTCAAGTGATGGTGACGATGATGGCGACCATCATGGCGGCGGAGATATTCTTATAAAGCATTACAATGGGTGGCTCTTTAAAATGTACATGGCACAAGTCTTTGCAATTCAGTGTACATTAACAACACAGACTGGTTGATTTGTGTGTGTGTGTGTGTGTGTGTGTGTGTGTGTGTGTGTGTGTGTGTAATTATTAACACCAATTATAAGGGTAACACTTTACAACAAGTTTTCATTAGTTAACTACGTTAGTTATTAATCTTAGTTCATGTTAATTTTAACACTTACTAATACATTATTAAAATCAACATTAATTTAATGCACTGTGAACACTGAAAAACAATGAAAAGCTGGATTATTTTGTTAACTAACATTAACACAGATTAATAAATACTGTAACAAATGTATTGCTCATTGTTAGTACATGTTAATTAATACCTCGACTAATGTTAACAATTGAGACCTTATTGTAAGTATTATAAGTTATGTCTAAATTAATATGATTCTTAATTCTATTAATTTACCTCAAATATGAATTTGCTGCATATTGTAACATGTTAATGTAATTTCATATAAACTAATTGATTAATATAAATGTTATTAATACAAATAAATCTTTGTAAATGGTGATTTGAAGATGTATAATCAGTTTATAATTATTCTTCATGTAAATCATACTAGTTCTTTTCTTTTATAGAACAAAATGAGAAAAGCAAATTAAAAATTCAATTATATTAAAAATGTTTTATTGCATTTTTGTGAGGATGTCATTAGTTGTATTTATTGATTTATTTTTAAGGAAATTAAGAATAGATTTGAACTCGAGCTTGTATTTGGAGGCTGTGTCTGAACTGTGCACGTGAAACATGTTCATTTCTCTTGTCTGTTGTGTGCTGCCCTGAGGACATGTGGATGTTCTGGTTGGAGATGTGCTTATCTGAGCTCCTGGCTTTTTCAGGGATTTCACAATATTTTGGTTGTTCAGGCAGTATTTCAGAATTAAATCGGTGCAATATTAATGATCCTGAGCTTCTGTATTAAAAAGAATGTCTTGTGAATTAAAGAATTTAAAAATGCAGGCATGATTTTGGTGTCCATCTCAAATTCTTTAAATCCTATATCTGTTTTTATAGTTGCTGCTCACAAGGAAGTGTGTGAGTGCAGCATGATGTGTCCGCAGGGGACGAACCTATTGGCTGCACGAGATGATTGACACCTGTTCTCTGCCTATAAGACATCTCAGTCCATGTTGACAGAGCATCCGGGAGCCGTGGATTGGTTGCTTGCTTTTGATGTGCTTGTTTACATGCATCAGCACATGCACAACAATCTAGAATCCTCTCAACCCCATTGTGACGTCTGCTAAAAGTGGCCTCCTAAATAAAAAATAAATAAAAAAATCTTTAATCCTAAGAATCCTGAACTGAAGAACCGCCAGAGTTAGATAGGTGGAAGAAAAAGGAGCACTTTCATGTTCTGCCTGCTGTTTGTTTTGTGTTAGGACATCATTACGAAAGAGACGCCCAAGGCAGATAAAAAAAAAAAAAAAAAAAAAAAAAAAAAAAAAAAGTTGGAGTGCGTCTGGAATTAATTTAATTACACAAGTTTGCTTGATTTGCACGTCTTCTCCTGACATCCCCATCACAGCGTTTGTTGTGTTCCCTTGTTGTTGTCTCTCCGCCGTGCTGTTCTGCTCCATGTTAGTCGAATGTGTAAAATCCCTCAGAGGGTCTGAGGAGCGATCGCGCCGTCCGGGGCAAATACAGATGGTCATCTCGCATCTCATTCCATCTGATTACTGCAATCATGTGGATAATCCTCATCAAACTCTCGTGTCTGGGCTTCTGTGATACACTCGTACTGTACGTGGAGCCAGATCAAACAAGAGCTTTGGCTTTCCAGCCATCTCGGTTTATTTTCTATGTCACTGATATCCAAGGGGCTTATTAGTTTACCTTCTTTGTCTTCCCCTCGTCCGCCTCCTTTCCATTTTTGAGAAGCACAGAGAGGAAGAGAGAGGGCTGTCTTGCACCTCGGAAAAGCATTCGAATCATTTGTAGGCCTGAATCACACATTCTAACTGAAACACACATCCAGTTAAAATATGATAATTCAATCCCGCTCTGTTTTTATTAAATCACGCTCTCGGAATGCTGCGCTCTGCCTGATAGCGCTGTTATTGTTTGTGTAAAACACATTTTCTTTTTCTGCCTCTCTCTCTTTTGGGCTGGGGGTAGATGTTAGTGGCCAGTATGGGGAGGTAGTACGTCAGAGAAGACAAAAATGAGATTTCTCAGCGTGTCGTGTGTGTGTGTGCGCGCGCGCATGGGACGTGATGTGTGAGACTAATGGCTGTCGGTTTGGTGCCTTGGTGTTTTCATTCTGCCTTCCTGTCCTGTAATCGGGGGGGAAAAAAGACAAGGAGGGGGGAAAACAAAGAAATAACGGGAAAAGAAAGAAAGAAAGAAAGAAAGAAAGAAAGAAAGAAAGAAAGAAAGAAAGAAAGAAAGAAAGAAAGAAAGAAAGAAAGAAAGACCGAACGCAGGAGGGGAGAAGAGTCTGTTTATTCCTCCATCCCCCTCCCTGTCATCCGCCTCTTCTCTCTACCTCTGGAATATAATCCACTATCTCCTGACCTTCAAATCATGCCGCGCTGCAGTCATTCCAATTCACTGGCCACTATGAGCGTGAAATGTCCTCTAGCCCATTTCCCTCTCTCAGCATGGCCTCACTTCCTCTTTTGCTCTCTCCGCCCCTACGCGTATTACACACATCATGGCCATGCTCTAAGAAAGCCATAACACACTGAACATTTCACCATTTTAAAGCGGCTTTTTTTGGCTATTTGTAATAATCCTAAATAAAAATATGACAATTAGAAAAATGTAATAAGGTAAACTGAGAAATTTGTCATTTAAGATGCTTGTTTTACACTTATGGTATTTTAAAATAGCTATTTCTCATTATTAAATTTTAATAGTGTCCATATTGTTTAATATTATGTTTTATCAACATTATACCATGTTATACCTCTACTATGTATACAATATACTGCATATATATATATTATATATATATATATATATATATATATATATATATATATATATATATATATATATTATATATATATATATATAAATTATGTTAAAATCATGTAGGAAAAAATCATGTGTGTGTGTACAGGTTTGGCCATATTTGTGAGGGCCGAATGCTGCGATATACCTGCTGCGATCATGTTTTTAAATTAATCATTATAAAATGTGTGTGTGTGTGTGTGTTGTGTTGCTGTACATGTATGTATACTGCTGTCTACATAACAAATTGCCTTTCGAGGATAATTAAGTAAAGTAGGTAACAATTTGTTTACTGTGTCCTTGTTGCATATGTTACTTACCATAGTAATAAATTATACATAATTACATGCAACTAACCCTAATCCTATAGTAAGTACATGTTGTTAATTAATATTACTTTGTTACAATGTAATTATATATTTAAGTACTATGACACCATAAAATAAAGTGTAACCACAAAGTACTGTCCTCACTTATATAGTGGACATTTTACTGGTACTACTTAAAAAGGCTTATAAATCAGCCAAAATATGTTTTTATTTAAATCTAGTGTTTTGCATGTTTCTGTGATGGGTGGGTTTATGTTAGGTTGGGTTAGGCCATAGAAAATATCATTAACCTGATATAAAATCAATGGAAGTCTATGCAATGTCCTCAATATAGTGAAACAAACGTGTGTGTGTGTGTGTGTTATTTTGTGTTTTGTTAGAATATGATGTCATTAAAATATGACAGATAAAAATTTTTTTTTTTTTTTAAAGTTATAAAATCTTATTAAAAATACATTGTTAAAAAAATCATCAGTCTGTTTGATGAGCTCTTGAATCTGGAGGGAGTTTCTCAGCACTGTGGGTCAAGAGGGGTTCTGAAGCTCTGCCATTTCAGAGAGAGACAAATACATTTGACAGAATTGTTAAAATGCTTTAATCTATAATAAATTAAGAAAAGGAAACATGCTGGAATGTTTTCAGGCATTACTCAGGGCTATATTTGTGATGCATCTGCATCTTTAGAATTCCCCCCTGAATCATATGTTGCAAGGACAACACCGGTGGTTTCTTTCACGCTAACATTGAAGGTGAGATTGTGACATGGTGGGCATGTTCATGGTGTGTGTGTGTGTGTGTGTGATTGTATTTCTTCACTTCCTGATGCGGTGTGTTTGAAGAGCGGAACCATTATGGCACTCAACCTCAGAGCTGAGTTTATTCTTCTAACACTCTTTTTCTCTTTTTTTTTTTTTCTTTCCCCCCTTCCCATTCACTTGCCCTTAAGTAAGTGTGAAATAAGCATTTGCTCTTTGTCCCTTCCGGATTTTTCGGGAACTTTCCATTTTAAGATGCATTGCATCATCTTTGTCCGTTCACCAATTCTTTTTTTGCCTAAACTATTTTCTTGTATTGTGGTTTATGAAAGTGATTCCCAACCAGGAGTACTTGTAGGCCAGTGGCTACCTATAAGTAAGAGCCAGGGGAAACATTTTTACATGGTTAAACCTTTTTTTAAAGGAAATCAAAATATTAACATAGTGACTTTTTTTTTCTTTTCTTTTGCTCATCTTAAAGTTTCTTCATCCTTGCCCCCAGAACTATCAAAAACTGTGAAAGACCAACAAGAATCTGTTTTTCAACCATCAATTTATTACAAATAAATGATTGTAATATTGGTAATATTTGGTAATATTAATGCTTTTGCTAAAGATAAAGGTTTTGTATTGATGTTGAGAAGGCTGAGACACATTTATTTCTTTTCTTTTCATTTGATCATTGATAGGCATTGACGTGTGAGTAAACTGTGTGATGGGAAGATCTGTAATATGAACTAAAATGAAACAGACTTCCAAACTCAGGACATTCTAGGTAATTGTGTTGATTTATACAATGTGACAAAAGGACCACATAGTTGTTGAAAGTGCAATAATGCAAGCAATCTATTTAGGTTTGTGACACTACGTTCAGTACTGATTTTGATTCCCATTTAAGTCTAGGATCCTCAGACATTCTCATATGACTTTGATTGTCTTTAATTGTATGAACAGAAGCAGATTTAAGCTAATTGAAACTAATTAGGTAATGTGATGCTTTGTTTTTGTGTGCTTGAGCAGTGTGAAGATGCTCTGGAGGACCTTGATTGTCTCTGGCTATTCATTCTCTCAGGCCCTGCTGTCCATTGAATATGAGCCGTGCTCATACACGTTATTGCGCAGAGATTCTGCCGCTCATTAATCACATGACCTTCAAGGGCGAGCTTAATGACCTTGCAGGAGCATATCAGGTGGAGATGGCTGATGCTGGGGAATTAAATAGTTTCTGATCACGTGGTTCTTCATGGTGCCTCAACTGTCTGTAGCAAACGAACTGGTTCTGACTCCTAGGTGGGCCATTTCTGGGATTCGGTGGCGTTTGTGTCCCCCAGTAAAGATCATCTTACCACCTTAAAACCTGTCTTAGTCATAAATAACACCATTTGAATTCTAAGCATGTTGAAGCTGATTAAAGAAAATAATTTGAACATTTTGAACCACCATATATCACAATTTGTATATCAGTAAAGAGTCTCTCTAATGTATACATTCTTTTCAATTATTAAATTCATTTTAGCAATTATAATCATTTTTAGCTTGTCCTCAATTTATTGTCCATGTTATTTTTGACTTTCCCTTTAAATGAAAGTTGGAAAAATGAAAAAGTGAGATCCTCTATTATTTTAATCGTCTAATTTTACCCATTTTATCTTTCAAATTTGATGTGGTCAACCTTTAGTATGTCCACCCTGTTAAGGGAAAATGAAAAAGTTAGTAGAAAAATCATAGTTTTAAAATTTTAAAGACCATGCAATTCTTTATTAGATAACCCTTCTATGTCAACTTCTTTTGCTCAGACATGGTGCAGTGGCTGATTTGAGGTCAGCATGTCCACTCTGCTAATGCCCACCCTGTTATATCAGAAGACAGAGTGGACGCTGAGAGTGATTGTATCTAAATCCAGTTCAAACTGAAGTAATACTGTATGTGAGAGATGGGAAATCATCAATCCATCCATTATTTATATACCACTGGTCCACTCTGTTATTATTTCGTCCATTCCGTTATCAATTTGTTAATTTTTTTTTTTTTACAATAATAATACAAAATAAAACTAATAATTCAGTGACAATTAACATTTACTGGAGTATCAATAATGTAGTACTTTAAAAATAAACAAAAACACCTTTTAAGCATCTGTAAGAAAATTTTTATATGATGCATTTGTGAGAGAGATACATTTTCTGATTATTTATTAACTGATATGCATTTAAAGGGATGACAGTACATGAGCTGTCTAAGATAATGTACACAGTGCCCATAAATTAGAATCATACGCATTCGAAACTGTTCATTTGTCCCTAACAGGGTGGACATTTTTGGTCTTCCATTTCATTTATATTGTTTAATACATGGTTAAATGTATTTACCCAAGCTTGCCCAATCATTCTTCAAATGTTTTACATCACCTTATCATGATTACACAAAAAAAACGACATTTTATGATGGCCAAAAGGCACCGAATGACCCAGGTGCACATACTGTACCATGGGCTGATATTGTTTTAGTTTAAGTTAGAGTTGAGATGGAAAACCTGGAAAGTGATCAGCAACATTTGTATAAACCATCTTTGAGACAGACATCCTATATTGTGGCATACTGAAGACCCATTATCCTCCCCCATAGGAAAGAAGTGAAATCTCTTTAAGATCTCAATTGTTCTCCTACACCAAAATGAAATTAAATGGAGAGGTTTCTTACATCTCCTGCTTCTCAGATATTTCTTTTTGAGGTAAAAATACCTTGATAATTTCACGTGTTTCATGAAGAAATCTCAATAATCTCAAACTGTGCTCATATTTGCCATGTCTGTAAGATTTCGATAAGAACTAATTCTTTAAAAACCAGATGATCTGAGCTGTTATCCACATTCACTTTATTGCTTTGTACTCTTACTGTGTGTCAGCAATTGTCTCGTTTGTTTGCATCTTTATATCTCATAATTTAGGAATTTTAGAAGAAACATCTGAGGAAAAAGTTGACGCTTAAATAAAACACAACTGACAACTCCATTAAATCCCCTGAGCTATGAAAAAAACTCTGAGCAATGAAGGCGTCCTCCTGCTAAACCAAAAAACTGGTTTTGCCCTTTTTCCAGAAGATATTTAAAATCTCAAAAATTTCACTAGAGTACATTTGAACAATTTCCTTGAATGGTGCGTATAAGTTTCTCTTTTCTCTTATAAGTGTCTTTCAGCAGTGAACTCAGTGAAAGCTTTTTGTGATGCGCCTTTTTCTCTTTTTGTCATTCAACCTTCTCATAACCTTATAATTATTAAAGGTGATTATAATCCAGATCCCACTGATGTGTAAACTTCATATAAAACTATGTCGGCAGCACTTTCGCTTCCAGCAGCAATCTTAGCATTAAAACATGGACTTTCTTCTCGGTGACATTAAAATCGAGGGATTTTGTTTATCCGTGCCTTTGTTTATTTAACATTTCGCACAGCGGGGGGAGTTTTCAGATAGCTTGTTTTCAAGACAGTCCCTGCAGACAGCGAGCAAACACTCCACAGTTTCATCAAACAGAACAATGCTCAACTTTCCCCCCTCAGCGCCGTGCAGCCAAATACGCCAAAGCAGTGCACCACGGCTCAGGATGATTGAAAATGATTGTCAAAATTTTTTAGAGTCTGTAGCAATATGCATGTGAAATTTGTTTTACTGTCTCTCTCCTTTCCCCTCTTTTTTTCTGGATCAGAAACATCGGTGTGTACCCCTTCAAGGAGACACGCATAGAGGAAGAACTCTCAAAACACACATGCATGCATTCATACACTCTTAAAAATAAAGCTTCTTTATTGGCATTAATGGTTCTATGAAAAACCTTAAACATCACTGTAAAAAAAAAAGTTGCTGTCTCAACTTTTAAGTACAATCAACTTGGATGTTTAAGACATTTCAACTTAAATTACATTAAACTGACTTGAGTTGCATCTTGTATAACTTTTCAAACTGAGTTAATCAATTTTCAGTTAAAGCAATGTAAAAAACAAATGTTGTCTTAACTTAGTGATCATTCCGTTGCACAAGGGTTCTTTAGAATATTGAAAAAAATGTTTCTTTTCAAAACTGAAAGGTTCTTTTCAAATTTTGTAAACTAAAATTGGTTGTTCTATAGCATCATTGTGAAAACACCCTTTTGGAACCTTTATTTTTAAGAGTGTATAGACTATTATAGAAGGATCTACTGTGTATTGACACCGAGGTGTGTTTTGGCACTTTTTTTTTTTTTTTTTAAATGGAAGTTCATTCAGCAAATTCGGCTTGTCATTGACAAGAAGCTGTAGGGGAGAATGGGGTAAGATGTGTCGACCCCTAAAACAATCATTTTTGTGATTTGAGTGTTTATAATGGGCCAATAATTAATCTAAAGGCACTTTTTGGTACACGTTTATTTATTTATTTTATTTTTTGATCAATTTAATGTCATTTATGTTAAAGCAAATGTATCCAGTTTCACTACATTCAGATATTCTGTATATATTCCGTATTTTTGTGGATGGTTTATAAAAATAATGTTCAGAAAAAAAAAAAAAATATATATATATATATATATATATATATATATATATATATATATATATATATATATATATATATATATATATATATATATATATATATATATATATATATATATATATATATATTCACATATATATCTAATATGGGGTTCTGTGACTTAAAATGTTAGTTGATTAAGATATTCTGTATATGTTCAGTATTTTTGTGGATGGTTTATAAAAATAATGTTCAGGACAAAACACACACACACACACACACACACACACACACACACACACACACACACACACACACACACACACACACACACACACACACACACACACCTCTAATATGGTGTTCTGTCACTTAGAATTTTGATAGCAGATAACATTCAGATGTGTTAGTTTTACACTTCTCTCAATTCTCCTTTTCTAGAGAACAATGTAAATAAAAAATTGATATGGCTTATTCTAAACTCCTCTACTCAGTGCTGTACCGAATTAAGAAAACTGAGTCTCCCCATCATTTCTATCTCACTTTCTATTCCTCGTTCTTTGTGTAAACATTAGGCGTAGAACAGAATGTCTCATTTCATAGTGAAAAGTGCATTATTAGGAACGAGACATTGTTCCACAAGGTCAACTGGACTGCCAGGGTTCGATGTCAAATAAAGATGATCATGTTCAGGAGGTCTGAGGGGGCATAGCGAGAGGACCGATGCAACAGACTACAGCTCTGAACCTTATTAAATTGTACTTAGTCCTGAAAACATTGCATCTGTATAAACATTTGTCTTTCTCCCTCTATTTCTATCTTTTTCTCATCTTTCTTTCAAGTGCAGACTTGATTAATATTTTCTTCTTTTTGGTAACCATGGCAATGAGGTCAGTGGATATGATGCTTAATTGAATCTTTCCAGAGCTTTTGTGTTCACCTCTTGTGTCTGAAATCTGCTTATTTTTTGTCTTTCTCTTGGCAATTGTGTTTCATTTTGTGTATATTTATGCATTTAGCCCCAGAACGCAGATATGAATGCATGTCTAGAAGAGGACTTTCTGGTATATCAAATATTCACAATGATGTAAAATGAAACAACATGGTTAACTTGGCAATGATTTTATAGAGGTTTGTATGTGTCATTTCATTAGTTGTTTTATGACTCTCGAGAATGAATGCTTTAAAATGGAATAACATCTCTGGTTTAAAGATCATATAAAATTGTAGTTTTGCAGTCTTTCTCTACCCTGAAAACAGATCCAAAATATTGATGACTCATCCCGCACTCACTCATTTTGTCCAGAGTGCCGATGCTCCTCAGAGTGAGAATGTTCCGCCTCTAAAACCCCCACCTTCTGACTAGCATGTAGCAAATCAAGTAAACTAAAGGCTGTTGGCTATTAAAACAAAAAGGTTAAACCCTTCGATTATATCCTACCCCAAGTTCCTACAGTACTTCAGTGGGAAATACATTAACTTTTTCCTCGCCATTGATGGAAATATCCATCTTTTATGAGACAACATTTCCCAGCCATTGCAACATTTCCGGTTTTCTGTGTTTTTACTGTTATACGGTAGGGCCACTATGACACATCTTCTAAAACAGTACAGAATCTCCAGATCAAAACACGGGAGAAAAAGAAGCAGAAACAAGTGACATCATATGTAAGCAGGTGCATATGTAAAATATCGCGATCATCAACATTAAACAGCATATAAATCAAAACTGCCTTATGTTACTGAATGAAATCTCGACCCAGGATGAGCTATAGGAGCTTTGGGGGTGTTGATGGACTCGATCTGTACTCTATCTGTGTTTTGATCATCTTTCTGAATCCAATGTAGTCTTTGACAAAAATGTGATTTTCTTAGCTTTTTGCTCAAAATGTTGCTTTTTTATGAAACTTAACCATTTAAATGCAGATACAAACATTTAATTTGTTGTCGTTTAACTCTGAAATGCATGACTGTTTCGCCAATCATTCTTACATATTCGGGTCTTTAACGACCCGGATCTATATCTGACACTGACAGATCTCTACCTGTCGCGATAATATATAAAACTCCTGATATTAGAGTAACAATTACAGAAGAATATAATAAAGCATATTTCATTACCTTTTGGAGTTTGAAGGGTTCAGTTTGAGCAGATGTTTTATACCATCATCACTGTGCTCGTCAGAGCTCATTTCACAGTAAATTCAGCATCTGGCTCATATTTGCGATCTCACGCATATTCTCAAAACATCAATATTTTGATCACTGACAGCTTCTTCACCAGATCCATCATCAAGTGACAGTGACACTAATATTTGAATGTGTTCAGTACTTGCTCTGCAGTAAATCACTGAGCCATTTCAAGTTTTGCAGATTATACTTATTGTTTCGTTTTCAGTCTGAAGTAACTATGAGTGAAACGTCACTTCATCATTGTGTATCAGACATTGCCACCTTGTGGAATAAAAGTGAATTGTACTTATTTCATCATTATAGATTAATTTATTGTTGTGCAGAAAAAAATATACATACAATCTTACACACCTCGGGTCATTTGCGACCCTATTCGATTTTTAAAAAAAAAACTAGTGGAAAAACAGGCATTCAATTATAATTTTATTAAATTTTTTCTTGTTGTATTGTTATAATGAATTGATTGAGGAATACTAAGAAAGTTGATGTCTAACTTTAAAAAATGAATGAGGAGGAAGCTAGTGAATGACGTTCGGGGTCGCTAAAGACCCGAGGTATGCATTTAAGGGTTAAAAGCAGAGGCTCTGTTTTTTTCTTTTGATATATTGCATGTTCAGATTGTCCTGCAACAAAATATTCTGGGGTCATGAAAATTTTGTGAAAATGGTCGAAAATACTGCCGATGGCTGGCAAAAAAAAAAAAAAAAAAAAAAAAAATGAAAATATGATCAAAAACATTAAAAATATATGCAAGTAATGCTATAATGATAAATAAGGTTTAAAATGTAAAAAAAAACAAAAAAAACAATTGAACTTTTGTTTAGCACCTGCTAATTGGGAGGAAAAAGTTCCTATTGCAAATACATTCATATTGAGATTACTGGTTTAAGTCTCAAAAACAGTATATGATATAATATACCCCCCCAACCCCTTTCATTTTCACATTGTTCTTTTCTTTATTTCTGATGATGGTTATTCATCAGTGCAATTATGTTTTATGTCTCTGTCTGTCCGTGTCCCTCTCGCTGCTTTTGTTTCTTGCTTTCACAGTGTCCTGCTGGGAGTGGAATTAAAGGATTCGACTCTTTAATGCAGTAATAGATGCTCACTGGCACTTCTGCATCTCTTTCTTCTTCTCTTTCTCTCTTTGCCTGCTCACCCAGTTTTTCACCGCCGGGCCACATTTACATACTCAAATCATTCTCAGGAACGATTGTTAAATTGATTTCAAACGACTCTGATGATTCAAGTGGTGAAACAAAAAGCCATGGAGCCAGCCAGGCATTGATACACAAAGTGATCCACTGACACTGAAGCCTCTCCCTGAGCAGGTGCTCTCATTAATACCCACAAAATTGGGGTCCTTCAAGATCCAGGCATAAGTGGAACGTCTAGTCACCACACACACAAACATGCTGATCTGCACTTTGTTCATGTTGTCTCATGGGTTAATCTATGCATGTCTTAAATAAAAATATGTCATATGTCGTAATATGCATGTCATTAAATAAATAAATAAATAATATATATATATATATATATATATATATATATATATATATATATATATATATATATATATATATATATATAATAGCCAACAATGCATTGTATGGGTCAATTTTTCTTTTATGCCAAAAGTATTTAGGATATTAAGTAAAGATCATGTTCCATGTAGATATTTAGTACATTTCCTACCGTAAATATGTCAAAAATTTATTATTAGTAGTAATATGCGTTGCTAAGGACTTCATTTGGACAACTTTAAAGGCGATTTTCTCAATATTTCAAATTTTTGCACCCTCAGTTTCCAGATTTTCAAATAATTGTATCTTGGCCAAATATTGTCCTATCCTAACAAACCATACATTAATGGAAAGCTAATTTATTCAGCAAATCTCAATTAAAAGGAAATCCCTTATGACTGGTTTTGTGGTCCAGGGTCACATATTATTAGCATTTAATTACACCCATAACATTCAATATCCACTTTTTGACAGCTGTAGTTTTGCATTCAACCACTGCACCATGTCAAGTAAGACACTTATTAGCTGTAGCTTAGCTACACCAGCTTGGAAATATCATGGCATAAAAGATAGGTGAAATAGGAAAAAGGGAAAAATAAATAAATAAACGAACACACTCCACATCAGATTTGACATATGCACTATAAAATAACCATTAGCAGTTAGCTACAATCTGAAGTGACAGTCTATCAATAATGTCCGTCTGAAAATGGGACAGGTTTGTTGCTGCCTCTAAATCATTGGAGAGTCCATAGAGCTGAGACACAGGCAGGTATAGAAAATGCATTAAGTCGAGATGTTGATGGGAGTGGTGTGAGCGTGGGGACACTTAAAGCTCCAGGGGATGTGACTTTAGCATGCCCTGTGCTGACACACACACACACACTGGAGTAATAGCTCAGCATTTCAGCTCATCACCCTTTACCTTTAAACCCTGTAAATCTGAGGGTGATAAAGGTGATGGTGTTGTTGGGAGTCTTTGCAGGATTTTTTGTTTTGTTTGGATGTCGTAGCTCTGTGAGATTTTAATTTAATATTGAGATCTTTCTACCGAATGACTTCTACGTTGTTCCACTGAAAGTTAATCAAAAATGAATATGCATTTTGTATCAAGTCACTAAATTTCAATAGCCCCAAAATTTAATTTCCTCTCCATCCAAAAACAAAGGAAGATATATTTGCCTGCCAGAAAAAGGCCTTAATTGCTCTTAATCTTTTATCTATATTGATGTCACTTATGATATTCTTTAATAAAACAGAATCATTATAGCTCTATTAAACTTCTCATAAAAAGGTCTACTTTTTTTAACAGTAGCCTATATAATTCTCTTCTGCTGTGACCTCTGCGTTTATTTATTAGATTAATTCAGAGCTTTTACCCACCCAACAGCCCACTCTCGATACATACAAACACCCACTTAACTCCATTGCCTCCTCCCCTTGGCCACATTAGCATAAAATTAGCCTAGGCTGTGCATATGAATGGGCTCTATTCATGAATGAAGTGAATGTGGGCTCGCGGAGCTGAGTCAGGGTGGACCAGAGCGCCACGTGCCTATTCTCTCCTGCTGGTATTAAAGTGGTAGCGTCTAATTGTCTGCTTGCCAGCCATCTGCCTGCGTGCCGCTCGACTTGGCATAACAGGCTGGCGTTATGGCAACAAGTGTCTTTTTCCGCATTGCCACACTCACCAGCCTTGCAAACTTGGCAGCCAGCCTGCCCGTTTGCCCGCCCCCGTATGCAGATAAAGAGCTTATTATGCCCAGGCGGTGGGTGGGGGAGCAGGAGGCGGGGCTGCTGATTTACATATCACCGCCAAGTTGACACCCTCCAAATGCAAAACAGCCAAGTAGCAATTAAGGCTGCTTAGTGCTTTTGTTTAGTGTGGTGGAGTGGGCAAGCCGGGCGGGCATAGCTCAGCCGCCTCCAGAGGGGACGTGTATAAGAATTTCAGCTCGGCACGCGGCGCCTACCGGCCCTCCCTTTTCATAGCTCGGCATGCGTCTGGCTTGAATATACGCACCCCCATCGCTAGGTGGTCTGCTGACTTAGGCCTGGCACTATGAGCTGCTTGCAGGCACTAGCCACTGATTACATGCATCACAAACCACTGACACTGACTAATTACAGATGAAAAGCACTTTACAACAGCCAGCTTATTCAGTTTAATTCACGTCTTTATGTTGTGCTGGCTGATATGGCAGTAATGTTGGACTTTATACTGACACTTAGTGGCCTGGATGCAACATCATGCGAAACCAAGTTGGCATTGTAGAAATGTGCTAATGTCAGCCACAATTAATTTTCAAGCAAATGTGTCCAATAACAGGCAGTTATTGAAATAAAATAAGTAGTATCCATCTGGTCATGTGATCTTAAAGGGAAAGTTCACCCAAAAATGAAAATTCTGTCATTACTCACCTGTCGTTCCAAACCTGTAAGACTTTCGTTCATCTTCATAAAATCTGAGAGCTCTCTGTCCCTCCATTGACAGCAGCCCAACTACTACTTTGACAGCAAAAAGTTCATAAAGAGATCGTAAAACTAATCCATATGAATTGAGCGGTTTAGTCCAAATTTTCTGAAGAGATGCTTTATATGATGAACAGATGAACAGACTGATATTTAGGCTATTATATTCATATATATATATATATATATATATATATATATATATATATATATATATATATATATATATATATATATATATATAATTTTTTTTTTTTTCATCAACACATCAGTTGTGGTAAACGGAAGCTCAAGCATGTTCGATTTATATTCGAGAACCAATGAGGTTCATTCTTGTGTTACGCAGCAGGTTTGAGCTTCCACAAGAACCAATGAGGCTCATTCTCGTGTTACGCAGGACGTTTGAGCTTCTTCAAGAACCAGTGAGGTTCATTCTCGTGTTACGCAGGACGTTTGAGCTTCTTCAAGAACCAGTGAGGTTCATTCTCGTGTTACGCAGCACATTTGAGATTCAGCAAGAACCAATGAGGCTCATTCTCGTGTTACGCAGGACGTTTTAGCTTCCACAAGAACCAGTGAGGTTCATTCTCGTGTTACGCAGGATGTTTGAGCTTCAGCAAGAACCAATAAGGTTCATTCTCGTGTTACGCAGGATGTTTGAGCTTCAGTGAGAGCCAATGAGGTTCATTCTCGTGTTACGCAGGACGTTTGAGCTTCAGTGAGAACCAATGAGGCTCATTCTCGTGTTACGCAGGACGTTTGAGCTTCTTCAAGAACCAGTGAGGTTCATTCTCGTGTTACGCAGCACATTTGAGCTTCTTCAAGAACCAGTGAGGTTCATTCTCGTGTTACGCAGCACATTTGAGCTTCAGCAAGAACCAATGAGGTTCATTCTCGTGTTACGCATCACGTTTGAGCTTCAGTGAGAGCCAATGAGGTTCATTCTCGTGTTACGCAGCACATTTGAGCTTCAGCAAGAACCAATAAGGTTCATTCTCGTGTTACGCAGGATGTTTGAGCTTCAGTGAGAGCCAATGAGGTTCATTCTCGTGTTACGCAGGACGTTTGAGCTTCAGTGAGAACCAATGAGGCTCATTCTCGTGTTACGCAGGACGTTTGAGCTTCTTCAAGAACCAGTGAGGTTCATTCTCGTGTTACGCAGCACATTTGAGCTTCAGCAAGAACCAATGAGGTTCATTCTCGTGTTACGCATCACGTTTGAGCTTCAGCAAGAGCCAATGAGGTTCATTCTTGTGTTACGCAGGACGTTTGAGCTTCCACAAGAACCAGTGAGGTTCATTCTCGTGTTACGCAGGATGTTTGAGCTTCAGTGAGAGCCAATGAGGTTCATTCTCGTGTTACGCAGGACGTTTGAGCTTCAGGTGAGAGCCAATGAGGTTCATTCTCGTGTTACGCAGGACGTTTGAGCTTCAGGTGAGAGCCAATGAGGTTCATTCTCGTGTTACGCATCACGTTTGAGCTTCAGCGAGAACCATTGAGGTTAATTCTTATGTTACGCAGCACGTTTGAGCTTCAGCAAGAGCCAATGAGGTTCATTCTTGTGTTACGCAGGACGTTTGAGCTTCCACAAGAACCAGTGAGGTTCATTCTCGTGTTACGCAACACGTTTGAGCTTCCACAAGAACCAGTGAGGCTCATTCTCGTGTTACGCAGGATGTTTGAGCTTCAGTGAGAGCCAATGAGGTTCATTCTCGTGTTACGCAGGACGTTTGAGCTTCAGGTGAGAGCCAATGAGGTTCATTCTCGTGTTACGCATCACGTTTGAGCTTCAGCGAGAACCATTGAGGTTAATTCTTATGTTACGCAGCACGTTTGAGCTTCAGCAAGAACCAATGAGGAGGTTCATTGCTGTGTGTTACGCGCCACGATTCTCAGAGTTCAATAAAAAGATCTTAATTTATGTTTCAAAGATGAACGAAAGTCTTATGGTTTTGGAATGACATGAGGGTGAGTAAATAACGACGGAATTAAAATTTTTGTGTGAACTAACCCTTTAAAATGGCAGCCCCCATGAGGTGACCCACGCCATTTAAATTATACTCATTTCTGCTTCCCTTAAACATTGGAGGTGTGGCCTAGTGGCCAATATAATTTTTATAATATGGAGTTTTAATCAAGTTTCTGACATTCCCAATCCCATTTTGCCCATATTCAAAAAATGGCATGCACAATTTAATAATTATACAAATTATAAAAAGTTAGTTAGTTTTAGTCATTTTATTTAAGTGTTTTTGTTTTTTTCTTCTTCAGTTTTTGTTTGTTATTTAGTACACCAACTTAGGCAAAATTAAATGTTTCTGTGGCAGCTAACCGAAAAAATTATTAATTTAATAAAAATTTTACATCAATTAACAGATTATATTATTATTATTATTATTATTATTATTACTATTATTTTAAGTTTTAGTTAACTATAATAGCTGGATCCATGTGATGAAATGTACCTGTGCTCCAGACCTGAACTGGAGATATGCATGTTAGACCGAGTGAAAGGTGTACGCCTGAGTTTGCATGTGCACACAATATGCATTGATGAATTGTGGGTGTGTTTCTTCATCTGTTGAGAAGACCTTCCATAGCTGCGGCATAGAAAAACACTTACTGCTAATGCAAATAACAGGGCAGTATAAATCAGTGGCCAGGAGCGGGCAAGCAAATATTGTGTAATAGTTATTGCGAAATGAAGTGGCATTGGGATCAATACCTCACTATATCTCACTCGGCTGTGGTGGGCCATTGGAGGCAGGGGTCCTCTCTACTGCCTCCACGGGGCACCATAAATCTGTCGATGTGCCTGGATGTGTATGTGAGCCTGTGCCCTCTTATTAAAAAGAGCCAGTAATTAGCACATTGCCCCAAAGCTGTTTGGAAAGTCTAGCCTCACGTAAAGGTATTGCACTAAAAATATGTCTCAGTGTGTTTTTTTTTTCCTTTTTTCTTTTTTTTTAAATGGAAGGACTCTATAACATTACAGTCTGAAAATATTCAATATTTCCATTCAGATGCTACAAAAGAAGTATTATTAGACTGGTTGTAAGTGGATGTGTTTTCTGTATGTTTCCCACAATTCTTTGTACAGCACCTGTGCCAACCCAGTCAATACATTCCTAAAGATTTTAAAGGCTGTTTTGAATGCATTCTCAATATCATGTATGCTCATCTCCAGCTAGAAAATGAAAAAAATGTACTCAACACATCATCTGTACGCTTTACACTAAAATTGTTCTGTGCTCTTGTATTTATTGTTCTAATATAAAGAGCACGATAATGGTTGATCTCCGAGAGAGATGAAGTGGTACGGTGTGAAATATCAGGGTGCTCGTCCCTGTACGTCTTTGTGTCCATATATGCATTTAAGTGCAAGGGCCTAATTGCTCATGCTTTGTTCTTTGGTACAATATGCCTCCTATTGTCATGGATGTGGTTTGGTCTTTTCCCTGGTTTGTCCATTACAAGGTTTATTCACAAGTTGATTTTATATGGTGTTAAGTACGGCCTTGGGGCCAGAAATGATTGGGACCAGTCAGAAAGTATTCGAGTAAGAATGTTGATCAGTCAGCTTGGAGATTAGAGACCTTGGTGTTTTCTTTGAGACGGCTGATTGAAGTGGATGAGGAAAATTGAATTTCAGATTTGATTGAAGGCTGTTTGATTATGATTATTTCTTTGTGTGTCCTTTTTTAGGTCTGTGAGGAAACGAGGAAAGGGATTTTGCAGCTGCTGTTCATCGACTGTTGGTGAGTCTGAGCGCACAAAATCATTAAAAGAAGTTTGTCGTCACACTGTGTGTAATTTCCGAACGTGGCATCTGTAACCTACCTTGTGGGCAAATTTTCCGTCTCTTTTCCACAGCGTCCGTAGTGCATTTAGCTGGGAGAGTGAATTATCGCTGTGGCAGAGACGTTTGCGCAGGTTTAGATGTGACAGTATATCTAAAAGAGCTCACTACAATATTGATCTCTCACACTGGAGTCGTTTGCCATGTGCTATTCCTGGCCTCTGTCACTCACTGAGAATTATGGGTAAAAAATGGGATGCCACTGCATGACAAAATGTCACATCGTTTCAAGCAAGTAAAGGAAACAGAATACATTTATGCACTGATAAACTACAGCGTAGTGCTTTGCATAAAATAGCATTTTTTTAGGTTAGAGCACAAATGTTTGTAATAAAATGTAATTAATACATTAATTTTCTATTTTAAATAAGCAATTAGCATGTGAGCTTCCTTAAAAATAATTACCACATTATTTGGGATGGTTTTAGGAAGGATTTATTTGGTTTCTCTCAAGGTGAGAAGGTTGAAAAGCTCTCCACTATTTTGCTTGAAAAACATCTCTCTGCCTTTAAGACGTATGATCCTAAAAGGAGTGCTGCTTTTTTTAATACTTTATATTGAAGCCCCACTGTTTTAAATGCAAGCAAGTAATTACCATATAAATATCAGCCTCTCTTTTATGAGAAATTTAAAGACACTTTCAGTGTAAAAAACAGATGTTGAGGCAATCTCACATAATTGGATATCAACATTATGTGGTTTTGCTAATCAACACCAATGAAGAGGCATTCTATTATTATTATTATTTTTTTAATTTATTAATCCACCCAAGTGCAGTTTTATGGCTCTGAAGTGGTAGACTTGTAAACCAACAGGCCTGCGCTCTCAAAGGGGAGCCAGATGGAGAGCGAAAGTGTTTTGGCAACATGTTTTCCAGCAAACCACACACACACAGGCTAACAGTCTCTATATTTGTAAACCGATGTTGGTCTGTGGGTCTTTGCTAGTCATATGGCTGCTCTTCAAGTCCTTCTTCTAATGTATCTGTGTCTCACCCCAGCCTAGCATTGAACTTGGAGACACTAGATGGAGGTCAAAGGACAAAGGTCATCCTGCATGTCTGAGGTTGATCTTGTCGTGTGGATTATGAAGCGGTGGGATGTTTGCACTTCCACTCTGGAGTGGAGGAAGGGGCAGTTGCTCAGCACAGCTCAGAGCTACAGCCTCTGGCGATCGAGTTGGACTCATGTGTAAGCTGTGTGTTGTAGGGTTAGAGATCCTGACCTCTGACCTGCATCAGTGAAGGATGCATGATACAGCATGAACAGTCCTAATGCCCTCCTCAATGAGTGGACAGTAGACACTGCTATTGATCCACTGGTGCTGTCTGTCTCACTGTTTAAGAGAACTCGGTCAGCTGTCAACAACTAGGCTAAATCCATTCAATATGCAACGGATAAATCAAACGATTATGGGATGGGGTGATGGAGATGTTTTTCTTTGTGTGGCTTTTGGTCATTGCATTGCATTTAGCTTTTTCGATTATGCATTTTTAGCATTTTCTTTTTTTCTTTTTTTATGTCTGAGTTAAAATAATAGCTCAGTTTCTAAAAAGTGTACCATTCACAATTGAATTGAGAATGCCTTGTAAATTCCAGTTCAATTCCTAAAGTTGAATTGAGGTAGCAAACAGGATGCAGAATTACAATTACAGAATTGAACTGTAGTTCAAAGAAAGTCATATGATTGTAATTTGTAACTACATTTTATGACACACTTTTTTGAAAGTTTTGACATTTTTTAAAAACCTTGTTTTAACTTGAAGCAACTTGAAGCCATTGTTTTGTCTCAAGAATCACACCAGTAATATTTTTTTCTAAGGCACATTTATAAAAGCTACTTAAATGTCCTAATTAAACTAAGGCCTAATCCTGGCTTAATCTAAAAACTGGGCCTTCATTTACCAGGATGCATTTCTTGTAACATTTATTTGAGTTACAAATCCGTAAATTCCGGTCATTCTAAATCATTTCCAATTCAATTTCCAGAGGGGTGTGGCCAATTCAAATTCACATGTATGTACTAGAAGAGACAGTTTTGAATTTTACGCAGTGACCCCATAAAAGTTTTCCATTGATGCATTGTGCTTTAACTTAATCCTCACACGTGAAGAAATGATTTTGGTTTTTGCCCGGTCTGTGAGACTAGCACTTCACGTGAGGGATCTTTACGCCAACTTACACCACATTTTGCTTCAGTTACAATTACAATAAAACTATGTGTAAAACACTGCAATAATAAAACATTACAGCTAGTATAACTGACTCAGGAAGCCCCCGTTTCCCTTCAGATAGCACCATGTGATAAACGGCACCATGAGGAGTTGAATTGTAAGGGCCACTCGTGGTTGTGGCTGGGCCAGGTGTTAGACCACCACCTTCTTCAACCCAAACCAGCCAAACCATGTCCTAATACTCTCTCTCCTCCCTACTGGCTTTGCAATAGGAACATCTGGATGTGAAAGCAGCCTAGAAATACACGGGCACAGCGGGTCCTGCTCTCCTTTTTTCCCTCCTCTCTTTCCGTCTCTCCCTTACTTGAGTCGAAAATCTGCTGGAGTGGTCAGAGGTAGAACAACATGTGGAGCGGCCGTTTTCTCTTTCGTTTTCTTTTTTTTTCTGTTTTGTTTTTTCCCCTCCTTCTCGTTCCAGGGGAGATCCAGGCCAGTGATAATCCCTCTCTCTCCTCATTAAATGGAGCTGAATAAACACAGGCCTCTTCCAGTTGTTCCTGCAAATTTCCTCACCAGCCGTCAGGAGACTTTAGAGCGGGCCGGCCCTTCAAAGGCCTGGAGGGCTGGAGGTGGCTCAGGGAGTGCTGGGTCAGGAACATTAGCCGCCACTGAGGGAGCCCGGCCCGGCCCGGCACTCACTTAGCCTGCGGTCAGAGAGAGAGAGAGAGAGAGAGAGAGAGCAAGAAAGACAAAGACCGAGTGCATGGAGATAAAGCTACAGACATTTTGTGCAAGTTTTGTTGCGTTTGGCCCTTCTTTCTGTATTTGAAGCTGGTTTTAGGAAGAAATACTTCAGAGTTTTAATAACACACTCACTTAGTACAACACACCACACACTAATAAGGTTTTTGCGGTGGGCAGGGATTCTAAATGAGTAGTAATACTCCAGACACAGGCCAATCTTCTCTTCGGTTAAGTTAGAGCCTGTTGTCGGCCTTGTTTTAATTTACAAGCTGTGTAGTGACATTCATTTTCTCCTCTCTTCACTTCCTGCCCATCAGCTAAGAGGGGCAGCGGTTCACTTGCATCGTTTGTGGAAAAGGCAATTAAACAGTCCGAATAACTGCGGCAACTTCAGCAGAGAGCCAAAAGGAGCCAACCCTCTCGTTTAATTGCTTACTCAATAACTCTGCAGGATGAATAAATTGATCAAATTGTGTCCCTAGAGGTATCGAGGAAAAAGCACCCCCCAAAATGCCAAAATTGTATCTATTATCGCAGTCCACTCTTTTTGTTGACTGGTTTTATTTATATTACATTTATATATTATACACAAGGCTGATTTAGAATTTCATTTTCAAATTGTAATCTGTATGATTAAGAGGAAATCGTGTTGCCAGAGACGTGGAGCAGCTGTGCTCCGATACGTGCCTCTAATTTACTTATACATACAATACAGTTTCCAGCTGAAAAGAACACTAGTGGCAGTAAAATGTCAACTTTTATTCCTTTCCACACATATTATGACAGCTACAGATGATCAATTAATACAGCACTGCACTTGTGAGCACAAAAATCCAGTGAAACGTGGTTCGACAAAAGAGCTCAAAGACTTGAAGAAGCAAGCTAAAATGGCATGGTTGCTTTACAAATGTGATTTTTAATTCACTTTTGCTTTTGTTAACACTATAGGTTAGGTTTGGTGTAGGTGGTATGTTATTTTTGAATGCGATAGATCATTAACCTTTCAGTGCCACATTTCATTTCTGAACGGCCATTATACGTAAAACAACCAGTCTAATAAAATGTGAGAAATTAGAAAATTTAAATGCCATTCACTGCACATTTCAGTTTGAAAGTGTTGCGAGACGTGCAAGAAGCATATGTCAGATATGTTGATCTGTGTTGCTTATGTGGTTATATTGTATTTGAATCCAGCTTGCAACATTTACCCATGCCATCCGTTATTTCTCATCATCGCTCTGCTGTCACACCAGTGTTGGGCAAAGTTACTTTTAAAAGTAGTGCATTACAATATTGCATTACTTTCTAAAAAAAGTAACTAATATGTTACTTTTTACGGAAAGTAATGTGCTATGTTACCCTTGCGTTACATTTTGTCATGTGGGCTTGTGTTGTTTTGTTTTTAATGACAAAAAAGTTCTATTGTTGGCAAATTTAAATGCCCTTTCAAAAGTGAAATGAATAAGCCTTAGCCTTACTTTGAGCGCAGCTCAAGCAAACCTTTCAGCCGCTGCCATTCTGGATTGCAGAAGAACAAGAGAAGAAAGCTAAACTTTCTTCAGCAAAAAAGAAAAAAGAAACACAAATGTGATGTTTATCTAAAGGCATTTTGGCACCCGGCGCAATGCGACGCCAGACACGACGCAAGTGTTTTTTGCTAGTTTCAGCCCGACGCATTTTCACGTCCAGTGCCACGTTGTTTAAATAGCAAATGCACTCACATCATCTGTTTACCCATGGGCATGCTGGTTTGAAACCCAGGTGTGTTCAGGCACGTTGTTGGCGCGTTGCTATTTTGAGGCAACTGAAAACGACTGACCCACTGACCCACTGACCAACAAAAAACAGGTCTAAAGTCAATAGCACAGTATTTTTTTTATATTTTTACAATAGCACATTAGTAAAATACACCTATAGGCAGGTGCACAATGCGCGTACATTATTATTACACACACAGGGATGTGCAGCAGCACACAAACATAAAAAAAAAAAAAAACCTTTTAGATGAGTAAATGCTCACATTTGTCTAGAAATACAATAACTATCATGTTTACACAGTGCACACAACATCTAGTTCTCTCAACATGAGTACAAGAGAGCTGTCAGTCAATACATGGGAAAACAAAGTAACTTTCGTTACTTATTTGAATAAGTAACTCAGATATTATTTGTAAATGTAAAAATACTTTACTATTTACTTTAATAAGTAATCTGATTACATAACTGGTGTTATTTGTAATGCGTTACACACAACACTGTCACTATAAAATAAGTGTTCAAAAATGTTAGTTTTTTAGTAACTATATATAACCTTAGCAACTATATATCATTATACACCATTCATTGTCTGCAGCAGCTGTGTAAATCAAATGTGGACTGGTTTGTAAATTATAGTTTGGATATATATGTGTGTGTGTGTGTGTGTGTGTGTGTGTGTGTGTGTGTGTGTGTGTGTGTGTGTGTGTGTGTGTGTGTGTGTGTTTTACGGTGTGCGCGTGTGTGCGTGCACATGAGAAAGCCTTGTGGCCATCAGACTCCCATCAGGCCATTATTATTGGTTGAGCAGAGAGTCAGTGGCAGAGGCACCTGCCTAGAATACCAATGAGCACAGCAGGCAACACCCACATACACACATTTAGCATGCACATGTAGTGTTTGATCACTCACAGTTACTTGATCTTCTGTATCAGAAAGGAAACAAGATGGATACAAGATGGCTGCCACATGGACGTGCTCTCTGGACATAGACGTGTACACTTCACTTCATCAGCGGCACAGACACATCATAGCTTACACATGCTGAACTAACGTCACACACCACAGTGTACACACACCACCGGCGGCTGTGCAAAGGCAAATATGGCCTTCTACGTCCCCTTTTGGTCTGTTCTACGCACACACACACATGAGGAGACATAAAGGAATGGTCATTACAGCGTGTAAGGCAGCTTTTGGAAAAAAGGCTTGTTTTTCTGGGTCCATTTTTACTCTCCACGTGTCTCCAAGTATCTAGTTTTTTTTACTAAGCTTGGGATTGTGCATTATAAATATTGCGAAAATATTGCTTGTCATGTTGCTCCTTTGTAAGTCACTTTGGATAAAAGTGCTAAATAAATAAATGTAAATGTAGTTTGTTGATCGATAAAAGATCGAGTCAAAGTAGTAATACAATAAAAAGTTAGCTATTTTACAAGCTACAAATTAAAGTAGTTGATTAGAGTAAAGTGAAGGCATGCAGGGGACCGTATCTTTTAGACAATTAGTAATTTTCTAGCCCAGATGAACATGTAAATGAACACAAATATACAGTTAATGCATCCATAATCAATCCATACAATGAAAGTGAAAACAATTGCTTTTTAACTTTACTATATATAGCTTTATGAAAACACTAAAGTAATTTCAAATTGCCCGTATTGCAAGTCACACTCATTCAAGCATTTGCCACTTCAAGAAACATTCTGTTAGTTTGACATCAGTAATGTCACATTGTATTTCTCTCGCATCTTGTGTCTGATTGACATTGTCAAGTTTTAAAAAAAAAGTAAGGATTTTCAGTAAATGACTTGCAGTTCTTCACACAAATCTATAGCTGTAGAAGACTTAAAGTATAGTACATAAATTTAATTGAATACATTTTTGTGTTTTTTATTTTATTTTAAGGATTGAGTTTTCGTGAGAATCTGTCTGTTAGTGTTTAGGGGTGGGGCTAAGGGATCAAAAATATCCTTAATAAAAAATTTATATTGTGTACATTATAAAACATTGAGGCTAAGGCCACGTCTGTACGTTGCATCATTCAAAAACATTAATATACCAACAATTGCCACATTTTGGTGGTGCATGAATAAAAGTTGCCCTGTCCTGCGCAACACTGCTTCCCCCAGTGGTAAGATAAAGATTCACTTTCAGAATGGCCAAGATTGTTTAAAAGACAGAGTTTTCTGATTAAAAAAACTGTACATCCCTGTAAGAAGAGCTAATTAATGAATGCAGACGTATTGATTAGTATAGTGACAGGGCTGAGACGTAATGAGGGGCTGGACAGAAGCTGAAAATGTCAAAGCCAAAAGGTTTCCAAGAATGGAGAGAGTGAAAGAAAGAAAGAGAGAGAGAGGTGGTGGTTAGGTTGAGTTCAAGGCCATGAAGAGGTACGCTGACCCCGAGGAGTGGGGGACGCTGGAGAAGAATCGTGAATGGCGTGATGGGCTCAACGTGTCCGACATTCAGCCGACTCTATAGGACCCAAGGGAGAGCAGGGTCAGGAGTGCCCCCTCCATCCCCCCGCACATTACTGCACCATTTCAAGCCGCCCAGCACCTATTTCCTTCAATAAAAACTAATAACCTTCTCTGTCAGGAATCACAGCAACCCTTAAGTGTTGGACTGAAGGGGCCCACGCAGGATGGGCTGTAATTGCAGAACAGGAGTCCAACCCCAACCCCCAAACCTGAGCGCGCTCACGCTCAAAGATCCCTGTTTTACAGGACTTGTATATGTGCACTTTTTTCACTCCGCGTATTGCTCCTCGTGGCGCTGATTGCATGCACTGCTCGGACTCTACTCAGCAATCAGCCAAAGGCCGTGGAGCAGCAGCTCAAGGACGTTTTTAATTGGAAGGATGCTGCAAAGCGGAGGACGGCACATTCACAAAATTCACAAGGAAAGCAGGTCAGCTGCTGTAATGTATTATTGCGTGGAATTCAGATCTGCTCATATAAATAAATGTGCACTTTCTCTCTACATTTTTGTGTAAAACAGGATGTGCTGTTTTGCAATCATTCATAGAATTTGTCCATCCATTTATTTAAATGAAAAGTAATCAGACTTCTTTGTGTTTAATCACTAGACTAACACTAGCATCTATACAAATTTCACTGTAGTTGCTATTCTAGATATCTACATCCAATTTATGAGTAACGTTTTCTGTTCTCTTTTTGCAGTAGGCATTTGTTTACTAAAACTGGCACCATTCCCTGTAATAAAAGCCATTATGGCAAATTTGACAGGACTATTATTGAGTCAGTGAGATAAAAGTTCACCCTTCACTGCCATATTTTTTTTAATTTTAAATCCACACTATTAGAACGACCCTGAAAAGCCAATGTCTAAGTTTTTTTGTTAGGTATATATCTGCAAACTTTTGTGTTATAGAAATAAAACACATTCACGCCGCCATGATTTTACTATCAAATGCACCATTCCCACTGCCAGCCCCCCACCCCACTCTTTTCCGCTCTATATCTCCATCTCTTCCTCCTTCTCGTCTCATTTTTAATGGCAGATGAATGAGACAAATGGCCCCTCTCTGCTGCCAACACTCGGGGCCCGGATCAATCGGAGGCCCAGCAGTAATTAACTCTTTGCTAAACTTACACCATTGATTTCCATTTAATGCTGAGCACCACGCTCTAAATGAAGACCGATACCTGGGTGCAGGGGTGGAGGACACTGTAGGGTGGCGAGTTGTGAGGACTTGGGGATCTGACAAATTGGGCCCCCTTTAATTGGGAGTGTAGCAGGCTTAGCAAGGCCTGGTTGGATAGAAAGGCCCAGCTGGGGCCTAATTGGGGTGGGTTGTGCGCACCGGAGGGGACGCTGTCATTGTCTTTAGTTTGTTCCTCTATTACTCCACGGGGACCAGCTAGCCCAGCGACTGTAGTGATTCCTTATAGTCGTGCTGGAGTGGTCATGTGACCAGGCAGCAGAGTGTAATCAACAGCCCATGTCTGTCTGCTTTCTCCTGGTCTTTCTCTCGCCTCCCTTATCTGTCCCGATCTGTATATCCATCTTTGCGTAGCAGAGCCAGGCAAGTTATTAAATACTTGAGGGCGTTAATGAATAGGATGCTTTCTCAGGCCTTGCTAAGCTTTTGTATTACGGCAGTCTGTCAAAGGCTTCCTTTGTTTGCACTTTCTAATTGAATCTGTACAAACACGATCCCCTTCCGAACGGGGGTCTGTGAGGCAGCAGTTTGCCGCACCGAGGCAGTGCAGACGGAGCTGTTCTCAAAGCTGGAGAACGTCAAATCTCATTTCAACAGAAGGCCGCTGACGGAGAACAGAAGGCACGGGAAACGCTTCCACAGTGGCGGATACATTCTGTCTTCTCCCGTCTCCTCTTCCTATTTCATTTATTCCTGACTTTGATACATTCTTCAGAAGCATTAATGGTTTAGTCTCAGATCAGTTTACCATCCCGCCACCATCTATCAGGGAAATAGATGGAATTTTGTATTTGAGGCTATTGTTAGCCTGATCCGCTCTGTTCTCTGTAGTGTAATGGTTTGCCCGTGGCTTGACGGCTCTTGTCTGAAACAGTTCTCCATTGTTCTATGGCCTGGTGGGGTGCTCAATGTCTCACTTAAACTGCTGTCACTTGCCAGCCAATGAACTTGACTTTAAACTTAGGGAAATCCAATTGGAGGCTAATACACCATAATGGGCTGATCAATACTAATTATGGGGCCCCACGTCGAACAAAAGATATCACTCCGAGCTCAACTCGCAAGCAGCATTTGACTGAGAGGATATGCGCGTGTGTGCACACGTTTGCATGCATGTGCATACCTGTTTTATGTGAACTATGTCCTGGTAGTCATGCTCCTGTGCAATGCTTATGCACAATGTCCGATTAGGTCTGCTCTAACAGATGCAGATCTTGATAATCTCACCCCTGAGCTGGCCATTCCAGATCTGAAATTGGCCAAGCAGCCTGCTTTTAGTGATTCTCGTACCATTTTAATTGATCAGCCAGCACTGGTTAATGCTGGATTCAGACTGTGAGAGAAGTGAGGCCAGTTTACAATCTGAAATTTAAGAAAGACTCATGGACTTATGGAAACCAACACTGGAAGTTTCGAATGGAAACGCAGGTCAAAAAAATGTGTGTACAGTGACCATAAAACTTATTTGGAAACTTATGCCATGCTGTAAAACATTATATCAGTGATTTGCACACTCCATTTGGAGCACCAAAGTCTCTTTGAACGCAAGTTTAGTGATATTTAGCGGCATGCATCATATTTAGATGTTTAGAAGTTTTGCAATCCAATTCAAAATTATTTTGCAAACCACAAATATAGCAATCCAAATTAAACACTAATTTGCACTAAATATAATTATGATTTAGGGACAGTTTCCTGTGGAAATTTACTCTGGGTCTGTCTGGTGTCATTACCGCTATGATGCTCAAAGCGTAGTGCAGAATTTAATATTTCCGAGTCAAAAGCAGACAATATTTAAAGTAAAATGTGTATAGGAAACTAAAGAAAAATAACTATTTACAACATATGCTAATGTCTGGCGATGTAAACAGTCTTATTGGTACATGAAGATATATAAAAATTTTAATTTTCCTAAAAGCATTTTATGAATGAAATGTCTATTTTTATAGTCTGCTTTTCCAGAGTCACATTCTTATATTGCCAAAAGTTTTGGGACGCCTGCCTTTACATGCACATGAACTTTAATGACATCCCATTCTTAATCCATAGGGTTTAATATGGAGTTGGCCCACCCTTTGCAGCTATAACAGCTTCAACTCTTCTGGGAAGGCTTTCCACAAGGTTTAGGAGTGTGTTTATGGGAATTATTGACCATTCTTCTAGAAGCGCATTTGTGAGGTCAGGCACTGATGTTGGGCGAGAAGGCCTGGCTCGCAGTCTCCGCTCTAATTCATCCCAAAGGTGTTCTATCGGGTTGAGGTCAGGACTCTGTGCAGGCCAGTCAAGTTCCTCCACACCAAACTCACTCATCCATGTCTTTATGGACCGACGATTTGTGCACTGGTGCGCAGTCATGTTGGAACAGGAAGGAGCCATCCCCAAACTGTTCCTGCCAAGTTGGGAGCATGAAATTGTCCAAAATGCCTTGGTATGCTGAAGCATTAAGAGTTCCTTTCACTGGAACTAAGGGGCCAAGTGCAGTCAGGCAAGTACTGTTCTCCTGGCAACCGCCAAACCCAGAGTCATCCATCAGATTGCCAGACACAGAAGCATGATTGGTCACTCCAGAGAACACGTCTCCACTGCTCTAGAGTCCAGTGGTGGTGTGCTTTACACTGCATCCAATGCTTTACATTGCACTTGGTGATGTAAGGCTTGGATGAGCTGCTCTGCCATGGAAACCCATGCCATGAAGCTCTCTACGCACTGTTCTTGAGCTAATCTGAAGGCCACACAAAGTTTGGAGGTCTGTAGCTATTGACTCTGCAGAAAGTTGGCGACTTCTGCGCACTGTGCGCCTCAGCATGCGCTGACCCCGCTCTGTGATTTTACATGGCCTACCACTTCGTGGCTGAGTTGCTGTTGTTCCCAATTGCTTCCACTTTGTTATAATACCACTAACAGTTGACAGTGGAATATTTAGTAGTGAGGAAATTTCACAAATGGATTTATTGCACAGGTGGCAACCTATCCCGGTACCGCGCTTGAATTCACTGAGCTCCTGAGAGCGACCCATTCTTTCACAAATGTTTGTAGAAGCGTCTGCATGCCTAGTGCTTGATTTTATACACCTGTGGCCATGGAAGTGATTGGAACACCTGAATTCAATGATTTAGAGGGGTGTCCTAAAAACTTTTGGTAATATAGTGTATATCAGACATTTCAAAAATGTTATTCCAATTCAAATCCAATTTTATCTGCATTCATACATTTTAAGTGAAGTGTCCAAATACTGTATTTCTACATATGGGTTGTCTTGATGAATTTATCTTTTGTCTTGTCCTGTTCCAGTGTCAGTTTGGGTGAGGGTAGTGACATGTTGCATGATAAATTAACATTTTCCGCTTCCTCTCTCACCCTGTATCACACAAATGCATGTTTGTGTGTGTTTTCTGTGCGTACACATCCTGTAATTGCATTAAGAGTATGACGCACTTTCTTACTCTGTTTAAACTCATTGTAATTGTCAGTGAATGGTGTACTAGTGTGGTAATGTAAGAGGACAGAGGGACATCAATGAGACATCGTTCATAAAACTCGGCTCAATGAGACAGACCCTGTCTGGAATGTCACGTGCACTGACACAAACTGCCTGAGTGTGTTTGAAGCCCGAGTGGCATCCACTCATTGTGACATGACTTTTATGAGGAAGAGATAGACACAGCCGGACAGAGGGGGAGAGAAAGTGAATGAGTGGAACCGGTATGGAAGAGGGAGAGGAAGATAAGACAGGATGCAGAGGGACAGAGACAGACAGATAAACAAAGAGTAGGAAAGAGAGGAAGTCAGACTGATACCTTAATGAATTAAACCTCATATTCTGTTCAAATTGACTGTATTATGTTTGGGGTCCCATGTTTAAAAATTCTAAATGAACCTATTTTTGTTCATAAACATATAATACAACACGATAAATATATAATTGTTTTAATATGTTCCTCTGACTTCTTGCCATTCTAGTTATCCCAGTTAAAACACATTGTAGAAAAATGTAGCAAAGGAAATAAAGATAAACTATGGAGTGTACATCAGACAACCAGAATGTGAAATTTCATTGCATGTATTTTTGTTTTATTCTGTACAGTATGTGGGATTCTTGTTTTATATGTTGGGTCAACCATAAGTAATTGTTTTTATTGGGAATATACCATGTGTGTGTGTGTGTGTGCCTGTGTGGCGAGCCAGTTTGTTGGGGTTCTTACTGAAGTATGAAATTGCACACACCACACTACACCAACAAATCAAGGGGAATGACTTGCAGACATTTGCATAAACAATATGTGGCGAAACACATACATTTATTTTCTTGGCATTATATTCTTTGTTCTGAATATTTCAGACTAAATACAGCCACTATCATCAGCATCTGTTGAAGAGATGGTCACACAGAGGGAGAAAAATGTGTGACAGAAATTAGGTTTCTCATTGGCTGCTGCGTAACATGAGAATGAACCTCATTGGTTCTTGCTGAAGCTCAGACGTGCTGTGTCACACAAGAATGAACCTCATTGGTTCTCACACATCAAGTGAAGAGATGCTTGAGCTTCCGTTTACCACAACTGATGTGTGTTGATGAAAGTTTATATATGAATAAAAGCCTAAATTCAATCTGTTCATCATATCAAGCAATCGTGTCTCTTCATAAAATATGGAATAAACTGCTCAATTCATATGGATTAGTTTTACGATCTCTTTATGAACTTTTTGAAGTGTCAAAGTGGTAGTTGCGCAGATGTCAATGGAGGGACAGAGAGCTCTCAGATTCCATCAAAAAGATCTTCATTTGTGATCTTCAACGACATGAGGGTAAGTAATTAATGACAGAATTTTCATTTTTGGGTGAACTAACCCTTAAAGATAGACCTTAATTTGTATTTAACTTAGAATATTTCTGTCATTCTTTCTTTAACTCTGTTTCTTTAAGTCTGATTGAATGATTTTGACTTTGAGACCAGCAACCCTCACGTCATTTTGATCACCCATATATTGCGGCTTATAATGATAATGGGCCTGCAGTCCATAAAAAACGCTTTATATTTCATAAATATTAATTCATATTACAGGTGTGTCTGAAGTATACAGGCAATAATGACCTAAGCAGCTAAATAAAACTCTATATTAGTTTACGATCCCTTTCTCTAGATTAAGCGGAGAGTGCACAGGCATGTCTCATGTGTATGAATTTATATGTGCTAGCTGTAAATCCACTGACGTCATGCATTAGCTTAATGGCATTGTTTCGACACATTGTATCAGGATGTGTGAACACAATGGCGTGTGTTCCCTCCCCCGAATCCCCTCTTCTCCTCTTCGTTTTTCTTTGCTGTTTTCCCTTCTTCGCTCATATTTCTATGCCCCTGTACTATCTTGGACAGTCTCTCTCGCTCCCTCTCTCATCATTTTAATAGTGGACCTCAGAGCGGTTGCCATGTCGACCAGCCAGCATATTACTATGGCAACGGATCTGTGCGGCGAGCCTGCTGATTAGGGAGAGATGTCTAGTGTAGCCTGGCCAACAGAGAGGTGCAAAGAGAGAGAGATGGAGAGAGAGAGAGAAAGGGGAAAAAGGGAAAGGTGTTGGGGGGTTTTGTGTGTGTGTATGTGTGTGTGTGTGTGTCTTCTTGAAGTGTGTAAAGCTTTCTATAATTAGACCTGGGCAGACATTTTTACCAGCCCAGATCAGATCTGTATAAAGCCACAGCCACAAATGTGCGGCTCTCTGTTTTATTTCCCACAGCAGGACACGTTTAGTTAGTGCTGTTGACCTGGGGCTCTCAAGTTAATTGTCTTTTTGCCTTTCTATTTCTTCGTCTGCTTAATACTTCCTTCATGCATCTCAATGTGTGTCCTGTTTGTTTTCTATTTCCATGTACTTAATTTTTCTTCACCTATCAGCTTGTTAAGCGTTCTTTCAAATACCCCGGTCACTTTTACTATTACTCATACTTTAGTTTCTTAACACAAATATTAATTTTGCATTCAATTCCTTCTAGGAAGTTCCTGCTTGCATTTCTCCATTCATCATTTTAGACAGAGTAAAATGGACTTTTCCTTTTCTTTCTCTTTTCTGGATAGTATAATATTATAAAAATAACAATGGTCCCACTTTATTTTAGGTATGTGTCTTTACGTCACATACTTGTCAAAAAAAAAAAAAAAAAAAGTGTGTATATATATAATTGTACTTTTTTTAATGTAAATACCAAAATAGTATTATATCAAATATTGTATTGTATTTGAGAAGTGAAAAGGAGGGAATCTCCTAGTGTTTATACAAAACAAAAGGACAAAATACGTTTTTTTGTTTGTTTGTTTGTTTTTTACTTGTACCGCCACAGAGAATGATGGGAAATATAGTTTGGTCAGGTCTGACCAAACATCTGTTTCCTCTAAAAAAAAGTAGTAGTATTTTCTATCATTTTCCTGCTATTTTTAGTCCACAAAACTGTTACCAGTCAAAAGTTTGGAATTAAGATTATTATTAAATATATGGCCATTCATTAGATTAGGCTCCAATTTACTACTAACTAACTGTTAACTACAATTTAAGGGATATGGTCATGCAGAATAAGGCAGTCATATGTGCTTTATAAGTACCAATAAACAGCCAAAATTCTAGTAATATGCATGCTAATAAGCAACTAATTCATCTAAGATTTGGACCCTAAACTAAAGTGTTACCAACATGTTAATATATTTTAAAATGTAATTTATTGCTGAATTTTAAGACTGAATTCAGCCATTAGAATCACATGACCCTTCCGAAAGTTTTAATTCTTCTTCTTCTAAAAAAAGAAGGCTTTTTGGGGGGGATAGTTCACCCAAAAATGAAAATTATCCCATGATTTACTCAGCCTCAAGTCATCCTAGGTGTATACGAATAAAATCAGAGTTATATTAGAAAATGTTTTTGAAGTCCATTAAAGTGCATCTATCCATCATATAACTGCTCCACACAGCTACGGGGGGTTAATAAAGACCTTCTGAAGTGAAGCGATGCGTTTGTGTAAAAAAAATATCCATATTTAAAACTTTATAAAGTAAAGTTCCGACCGGTCGCCTTCCGTATTCAACTAATGGAAAAAGTGTTGAAAGTGCGTCTGCAGTTCAAAATGCTTACGCTACGGCTGATGAGCCTAACTGGTAGCGTAAGCATTTTAACTGCAGAATATAACTCTGATTGTATTCGTCTGAAAGAAGAATGTCATACACACCTAGGATGACTTGAGGGTGAGTAAATCATGGGCTAATTTTCATTTTTGGGTGAACTATCCCTTTAAGCTAAATGATTCTATCAATATTCACTATTACAATGTATCATGATAATTAAAAAAAATGCTTCTGACATGATTCTTTAATTTACTTTAAAGTTGGAGCTTAAAGAAAGTCCTGATGTGTGATACCTCAAATTGTGCAGCTTTAAGAGTGTTGGGCTTTTATAAGCAATCAAACTTCTGATTTTTATGTAGGGATAGTGAGAATTAACACCATCTCAACTGCATAGCAACATGCTAAAAACCAACCTGGCAGCTAAACACCTTAGCATTGAGGTAGCATGCTTTGCATGGGCAAATATTTTCTTCAGAAAAATGTGCACATTTAGTTTAACATTTAGAGATTTGGAGTTTTGCAAAAAAGCATTACACCTTCAACATTAGTAGCTAAAATCAGATTAGAGGCTATACATCTTTCTCTTACAAATCGTAAGTACATTTCAGAAATCATTTCAAAGAAACACAAGTAACACATTGAATTAAACCTACAGTTTTGAAGTTCAAAGATTGAAATAGTATTATCTTGTAAAACATATCCCAGTAATCTTCTTTTTATTTACAACTTGTCTAGTTTTGCATAGCTTGTCTTGCAAAAGCAATTCAGCCTCAACATTAGTAGCTAAAATCATATTTGAGACTATAAATGAGCTCTGCACGGAGGGTCCGTTGATCTGGTTGGTCGTGTCTTTGTGGGAAGGGGAGGAGGGGGTCATAAAAGAGCTTCACCCACAGCTATGGCATTAATGAACAGCACACAGGGGGCTGTACAAAGTTGTCTCACCCCTCACGCACTTACTAGGGCCCCTCAGACCTTCCTGATCTATCAGAAAAGCTAATTACAAGATCTAATTAGGGAGAGAGAGAGAGAGACTGACCCATGCAGCTCGTTTAGGACTGTAATTACGCCTTATTTATTATTCATCTCACAGCTAAATAAGACTCTGACATTTCAATAGCAATAAAAGATGGAACATTTAAAACAAAAAGTGTCTGTACTAATTGACCATTTACAGACGAGAAGCAGGATATTGTTATTTACATTCTTACGCAGTTTGTATCCGTGGAAGTCGGTATGGAAAATTAACGTGGAGAATAAGGTTACACCGAGCTCGCAAACGAGGCTGACCCTCGTCACAAGCCGACCATTATTTTTTAGTGGCGCTGCATTTATTAGGGAGTCTGATTTTAATGGCCCTTTTTTTCTCTGTTGTGTCAGGTCTTTACAGAGAGCGGCTCTTCCGCCTGGCCTCCGCCGTCCACCTCTTGAACCGCTTCGTGACACATTAGGTCACCACTTTGTTATGAGCCTGTGTGTGGCCCGCTGCCAGAACAGAATCAAAAAAATTACTAATAATAGTGTTCAGAAAATGGCCGCCATGAAGGATGCTGTGGGATATTTATTAGATTTTTATGGCCATTTTTTTTTTCAGTAAACCTCCCCCAGCACCAGCCACCTCTGTGCATTACAACGTTTTATCTCCCATTTCTCTAAAAGTCCTACTCTGCTTTTACCGTTTGCTCATTTCTGCAGCCCATACCCACCCTGAACGCCGAAACAGCTCATTAGGGCAGTGTGCGACTGCTGGTCTCATTGGCTGAGCTGGAGGTGGAGGAATAGCACATAATTATGAAGTAGAGATGGCATTACGCTCATCAGGAATTATGGATGAGTCTCTGGGCACCGGCCCCAGTGTCGAGTCACCACGGGCCCGGCACATGGAGGACGGTTGTGATAGCAGACGTTTGGGTTACAGGTAGAAAGGTCACCTAGAGGAACGGCGCCCCTCATCACTCAGCATTCACACCCATAGCTCACATCACCAGCCTTAACCTACACACACACACTTACCGCAGACATCACCAGTCACAGCTGACACTTGTGTCCTCCAACCTTGTATACTGTTACTGAGGCAACCTCCACCATCTCCGTTCACCCTATAACATTCACGTACATTTTCGGGCAATCAGAAGCAGGGGGCTCATCGATAACAGGCATGTATGATTGGACTGATCCAAAATATGGAATTTATCCTATGCCAAACGTGAGGAACAAATTTTGATGTATACAGGCAGAAAGTAATGTGAAGATGTTATTATGGCTGCGCCAACTAAAGAGCATGACATTCAAACTTTTTATGCTTTTATACAAGAAATTCAATGAATTAAAAAAATTAAGAAATGTAAAATTTAAGATAAATAAGCACTCAAATGCACGAATGAGCAATATTTGAACTGCTTTTAACAATTACATCACTCAAATATTAAAACTTATATTAACCCTTAAAGGCAGGGTAGGCAATTTTCGGAGAGGCTAGCAATAGCAAGATCCCACCCTCCCTTCAGAGCATCTCCAAAGCCATGCCTCCTTCAAAAAACATGAACGCACACAGCGCCAAAGCACCATGAGACGAGAGACGCTATTACAAACCGATTCCAAAAAAGTTCGGACACTGTACAAATTGTGAATAAAAAAGGAATGCAATAATTTACAAATCTCATAAACCTATATTTTATTCACAATAGAATATAGATAACATATCAAATGTTGAAAGTGAGACATTTTGAAATGTCATGCCAAATATTGGCTCATTTTGGATTTCATGAGAGCTACACATTCCAAAAAAGTTGGGACAGGTAGCAATAAGAGGCCGGAAAAGTTAAATGTACATATAAGGAACAACTGGAGGACCAATTTGTAACTTATTAGGTCAATTGGCAACATGATTGGGTATAAAAAGAGCCTCTCAGAGTGGCAGTGTCTCTCAGAAGTCAAGATGGGCAGAGGATCACCAATTCCCCCAAAGCTGCGGCACTGCATCACATACAGGAATGCTGCTGTAATGGAAATCACAACATGGGCTCAGGAATACTTCCAGAAAACATTGTCGGTGAACACAATCCACCGTGCCATTCGCCGTTGCCGGCTAAAACTCTATAGGTCAAAAAAGAAGCCATATCTAAACATGATCCAGAAACGCAGGCGTTTTCTCTGGGCCAAGGCTCATTTAAAATGGACTGTGGCAAAGTGGAAAACTGTTCTGTGGTCAGACCAATCAAAACTTGAAGTTCTTTTTGGAAAACTGGGATGCCATGTCATCCGGACTAAAGAGGACAAGGACAACCCAAGTTGTTCTCAGCGCTCAGTTCAGAAGCCTGCATCTCTGATGGGATGGGGTTGCATGAGTGCGTGTGGCATGGGCAGCTTACACATCTGGAAAGGCACCATCAATGCTGAAAGGTATATCCAAGTTCTAGAACAACATATGCTCCCATCCAGACGTCATCTCTTTCAGGGAAGACCTTGCGTTTTCCAACATGACAATGCCAGACCACATACTGCATCAATTACAACATCATGGCTGCGTAGAAGAAGGATCCGGGTACTGAAATGGCCAGCCTGCAGTCCAGATCTTTCACCCATAGAAAACATTTGGCGCATCATAAAGAGGAAGATGCCACAAAGAAGACCTAAGACAGTTGAGCAACTAGAAGCCTGTATTAGACAAGAATGGGACAACATTCCTATTCCTAAACTTGAGCAACTTGTCTCCTCAGTCCCCAGACGTTTGCAGACTGTTAGAAAAAGAAGAGGGGATGCCACACAGTGGGAAACATGGCCTTGTCCCAACTTTTTTGAGATGTGATGCCATGAAATTTAAAATCAACTTATTTTTCCCTTAAAATTATATTTTCTCAGTTTAAACATTTAATATGTCATCTATGTTGTATTTTGAATAAAATATTGAAATTTGAAACTTCCACATCATTGCATTCTGTTTTTATTCACAATTTGTACAGTGTCCCAACTTTTTTGGAATCGGGTTTGCAAATTATCTCATGTCTCTAAGCACATAACGTTACAATAATGAACATAAACAACTTAAAGAGCACTGACCTGTACCTCCTGTACCAGAACTAATTAGAACTAATTTCCCCAGTACAATCTGCATCTGGCACATAACTATCATTTTCAATGTCTTCAAAATCAGTGTTTTGGTCGTTGACAGCTTCTGAGATCCACCATCAAGTGACAGTAATATTTGATTGCGTACAGTACTTGCTCTGCAGTAAATCTCCGAGCCATTTCAAGTTTTACTGATGATACTTGAGTATCATTTAATTTTCTCAAATAAAACATCCCATCATTATTGTGTATCAGACATTGCCACCTTCAGGAATAAAGGTTAATTGCATTTATTGAGTCATCAGAGATTAAATTATTGTTGCAAAAAAAAAAAAAAAAAAAATTGTATACTTGCACTATTTCATACCTTGGGTCGCTAGCGACCCTATATATATATTTTTTTCCCTTGTTATATTGTTTATAATGAATAGATTTGAGGAATACTAAGAAGAGGGTAGTGAATGACGGCCTGGGTCAATAAAGACCCGAGGTATGCGTTTAAGGGTTAAAGTTTTCCAGAAGGTAATAATAATAAATGCCTATACATATGTTGTACAGAAACTGCCTTTTTTCGAAAGCATGCTTGTATTTCCTTGGCCATTGATGGTGAGTGCCGTAGATTTTCTGGACCATAACTAAGAGGTATTTGTGGGCATTCTGTCGGTGGAGCTGATGTGTTTGAACACGTTGCACTTAAATTTTAAGTTGCACTTCAAATTTAAGATAAGATGAGCTGTGATTTATAAAGAAGGATTGTTTGTGGAACATTTCGATATATATATATATATATATATATATATATATATATATATATATATATATATATATATATATATATATATATATATATATATATATATGAAGACTTCAGATGCAAAAACCTCTAAGTCCGTCTTACGTTTTTCTTTAAAATAAGCATTTTTTTGTCAGGCTTCCATCTATAGGTTTCTACTTAAGTACCAGTACTTCTGAATGGGCTGAGGCTGGGATTTAACGGGTTTGAAGTGAAAGTATTTTATGAACTTATACTATATGCGGAAAGCATTCACTCAGTATCTCATTTTTGACCGAAGTGGCTTTTAGAGGCTTTTGCATCTGAACTCTTCATATATATATATATACTTATTTTTTTATTTTTTTATTTTGTATTATTATTATGGCTGTTCTCTGTATATCCTTATATTTTCTGAAATAACCCCATTACAGACTTCCTGAATGACTCATTATAGATTGAAGAATTAACCTTCCAGTTTTTAAGCGTCTAACTATTGATGGCTTATATTTAGTTATGTAATGTTTATGTGTAATGAGGACTTTTAGACAAGTTAGCTTGTTATGTAGTTCGGCTTGACTCTCACATTACCATTAGATAGATGGGCTCCTGTGAGACTACTAAACCAGGCTGATCAGAAGGGAAGAAAGAAAAGGAAAAGGAAAGAGAGGAAGAAATTGCAATCAGTAACTTGCTCGTGATCCAGTGCATTTAGAGTGTTCGCCTCCTCCCGCCCACTCGAGACCTAAACCCAGAACTCACTGTGTGCCAGTGCAGTAAACAGGTCCAATTAGAGGAGTTTCCCCAACACACACACACAAACACACACTATATAATGCATTGCCAGTAGCTGTTGCCAGCATCTTAATGCACACTAATCTTTCTGACGTTTACCTGCTAATATGGCTTGATTCAATAAGTCAAGTGGCGACAGACAGTTTTCCAGGGAACTAGAAATCAACTGTCAATATTTAACTTTGTATGCACAGTGTTTATTTGTGCTCATGTGCAAGATGAGTGTGTACATCTATGTGTCTTTCTGTTGCATCAGCATTAATATTAGATATAAATTAAAATATAGATTAAATAATTAGAATAAATTGCAGTGATGTTGAATAAGCATGTCATGGTAAGGACATTAAAAAGAAAATTGTATCACACACACACACACACACACACACACTATTATTTTTCTGCATTACTCTGATTTAGCACATGTTTTCCATTTACTAATAAGAAGTCAATTTTTAGGAATGACAAATTAGATCAGGAAATCAGAAATGTATTTTTTAAATTAGTCTCTTTCTTCATTATGATGGCAGAACAGTTATATCACCCAGATAGTTTTAAATATGCCCCCAAAAATATGAAATTTGAATTGCATTTTGACAGCACTTTATTTTAAGGTGACATAGTAATAACAGTAAATTATGCATAATTACAAGTAACTAACCCTAAACCAAGCCCTATATAAACTCTATTGTAAGTACATGTTCTTAATTTATATTAGTGCTTATTTAAGTACAATATAACTACGTCACCTTAAAATGCAACCTGCATTTTAAATGCAAAAGGTAATATTAATAATAATGGAGGTCATCTTACTGGTCCTTATACACATTTATTCATACATTCATATAGAAGCTTGCACACTTCACCAGAGAAAGTGATTTGGTTGTTGACCTTGTGAATGCCAAAAGCAGAGTTGAAGCCCAATGACCCATAGACCGGAGGAGTTGGTTTGGGGGGGGTGTCTCTCTCCTTTCCCCTCCCTGCATCCCTCCTTTCCAGTCTGCCTCGGCTCCCTCTCGCTTTCTATTCCACTTATCAGCTGAAATAAGTGCCATCATCAGAGACTGGGATTGATGGCGATCCCAGCATGCACCCTGCTACATTATTTAAACCTGGAGTGGACATCAAGATTTCTGCTTTTTTCTTCTAGTCTTCAGCTGTCAGAGGTCTCAGATCTGCGATTCCTGTTGTGTCATTTAACCAGGCTCCAGCGTGGAGCAGCACAAAGAACTTTGACAATTTGCCAGATTCGAGCTGACCGCTGTATCTCAATAGCCCAGTCCCAAAGAAACAGAATTTTGGCTTCATGGTCATGTGAATCTACATGCAAGTCATCCAAAGCCAGATGCACAGACCGAAAGAAAGTGAGTGAGAGAAAGAGAGAGTGAGCTCTTCACCTCAGGGCTGTGGGGGAGAGTTTGAACAATGTCTCCCCAGGGGGGTGATATTTTATAGTTTGTGTCCATCAGTGGCGTGGCCCGGGGCGCTGGGGTTGACAGTAAGTGCTCTCAACACCGCCGACACTGATTCATCTGAGCTACGACATACATGAGACGAGGGGAGGGGGGTGAAAGAGGACGAACAAGGCAAAAAAAAGAAGGGAAGGGTGTTGGGACGACATCTTAGAACCTTGTGTGCACGACACGGACCTTACCTTTTCATCCGCTCGCCCAAAGACCTTTGTGTTTGTGCATTTGTTGCCTGGGCCGCCCAGTTTGAGAGCGGACCCTCCAATCTAACATGGCATTTCAATTTCTCCTCTGTTCCCCTGCTTCTACATTTATATAGAAGAGGAAGACTGCGAACCCTGTGCCCGCAGGATACGCATACTAAGCAATCAATGTGTCACCTCTTCTTGGCAATCCTTTTTTTTCCTCCATACAGAAGACCTGCTCATTTTTTCTTGTCAGCAGAAGGTAATTTGCTGTATTGTGATTCGGCCCAATAGCTGGGTGATGGAGGTGCATGATGGGTCCGCGCCCAAACCCCCCCAACCCCACCCCGCATGCACACGTTCTAGATGGCTCGAGTGGAGGCACCCCACCCAGAGCCGCATCTCCATCTGAGGCTGTTAAATGTGATAAGCGTGGAGTGTGGCGCAGGGGCCTCTGATTAATAAAAGATGGGGCTGCTCCGAGCTCCCAGGGGGATGTCCTTTCTGAACCGTCCCGCCCCGCACACGCACATACGCTCCACACAATGCCTCCTGCACCCTCACAATAGACAGGAAATGGGGAACGAGAAGCAATCATGGAAATATAACATTTAAAACGTCTGCGTCCCGTGCCCCTCGCATCTAGCACATGTGCATTAGAATGGACAGTGGTTTGCCTTTTGAAAAGCCAAAAATATGACTAATATATTCACATATTTGGGAGATACATATGTGAGACGGGAAGTCTGATAGCCTGCTGTTTCAGAGGACAAAAAATACATTTAGTTTTTATATATTCCGATTTTGAATGTGTGCACTGATGCAGTACTGTTTTTTTTTATTGTAGATCTATATTGAAGAGAGGGATATTACATCCGTCTGCATATTTATGGGAGTGAGTGAGCATTCCGGGCGCTTCCATGCAGAGAATCTGCGTGGAACCATGTCACCTCTTCACTCATTGACATGTAATGGCTTTGTTACCAACAGACGCTTTGTCCTTATTCTCCTCGTGTTTACAAGAAAAGACAGCATAACCCTGGTTGCCCATGGAGACTGGAGACATCCCCCTTTCTACCCTTCCTTCTTAGCACTTGAGTGTCTCAAATTTAGATGATTCATTGTCTTTATTTTGGTTTCAAATGAATTAACATAGTAGTCTTTCTCTTGAATGTCTTGAATGGTCCAGTTGCTGCTCTTTTGTAGACTCTGCGTTTATCTTTTCGAAACCACGCCCCCACCACGAGCCAGACAATAGCAGGACGTTTCTAATTTTCTGCTGGATAATGGCGGTCATACTAAAATGAAATAGGTCAGAGGTCAGTTTTGCTGAATGTGATTTCTGGGGACACGGCCCTTTCCCTTTTGATAAGACAGAATGCAATTCTTTAATTCGATTCCATTGAGTATTGTCTTTTCAGAATGGCAGGCAGCTGAGGAAATAGCTTATGCTTTGAATGAATTTCATATGACAACATTATAAATTCAGTTTTACGACCTGCATTTTGGAATTGTATGTCAACCTTCTGGTTTATTTGCTTATTCTGTAATGAGTGCATCCAGGTACGGTGCAGCTGTGTATGTGTGCTTCTGATATTCATGTGTCTGTGTCCCTTTTGACCTCATCAGCGGACTCCTCCCACTAGCCTCAGCTGAAATAGATTGATATAGCCAGCGCATGAATATGTATGCAATATTCACATTGACTTGAACTTGGTTTTGACCTTTGTTTCCATAAACAATATACACATACACATGAGCCATCAGCTTCACTGCGGAAAATTGATGCACATAACGTTTCCATACATTGATGTATTTTTTTCTTCACAGTATTGTAGTATTACATATATACACCCACAAAACAATAACATTTATTTTGTGTATTTTGCAATCTGTTGTAGATATACAAGCGAAGTAGATGGCAGTGGCTCTCACTAAAGGTAGTTTGTCGCAAAATCGAATTAATATTATTGGCAAAAACTTTAATGACAATTATCTAATGGAATTCATGGCAATATTGGCAATTCTTGACAAAATATGGTTACAGCTATTGGTAAAATCCAAAGGAAATATTGAATCCAAATTTTAACACAATCTATTGGCAGTTCCTGTCAAAATATAATGACAATTATTGACAAAATCAAATGGAAAATTATAATGCTAATGATTGGCTGTCAAAAAATGTAACTGCATACCCAAATAGAAATTCCTGGTGAAATCTAATGGATATTTCTGGCAATAATCTAATGGCAATTACACGGTAAAAGTAATGGAATGGAGAAAAAAAGTCAATTATTGGCAATACTTAATCTAATGACAATTAATACAAATAAAAAAAAGAACAATCTAATGGAAACCCGATTAAAAGATCTAATTCTTGAAAAAAGAAAAAAGTACTGTCAATTAGTGAAGATTATTTCATTACAAATTCTAAAATGTATCAATAGTTATTGGTTATTCTACTTGCAAAACTGAATGGAAATTCCAGGCAAAATCTAATAAATATTTCTGGCAAAAATCTAAAGGCAATTATGTGTCGATTCTAATGGAATTCATGCAAAAAAAAAAAAAAAAAAGCAACTACTGGCAATTCTTGACTAAATCCGATGGCAAAAAAATGTAATTATTAGTCAAATCTATAATGGTAATTGGTAGAGACCATTTTATGACAAACTGTAAAATCTAACTAATTAGATGCTGTAATCGTAAAACTGAATAGAAATTCTTGGAGATGTCTAATGGCAATTCTTCTCAAGTGGCACTCTTCATATGAGCACTTTTTGTGTTTGACATTTCTCTCTGTCCCATGTTCTCATCTGCATTTCAGCCCATATGTATGCTGGCGCGAGACTCCATTTCCCAGAGAGCAGCACAGGAGAGGAGGTGGGGTTGCTGTACTCTCTTAAACTGCTGCCCTGGAAGGTCATTGCTCACAGTCATGTGAGAGGCCAGTGCGGCCCCTTGGGCCCTATGACAAACAGGGCTGCAGTGCTGAGGTGTGTGTCAGGGGTGTTTTTCCACAAAGCATTCTATAAAAGTGTAACCGCTCCGTGTTTGCCCTTTCCTCCCTGTACACACGCACTGCTCAGCCAACAGGCCCCTAAAGAGCTCTTAAGAAATGCTGAGCCAACACACAAGCTGGCTCTGCTAGCAACTCTAATAATTCTCTTTCTCGCGCTTTCTTCCACTTTTCTGTCTCGTCGCTTGTGCTGAATCACGGCAGGCTGCGACTGCCGCGGCCGGGAGAGCAGGAAAGGCGGTGCTTGTTTGGGGCCTGAAGCTAATTATGGCGCATTAGAGCAGGGCTAAATAAATGTGTAGTGTTACTAATTGCGTGCCAGTGAAAACAATAACTCTACAACAGATGCCCAAGGGCACAGGGGGATGAGAGGCTCTTGGCACGGGGCCATCAGTGGCCCCTCCTCCAACCCTCCAGCTACCTCACCCACTGTCTATGCCAGCAGCATTGAGAAACACATGCAACCTGGCATCAGCAATAAGCAGTCAAGCTGTGTTTGTGCATGTGGATGAGCGTGTATGTGTATCCCAAGCTGATGTTGCGCATGCAAACATGCACCGTAACAACAGCGGCAATCTGTCCCCGCCACCTTCACACATCACTGCATTAATAAACATGAATTAGTAATAGCACAATTAGACCAGGCCCGGGCGCATCGGCTGCACTGCTTGCTTGTGCGGAAAATGTGAACTCGCGCTTAGAGAAGCTCTGTCACTTATATCCCAAAATTCCTAATACTATCCCATTGCATCTGTTTCTTTTATATCTCACACGTCTTTGTATTTTTGTGTGTCTGCGCTCTAGGTTTGGATCCGCTGTGTGACGGGAAACGGTGTTTGAACGGTGCACACTGCTGGATCTCCAGTGGCCTGCCGGTATGTACGCCCACTCTCACATAGATTTCCCAGCAGCACCTGAGTGAATGAGGCTAACATGAGTCTTTACACCCGCTTAGACCACACGCAAGACATGAGTGACAGCATCACATCACAAGTTCATGTGTCAAATCGAAACTAGAGATCCAATCAGACTACAAAAATGACAGTGGATCTGAAAAAAACACTCGCATACAAACTTACAGTGGCCTCTCAGGTCTTTACGCAGTGTTTAGATAACAACAGATGATCCCTCACAGCCAGAAATGCTGCGATGAGTAGCAAACATATGAGTCTGAACTGTTACAGCTGGTTTGGGCTTAACACACACACACAGGTGGACTGCAGACTGCCTGTCTCAGGGCCAGGCCAACGCTCCCTCAGCAGGACTTACACACGCACATTGCAACGGAATCTCTCTCTGTAATCCAGTCGTAATGTAGTGCTAACATACTGGCAGACACACACTGCCACAGGCTCTTATTGATCATTTTACTCACACACGGATACACACAGTCATACACTCACAGGTGTGCACATATAGTCTATTGTGGCCCACTGACATATTTGTCTGTTGCAACACTGGCCTAAGGAAGTGAAATCGTCTGCAATTTCCTTTTAATACCCTCATTTATCCATCTTTTTTTTTTTTTTTTTTGTCTACTGATTGTGGCATTAGCACAGATTACTAATGATCCCTTTGTTTTGAAGCTTTTCTGCATCACAGTCTCAAGGGAGCCATCTCCATTGTGTTTTTACTAATTGCCATAATTTATTGACTTGTTAAGGATTTTTGCACAATTAATTCTGCTTTTATTTCTCTCATTCGTCACAAATACATTTCTTGTGCTCCTTAAAGTAGAAGGATATTTTGCAGATTACTTTTTGTAGAATGAGGTCATTCAGTAAAAAAAAAAAAAATAAATAATATATATATATATATTTTATTTTATTTTTTTACTGAATGACCTCATATAATATGACCAAATATTATATGCAAGCTTTATTTTTCATTTTTATATATATATATATATATATATATATATATATATATATATATATATATATATATATATATAATGAAAAATAAAGCTTGCATATAATATTTGGTTTCTTTGTATAAATTAATATAGTTACATGAAGTATACATTTCATGCTTCTCTAAAATATACTGTGTTCCCAACATTCAAATTGCACAATAATATATGTTATGTGCTGTAGCACATCCATCTTTAAAAGAAGTCAGTGGATGATACCCACAGCCTAAACCTGAATCTAAACTTAAGCTATTAAGGTCTAGTTGTTTAAGTAAAGTGTTTTGGTATTTTGAGCCACATCACACCTCAATTTCTCTAATGTAGCACCTACTGCAATGAATCAGGCACGGATAACATAATCACGCTAATAACCTGCGGTGTGTCTGTGTAACCACTTAAAGGAATAGTTCAGCCAAAAATGAAAATTTACCCTTAAGTCGTTCCAAACCTGTATGATTTTCTATCTTGTGTGGAGCACAAAAGGAGACATTTAGCAGAATGTCCAAGCTGCTTTTCTCCATACAATAAAAGTGGTGACCACATTCAATGTACGGAGAAAAGCAGCTTGGATGTTCTGCTAGATAACTCTTCTAGAAAGTCAGTACTTATTGACAGAAGTTTTGGGTGAACAAGTTTCAATCATAAGTCTCCCACTCCATAATATAGGTTTTTATACCACTGTATCTCTTTTAGATCCATGTTTCAGATGCTAGTTGGCTACACTACAGCCAGCATGGTGTCATGCCAGAGGTGTACGCCTTGAATGTGTGTGTTAAAGTGTACATTTCCATTACACAAAGGTATTCATCTAAATAGAGACAGGGCTTCATTCTCTTGGTTTTAGATTGTGGGCTGATAGGTGATCAGTGATCCGACATCCTGCATCAATTCTCTTCATTATGGCCTACAGACCAGGCCTGATCTTCAATCAGCCCTGATCACATCAGCTGAGCATAACCACAGCGCTGCCGAAATACACTTTGGTCTGGATCAATACAGGCCTCCCTTGGGCTCTTGTGCCTGATCCCCCCTGGTGAGTCATGTGACTGAGTGGCAAGACAGGCCTGATTTTCTAAACAGCCCTCTCCTCCTCCATTGTTCTCCATTGTAGGGCCAGCTTTTCCTGTTTATTATCCAGTAGAAAGTTGAAAGTGTCTATACTCCAATATCGAGGAACTGGTACAGGTCCAATGAGTAATATCCCATGTTTTGAATGTTCCACCATGATCCATTGCTGCACAGTTGGGGTTTACCAAAACATCAGGCACCAAAATCCTCAAAGTGGCCCGCATTTATCCTCAAGGCTATCAAATGCATTGGACCTGCTTTCGGTATGTTGTTTTCTCATTATGAATTCCCTTCGGAAGTGATCACCGCCGTATTTAGCAGGCCTCCTTATGAGCGAGAAGTCACTGGGTATAGTCGTTCGCAGGTAAATTTTATGGTACGCGACTCCATTCCCGTCAACCACAGGCGTTTTTTTTCCTAGAGAGAATAAATGATAATTAAATTTACAAAGCAATCAGAATTAATCGCGTACCATCTCCCACAGCGATTACACACCTCCGCCTCCCCCTGCGCACACATATGCTCATTTACTCACCAGGCCAAACCTGCGCCTGTTTTCGTTTATACGTTACCTCTCTCGCCCACTTCCTCTCTCTCCGTAAATTATTTTGTATACTTACGGCGAGACTCATTAGTCACCCCTCCCTTCCGCGGCTTAACGAGAAAGCGATTAGAATGCACGTTAACGCAGTCCCAATGGCTGCTCCTGCTCGCTTCTCTACGTCCACACCACACTGCTTTACCTTCAGCACTGCCTCCTTCTGCCTCTCTGTGAGATCTCCCCTTCTCTCCCCTCTACCTCTCTCTTCTGTGGCTGCAGCCTCTCTCTCCTTTCCTCTCTCTCTTTCCCTTTCCTCGTCCTCTCTGCAGCCTCTCTCTCTCTTTCCCTCGCTCCTCCCTCTCTTAGAGCTGCAGGCTGCTGGGGGTTTTAGACGGATCACTCTCACAATGCCTGATCAATATGGCTATTGATCGGCTGGCAAAATGTTTATAAAATCATCCCGGGCAACCGGAGCGATGGGGTGGAGAGGAGGAGCATGAGCGAGGGGAGGGCCGTGAGGGCGATGCCATTCGGCCAGGGTAGAGGAGGCAGCGCGCCCGTGATTGGTTGCTTCTCTGCCCGCCTTGCCAGGCAACTAACGGGGTACGTTGTTCTGGTACACAGCTCCCCGCTTTCGTTCCTGCGGCGCTCAGGCGAACTTTCCAGCCTCACAAGCCGCCACCTCCATCGCAGCAGCGGCACCGTTTTTACTGCACACCGTTGGCTGCCAGCCAAACTGTGACAGCACCCGCCCCCCCGACATCCCACCTCCCATGAGTCAGTAACCTTCATTTGCATAAATTAGCTGGCGGCAGGCAATGCCAGGCTCTTAACGAGCCCATGTCATGTCATGTCGTTCCTCCTCCCCTCGTTCGCTTCCTGCTACACAAGGACATCCGTACTCCCGGCCCACCTGCTTTACAGGTTCCCTTTGGCAAGGAATACCCTCTGGACCCTGCTCCATTTCACCGGCTCTCTGTGTGACTCCTGGGACCCTGCTCCAGCATTATCAAACAACACGTCCCAACAGATCCCCCTGTTCCCGTGTGAGCTTGTGCTGGGAGATCTCAGACTAAAACACACTGACTGCTGCCCTTGTCCCTGAGCACATGTTCTGGGATCTTACTTTTCTGAATGGCTTCAGTTTTCCCACCTCGCTACTTAGAGATGCTAACCACAGCAAACCTAGCTCACTGCTAATCTTTTCATCTAGAGCTCCATTCATGACGGAGAAGGACTCGTCCTTGACATCCCCGCAATCCTGACAGTAAAGGATCATTAGCATTCATCACTCATTCATCAGCGTTTGAGGAACAAATCTGATCTGCAGCCCTTTACAAAGACGATGGAAAGATACCTAGAACAATTAAACTGCTGCATCAGGCTTTAATTCTCAAAATGTATCAGCGGCTGTTGTGCAGCTTAGCAAATTTAGAAGGAAAATTACAGGTTATTGCTATGACATTTTCAGACACAAAATTGAACCATTCCATATGATGTATTTAGTAGGGCTAGTTTATCTGCAGGCTCCTCACGATTTCATTTCAGGTCACAGTCTGATTCCAAAATGATTTTCAGTGTATATAATTTTTCTATGTAGACGCGAATCTTTAGCAAGTTGAGGTGGCTTATTTACAAAGTCCTTGTAAAGATTCTGCATAATAGCTGTAGAATCCATCAACCCACCAATAGAAATGGTATAAGCAAGTGTAATAACATTGCATCAGAGGCAGCACTGAAGCTTCTGTGTGAATGAAATGCTTGATCAGAGTTACTTTAAACTTCATTAGTTTGTCAGTGTCTTGTTTTCTGTGGCTGTGCACAATGATCAACTTTTAAGCATGTGATACATTGTTTAAACATGCCAGCACTGATGTGGCCTCGGTGTTGTTTTTGTATTGCCACACACCACTTGGCACTTATCTCTGTCTGTAATGTTTTTTTGTTTTTTTTGTTATAAATATCATTTTTTACACACTGCTAAACACTCCTAGCGCTTCTTCTCTGGCTGTAACACTGCATTTGATAGCCTAGGGCAAAGTCACATTGGTCAATCCATCAAGAGCAGTCTGTTTAATTAAGGTGGTGTTTTTAATTAACCATAAAAGCTACTTAATTCACAACCGGTTGGAGCAGAGATAGTCTTAACATCAGGTCTGCTCTGAAATGCTAACCCCATTGGAATTTATTATTAGCACTAGAAAACTAGGAAAACATGAACACTATTTTTTGCAAAATTTTGCATTTATATATAGTTTGATTGGATGCACAGTCCATTTCTATTTCACAGTCAGTCTATAAGACAGCATATTTTTCTCCCTTTTTAAAAGTAAATGTTGCTATGCTAACTATGCTTGATTATATTTTGAGTTATATATTATTACATATGAGTTTAATTGTATTGTTTGCGTTTAGCATTACATTTTCCTGCTTTCCAAGACCCAATTGGAACAGACCTTGAAAAGACCTGTGACCCATTTTTTGGCTCACCACTTACTAGATGAGAACCTCCATACTAGGCCAGTGTAGGCAACTCATTCAGTTTGTAATAGAAGGCCCTAGAGCCATATCCTTCCCTCCAGTTTTTTGTTCTCCATCTCATCTCTGTAACGTCTCAGTCCTTATCCTCTCACTCCTTTTCCTGGTTCTGTTCCTTCTTTTCTCTTCATTATTTTCCTTTTGCTTCTGTTCTCCCACATTTTATTCTTTCATATGCCCCCTCCCCTCCTCACTGTGCATAAGAGGGTGTTTTATTTATTCCATCAGAATGCAGAGGGGCTTGGGGTGTGCGTGCCTCACACAGAAATCAATTTCAGCTCAGCCAGTGGAACCAAACAAAGCGCCATGCTCATCGTAGCATCCATGTGCTCTCACGAAACCTAACGCACTCATCTCGCCTCTACTTCCCTCCCTCCTTGGGAGACATTTTGTTCTCACTCTCCCGCCATTATTGTCAATCATTGTGCTCAAGTGATGAGGTGTGAACACAGCTGGCAAATGAGTGATGGCCAAGTGTATATCATTAGCAGCAAAATAAAGGAAACTCTAACAAGATTGCTTGTCTGTTTGTAGATATCTCTTTAATGATTCAGTGTTGCGGATTTCTCGCTTTCTCACTCTCATTCTTTCTCTTCAAATCTTCCTTCCCCTCTCTTGTTCTTTGTCAGAGGACAACTGTATTGCTCAGAGGGTGCTCCTACATATCTCAGGAGACTACCTCAGATGTGTTCCATTCAAGTATTTATTTTGATTCTGCTATTATAGCTATGCACAATTACAAGGTTTCTTTCACTTGATTTTCTCTTCTTGCATTTAGCAGAATTTTCCCCTGATGTCTGCGACTCAATCAGATTAGACCTGCGACCAAATTTTGGGCCGCAACCTCATATTGAGAATCACAAGAGGAGGATACCCCATAGCGGGTTACTAGCATATTCTCATAATCTCAGCAATAAACTGTATGAAATTTGGTTTAATTTTTAACAGTAGTTAATGCATTAGGAATCATGGTTCATGCTAATTTTATATATACTAATACGTTTTTCAAGTTGTATGAATTAACATTAGTTAATTTATTATGAACAATACTGTATTTATAAATTAGCATTAACCTAGTTTAATAAGTGCTGCATGTAAAACATGTTCTTTGTTGGTTCATGATACTTAGTTATGGTTCAAGTTTAGGGGTCGGGAATTATGTTTAAGTTTAAGTTTAGGTTTGGGTTATATACGTTTTACAATAAAATTTTAATTAATACAACTTCTCACAAAACCAAGTTGGAGATTTGTCTCCAGAGAAACATATAAGAAGCAAGAGACTTAAAAGAAAAAGTAAAAGTCATTGCAGCCCAGGGGTACCCTCCCCACACACACACACACACAAGTATTTCCCTTTGTGTATATATGTTTATCTATATGCATGGTATGAGTCATAAATCGTTAGCATGTGTTTGTAGGTGTAAATGTGTCCTCGGGGTGTGCTGAATAGTAAGTAAGTGTTGATGATGATATGTTTTTGTGGACTGTGCTTTATAAAGGCCTATGGAAACCACATCTCTCCCTTGGTCTATTTTTCTCGCTCTTGCTCTCTCGCTTCGCTTAATGTGAGTTCTGGATCAGCCTTATTCCTTGCTCCACTTTTATTGATTTCAGCGAGAAATAGAGGGAGGAAGAAAGAAAGGGCCTTTTCACAAAGAAGTTAAATGGTCAAGTAGCGGGTGGAGGGTGGCTTTCACCACTTATTGACGAGGTGGAAAAATGTCACTATTATGGAGGCCCTTTCAGGAGATAGCGAGCTGATTGGATGAGTGCCCTGGGGTCAGGTGGAGCGCATTCCTAGCGCAACCAAACAAGTGTGTATAAAAGGCCAGAGGATTCAGTTGAACATGTAGAGGTGCCTCTTCACCGGTTGCCCTGTCTATTAGCTTTGTCTAGGCTACTGTCCGAGACTACAAGGTGCTGTGCGAAGTCACTGCCCATCTTTCTTCTCTGTCTCTCTGCGGGAGGCAGTCTTACATGTCTGATCTTGCCACTCGTGATCAGTGAAAGTGTTTGTTTGTTAGTGTTCTGGCCTCCGTGTCCTGTCTGAAGAGGCAGTCGAAGGAAGCCAAGGCCTGATGTGACTGAACCGCTTTCAAAGCTTTCAGCAGATAATGCCTGGTGCCAACTGGACGCTTGTGGCTGGTGTCCAAAATTCTAACTAAAGTGCAGTGAGTGGGTGCTTGTGTATGAGAGAAATAGGTTAATAGGAGCACGAGAGAATCAATAGAATTTACAAGGAAATAGACAGTGAGAGAAAAGAGTTGGATGGACGAAACAACGATGAGATTCCTGAAAGACTTCTGCTGACCTGTGGCTAGGGGTTCAAACATAAGTCACTCAGGCAGCTCTGGGAGTTTGACGTCAAGGCCTTTAATTAGGGAAGCGCATCATCTGGCCAGCCAGTCTCCACAGAACGGGACTAGAGCCTAGCAAAGGTCAGCGTGCCACAGAACAGACTCTGGATGGCTTAATCTGAGGTGAAATGGTTGCTTTTCTAAATTGATTCCAGTTTGGCAAAGACAAGGGCTGTCTTGTGTTCTAATTGAGCCACTTGAAGACTCTGGTGGAAAGCGGGAACCCTCTCTGAGGAAGGGTTCATACAGCAGGACACATGAACAAACAAAAATTGTTCAACTGACATCTGGAGCAAAGCTGTCTCCAGGCCCGAGCTGCTGCTGGAAAACCAGTAGGCACGCAAGCACAACCTCGCACTCATTCACACATGCTCTTCCAACTGTTTGGAAACTGGACCTTTAAGTCTTTGTTTTCACAGTGCTGTCGGGGTTCACTGTTTAAATAGAGATACTGTGATACTGACAGAGATACTGTGTTTCAAAAAGTAAAATCCCATTTAATTCACCATTTTGTAAATGAATGTCATTGTATTAGATACTTGCACATGTTGTCTTTCTTTACAATAAATTCCACTTTGTTAAATATTTTATGCAGTGCCAAATTTAACTGTGGCTTTAGTCTCCAATACATAACCCATACATAACCTTGAGAAAAATAGTTTGAGTCTTTAAGATCAAATAGTTTATATTTTCACTCCAAAAAGACGCTTATTGTTAATTAAACATTAAGCACTATAAATGAAATATAGGCACAATGCTTTCTGAATATAGTCAGCTTAAGGTTGATTTTTTTAAAGGTTTGCTTATGAATATAGTCAGCTAAAGGTTGATATATGTAAATATTCATTTTCAAATATCATTACAGATAATATTTTTAATATAAAAATAATAGATAATAATAATAGTTTTTATTATTTTACTAAGCAAATTCATTAAATGGCATCCTTTGACAAAAATGCACAGTCCCTGATACAACAGAACCTTATTATGCAACAAAAATAATGGATTGCTGTTACTATATCTTGTATTTGAACACATCTGGAATGCTGTATTGACCAATCAGAAAACAGAACCACAACTATTTGTTTTGTTATACTGTATATATTCCTACTGTAATAAGTTGCAACCCCCAAACATGGTGTAGCCACATGGTTGCCAAAGCCCTTGACCTAAGATGGAAATTGAGTTTTTCTCCCACACACACATTAACACATGCCACACTGGCTTACAGACTTTTTCAAGCTGAATGCATAATATATTAAATGAAATAATGTTTCTTGTGAGGATGGTTGTGGCATGGAATGGATATGCATTGAATATCAATGTAGCTCAGATCCCTCAATTGGTGTAATGACAGGGGGTAAATGAGTAAGTGTGTGTGATATGGGGGAGGGCTTAGCATATCGCCTCAGGCCAGTCTGTGACGTCCATGAAGACCATACCCCCCGTCATCCCAGCAGACACCAGCACATCGCTAGACATGGACCCAGCGGTCATTAGCGAGGTTAAGATTCATTGGTGCTAATTGATGACTATTCCCCCTCTTCTCACATTCTGTGTCCATGCAAGAAACGCTTGCCCACCCTCACCCCTCCAGTCCTCAGACCCTGAAGACTACAACTCCTAATTGGACCTACTCGACCCCCCGCCATTAAAGATTTAGAAGGAAGGCGCCTTGAAAAGCATTGAATTTTGTGAAGTTAAGCTCAGGAGATGGCTTTCACTAGGCTGTACAGAAGGGTAGTTGTGGGTGGGAGATTTGATTGAGTTAAGCCAATAATGGTGGTACAGGCCTGAAAACTGCCCAGTACATTAGATGCACAGGAGGGAAAGGTGTTCAAACCACAGTTTGACCAGAAGAAGGTGTTGTGGCTAAAGTTCAGGGCTAGTGGATTTTTGCGAAGAGCACAAAGAGCATTTTTGCGCCCATGGAAGGCACTGCAGGAGACACTACTCAAAGGGTCGTTCCATGTGCAGGTGAGCAGCTGAATCCTTTCCTTCTATGAGGCTGTTAGTGTAATGGATGTAGACCATTAAGAGTTACGCATGTAAACCTCACTCTCCTGATCGCAGTCTCTACAGAACCACGGTTCGAATTCGGAGCGGGTCGAGTAGGACCAGTTACATTAGCAGAAAGTTTTGTAAAGTAGGGAGAACCTTTCATAGCAGATCTAAACAGGTGGTCCTGGAGGCCTAAATAAAATTCTAAGCACACGCAGTACTTGAGCTGAACCAGGTTTAGATGGAAATAAATAAGGTTGTGAACATAGGAAAAAGAGATTGATTGGCTATGCTTCAGATTTGGAAGAACCATTCAGTTACTCAGTTTCATGATTGAACTATGCATTCATTTTTACTGCTATGTTATCAAGACAGCATTCCGATTTATGTTTCAGAGTATTCCAATTTTAGGACATTGTGATTGCTGACTTTCAAATGGATTTTGCCCCTTGTGTTCAGTTCAAAAAAATTAAGTACCTGGAAAACATTTACAGCACAGACAGTGATATGCAGCAGTTGATTTATTATTACAAGGGGTCAATACTACATTTTTAGACTCTGCCAAGAACTGAATTTTTCTTTTATTGTTAGTTCATCATATGATTTTGATCTTTTTGACCCTCATAGTTTCATAGAATCAGTTTGGCCAGTTGTCACCATAAATAATTGATTTAACACTGACATTCAATTAGAATTTTGTTACTTCTCTGTTAGTTCTATTATGGTTTAATATTGCCTTTAAAACGTTCAAGTCACTGACCTTTGGGTTGCATCCAGAATGCAAATGACCTCAGTGAATACTGATTATACAAATTAACACAAATGAAGAGTATGAAACTTGAAAAATGTCACTACATGGATATGCAATTATTTGGTGTCCTAGATATCACCTTGACAACCTTGTTGAACACAGAAACAAACATGTGTTAAAAAAAAAACAATTTGGTATTTGCTCATTCTCTGTTAGAAAAACTCCATACTTTATTAGACCGTTCCGCTGTGTTTGTGCTCTTGGTGCGGCCCACTCATTGGGCCCGTGTGATCTGGAGACGGGGTGAGGAATGTGAGAAGCATCTTAGGAAACATGAGCTGCTATTTTCCCACAAGCGTAAAAAAAACAGATGCCAGCACTCTGGAATCCTGGTGACGCAATGCTTTCGTGGACGGGCCAGAGAGGAGGAGAGAGAGGGAACGAAAGAGGGCAAGAGGGTGAAAGAAAGAAAGAAATGGAAGGAAATAGAGGTCTGGCTTGAACGAGGGAAAAGTAAAGAGTAGGAGAGGCAGCTGTAAGTTCACTGCGTCTCCGCTGGGACAGGCTTCTGGCCCCTGCCTCGTTTTTTTTTTTTTTTTTTTTTTTTTTACTGTAGGAACATCTGTGAAGGAAGACCATTAATTGTTTGTTGGCTAAGTGATCATTACAAAAGCAGATGCTTGATGCCTTTTTTAAGATGCAAGAATAGAGACAAAGAGAGCGAGCGGAGCGATAGAGCGAAAGGCAAGAGTATATGTTCCCTCAGGCTCTGATTGAGAGGAATACCATCAGCAGCAATTCCTCTACCACCCTAATTTCTCATACACTCAGATACCCCCTAAAACACAAAAACAGTGCACATCAATGCCTGCTCCTCCATCTCTGCCTCTCCTCCTGCTCTAATTATCGGTGCCTCTGTAATTGCTGTTATATTCATCATAGCTTTTGGTATTTATAGGGTCTGTTTTGATCATAGTAATAATGTCACTCTGGAATTCCCATGCTTGGGAGGAGAAGAAGAAAGAGAGAAAATGAGAAAAGGAGAAAGGGGGAGGGCAGGGGCTGATGTTTGGATCCTGGCAGACTCTCTCAGACATCAGTTGCAATAGGGCCCAGAGGCCACCGCTCCAGGCTGCTCTGCTGCTCGGCTTTAGGTGACCCGGGTCCCGTGTGGATTGGGCCTGGCGGGGCTGCATGCTGAATGGATCTACGCTGAGCTGAGCCAGGTCTCGCGTTGCTAGAGGTGTTCAGGACCAGCGCTTTGCTGAAGCTTGGCGTCTCTGGGCCAGAGGAATCGGTGGTCTCATTTTCCTTGCCTTTTCACTCTTATCCCCTCCCTACTCATTTCCTACATTTTTTTTTTCCTTCACTCAACCCCTGCTGCTTAAATGACCAGTTAAACAGATTTTTGCTGGCCAGAAATCATGGCAACATTTAATCAAGTCAATTCTAGTCAAATGTGATTGTATAGCACATAGACTGTATAAAAAAGATGGACAATGCACCTTCACTCTCTTCCATTGTAGAAAAGAAGCCGCAAATGTCCCAATATGGCACTGACATCTTGCGCTGATTTGGGACCCGAGTCTGTGCAGTAGAGAGCATGAAGTGGAGCCGCGGTATCAAGGCCCTCCCCACTCCCGCAGAATTGGTTAGCAGAACAACTCATTATGTCTGTGTCAAATAAACAGTTATGGAAATGTAGTCATTAAAGTTAAAGCTCCAATCTCATCCCGATGATCCTGAAAAAAGTCAGTTGGTGCCTAAGTGACTACTTCGCAATGAGAAGCTGTCAATCATGATGTTAATCATGACGTCACACCCCCGTTTTTATAGGATCAAATAACTAACTAACTAACTAACTAACTAACTTTTTTTTTAAAAAACAACCACTTAAACTTGCATCAGCATGATAAAGGCTACCTAAAATGACAGAAACCATCTTTGGAAAAAAATTATTTGAAGTGTAATTTGATTTAGTTTGCCTTACATCCCATTCGATTACATGGAGAGGGCGGGGTTTATGACCTATACTGGGTCCAGCCACCTGGGGGTGATTGAAAGGTTTTGGCTTCACTTTTCAGGACGTGTGCGGCACACTTGTTATAGCACTTTTCACAGTGCACATTGTTCATTGTTCAAATCATTATGTTAGTATCATAATATCATGCAGCTGAGATTTGATATATATAGTATGTATTGCTATTATCACCCATGTGCTGTTATTTTTCTTGTAGAACAGAAGAGGAGAATGTTTAAAGAATGTTCACGCGGCTCTTTTCCATAAAATGTTTATACGGCAATAAAAATACGGCCATGGACTGTTTATACAATCACCATAAAAGTAGTTCATACATATTGTGTGTAATATTCCAAGTCTTCTGAAGCCATAAAATGCTGTAGCTTTCTGTGAGGAACAGACCTAAATTTGGTGTAGGATGTCAGTCATATCAACCACTGGTTCTCCAGACCTATGACATAAGCAGATTTGTTTTGTTTTGTTTTTGCAGAGCTGCAGTTATCACATGGCAAGACTTGAAATATAGTCCATAAGTCATACAGACCACGTTTGTGGTGGTTTTAGTGATTGAAAACGTATGGTATCTGAATGAATGCGCTTTCACACTGAGCGTGATGCGACAAAGCCGGGCAAATTGCAGACGAATGGAGCTTTCACACTGAACGCAAAACAATTGATTACCTTCAGCTAATTCACACCTGCACGACAGGTGGCGCTGACCGAGAATACAGTTTTCTCATGTATATATCTCGTAGGTTTTCCCATTTGGCTTTAACCTTGTCTGCTGCACAACATACAACAGTAAATTAAGATAAATAAAGTTTGCTGCAACACATAAACCATCATGGAGTGTGTGTAATAACTTCCGACTGCGATCTTAAGTGGATTTTGATGAAATAATGGGCAGATGTGTATTTATGTGTTGTGTTTTATAATAAACTGAATGCTACACCTGCTTAGCATTTCTCATTCTTTATTGTTATAAAAAATACCCTGAGCCGCATGAAAAACACATACAGAACATATATAATCGTAATAGTTTATTTATTTGACTTCTTGTTTCATCTGTAGAAGCGTTTCTCTCAGGTGTTTATGTGCGGAACTCAGAACAAGGAAATGAACACAACATCGTCATTCGGAAGGGCAGGAGTTATGATGACATAATATGATTGACAGCTCTTGAGAGAATGAGCTCTCTGACACATAACAGACACGCACGGAAGAAAACAACACTCTGTACGCCGTTTCAAGCTCTTCTGTTCGCATAATTCAGTGGAAAATGAATAGGAAATAATAATCTGTATAAAGAACATGTCAGAATAAATCTGTTCTCAGACACCAATGATAACAACCAACATCCATTCTCTTCTCTCTTCTGGAACACTTTTCTTCATTTTTTTTAAACACGTTGCAAAACAGCGCCACCACTCTCACACGTTCGTGCAACAGCAGCAGCTCGAGTAAGCTCAAATCTAATTGGATGGCTTGTTTCATCGCAGGGTGACGGAAAAAAAATGACACACTGGTGGGAAAAAAAATCTTGCTTTGTCATGCTGTGATTGATTGCGCCCAGTGTGAATAACTCCAGAGGGATCTATTGTTTCGATTCAAGAGCTTCATCGTGTTGTACAGTTGCGCATTTTTTGTTTTGTTTGAAATATTTGAGCCCAGTCTCCTGGTACTGCGTATTTATAGCACAAAATTATCTTTTTACGTGCATCCGATACACACTTTTTAGTGTACATATGATATGCATATGTATACGACACCCAATTAATTCTACCCAACGGGTACATTTTGCATACCAGATGCACGTAAAAGATTACTTTGCATATAAAGTGCACGCTAAATAAAAGCATGAATTTACGCAGTGCCAGGAGATCGTGTTGAATATTCCTTTAAACTCAACTTTAATGCGTTGACATTAATGCACTTACGCCTGACTACTGGGCAGTCATGCTTACTGGACATATTTTCTATAGTAATCGGCAGCATGCCACCCATTTGCTTGAAATGAATGTGGAATACTTTAAGAGTAAGTCCAACTTGGTCTAAGTTGCAAGTCCAAATCCAGCACACCTTTCATCAAGAGCTATGACCGACCTCCCCGCTCTTGTATCCACATCTCTGTCTCGGTCACGTCTCTTGCTCTCTTTTTCTCCCCGTCTCTCTTCCCCTTCTGCACAGCTCCCAGTGTTTGGGTATATATTTACCACCCTTGTGTGAGGCCGGGTGAGTGGGCCAGGGGAATGGAAAGGAAAACAATCATGCCCTCTCTCCTGGCCCTTCGGTGCAGGCCGCCTATAAATAACTACGGGTGGCGCGCCAGTCCCACCGCCTATGGCATGGGAATCTCGTCTCCTTCAGCCCAGCCCTGGACTGCTCGACCACCCTGGGAACCCTTCAGCCAGGCCACTGAGGACGGACAGCAGGCCAGGGCAAAGTCAAGGCTGACGGCAGAGGAGAAGAGTTCTTTATTCTTGACTTTTTTCCAGCCCTCCTTTGAGACTGTAATTGTCTGTCTCTCTGTTGTGTCTCTAAGGAGAGTTACTGACTGTTTCATCCCCCTATACCTAAGCTTCTACGGTGCATCCTTCTCTTTCAAAGCAGTTTTACACTGCATTTAGTCTGTTTTTGCCTTATAAAGATTGTATGAATATGTGCTTTTAGAAGTGTTAGAAATCCGGTTCGTAGAACTCAGATGAAGCGTTTGTTTTACCCCACCGAAAATTGATTTTGACTTTCAAAGGCTTGCTCTTCACAGCGCTGTCTTCCGTGTCAGTGTGAGACAGGTTTAGCTCACATTTTTGGAATTTGAGGTAATAGTTTTAAACTGACAGACTAAACATCACTCTTCTTGACTGTTCCACTTCTGAATAGTAAATACTTACACAGACACACACACACACACACACACACACAGACTCATACTACTCTTAAATTCACATATACACACACACACACATACATCGAGAGGCAGACGGTGAGAATGAATCTGGTAGCCAGTGGTAATAAAGTTCTGAAGATTTGTTATGTTAGGCACTAAAGCCACGATATGCCTACAGGTGGTTTTGTCACTGTGTTGGTCATAAACATTCGATCCTTCTGACACTGCACTTCAATGGCAGCGCTGGACAAAATGTGGAATTTAAGAAGTGGCTCCTTTTCAGTTCATGGGTTAGAATGTAAATTGGCCACAACCCATAAGACCAATTGTAATCCAAAGAAATTTGATATAGTTGCAGCGAGACATTTAATTAATAAAAAAATAAATAAAAAAAATGGAGGCAGGGAGGGAAAGAGAACATAAGTGGTCCTTTTTAAAGGCCCATTTATATTAAATAATTATATAATTTAAGTTGTATTAAAATATTATTGTTTTTATATTGTTATTATTGTTTCATGATCATTTCCGTTTGTTTCATTGTATATAAATAATTCAATTTAATTAATTATCCGAAATGTACTGTATAATGCAGAAATAAATGAAATGAAATCATAAATTATTTGTTACAGAACCATGGCATCTTTACTGAATACAGGCAATTGTGCCTTCCTTGTCACTTGTTTCTTTCTTTTAATGCTTTAGTGAAATATGTCAGTCTTTTCAAAATGTGAACTTGATTTATAAATGATATCCCAGATAATATGAAAAGCAAAACTGGGTTATTCGCTTTTTTCAGCTCTGTTGGCTGTACTGTCTGGTATTAAACAGAGTTTTTGTAACAAATCCACCGCATGTCTGCTTTTTTCTTCCTTTCTGTTAACTACTACCCTCCGTTTTATGTCTTGATAGATTTTCAGTCCTTCCCTTTAGCCCTTAATTTTTTTTCAGCATATCCCCATTTTTCTCTCTTCCTCACGAAACCCCCTCGCTCCCTCTCCTACAAGGCACACTTGTTATTTCTTCGTACAAGGTCCCGTAATTAAGTTTGACATAAGCGAAGGGATTAAATATGTGGTTTGGGAGGGGGAGAAAGGGGCTCTGTTACAATCTCAAGGCCAGCTGTAAAATGGAACCAGATTGCGACACTTGGAGTTGGAAAGTTTGGGAAAGCTGCCGAGACTGAAGCTGTGTGTTCATACAGCACTGGTGTATGAATCCCTCTGCAGCATAAGAGTGGCCAAAAAACTACTGCTCCCCCTGAAATCCACCCCTTCTGAAAACCTGCCCCGCACACATGCTAATAGACCACAAGCCCCCCAATTCCCACACGCTAAGCGTCCATGCCAATGGTATTACTATGGTAAATGGCCCAGAACCATGACTTCTTTCTGTCTTGGAAGAAAATGTGACATGTTTTTGTAGTTGACACATTTAAACCAAAAGACGATAGTTATTTAAAGGGATAGTTCACCAAAAACAATAAAATTCCGTTATTAATTATTCACCCTCATGTCGATGCAAACCTGTAAGACTTTCGTTCATCTTTCGAACAGAAGTGAAGATCTTTTTGATGAAATCTGAGAGCTTTCTGTCCCTCCATAGAGAGCTACACAACTTTGACGCTTCAAAAAGTTCATAAAGAGATCGTAAAACTAATCCATTTGAATATATATATAAGAGGCTTGATCGCTTTATATAGTGAACAGATTAAATTTATATGTGCTTTTATTCACATATAAACATTAATCAGTTGTGATAAACGGAAGCTCAAGCATGTTCGCTTGACGTGCGAGAACCAGTGAGGTTCATTCCCGTGTTACACAGCACGTTTGAGCTTCTGAAGAACCAATGAGGTTCATTCTCATGTGTTACACAGCACGTTTGAGCTTCTGCAGAACCAATGAGGTTCATTCTCGAGTTACACATCACGTTGAACTTCCACAAGAACCAATGAGTTACATTCTCGTGTTATGCATCACATTTGAGCTTCAGCAAGAACCAATGAGGTTCATTCTCGTGTTATGCATCATGTTTGAGCTTCCGTAAGAACCAATGAGGCTCATTCTCGTGTTACGCATCACGTTTGAGCTTCCTCAAGAACCAATGAGGTTCATTCTCGTGTTATGCATCACATTTGAGCTTCAGCAAGAACCAATGAGGTTCATTCTCGAGTTACACATCACGTTGAACTTCCACAAGAACCAATGAGTTACATTCTCGTGTTATGCATCACATTTGAGCTTCCTCAAGAACCAATGAGGTTCATTCTCGTGTTATGCATCACATTTGAGCTTCAGCAAGAACCAATGAGGTTCATTCTCGTGTTATGCATCACATTTGAGCTTCAGCAAGAACCAATGAGGGTCATTCTCATGTTACACATCACATTTGAGCTTCAGCAAGAACCAATGAGGGTCATTCTCATGTTACACATCACATTTGAGCTTCAGTGAGCACCATTGAGGTTCATTCTTGTGTTACGCAGCACATTTGAGATTCAGCAAGAACCAATGAGGTTCATTCTCGTGTTACGCAGCACGTTTGAGCTTCCGCAAGAACCAATGAGGGTCATTCTCGTGTTACGCATTACGTTTGAGCTTCCGCAAGAACCAATGAGGGTCATTCTCGTGTTACGCATTACGTTTGAGCTTCAGCAAGAACCAATGAGGCTCATTCTCGTGTTACGCATTACGTTTGAGCTTCCACAAGAACCAATGAGGTTCATTCTTGTGTTACGCAGCACGTTTGAGCTTCCGCAAGAACCAATGAGGGTCATTCTCGTGTTACGCATTATGTTTGAGCTTCCGCAAGAACCAATGAGGTTAATTCTCGTGTTACACATCACGTTTGAGCTTCCGCAAGAACCAATGAGGTTAATTCTCGTGTTACACATCACGTTTGAGCTTCCGCAAGAACCAATGAGGTTCATTCTTGTGTTACGCAGGACGTTTGAGCTTCAGCAAGAACCAATGAGGTTCATTCTCGTTTTACACATCACGTTGAGCTTCAGCAAGAACCAATGAGGTTTGTTCTCATGCGTCAAGCAGGTTGGATGAACTAACCATTTAAGAAATGTTTTATTTAAATCAAGTATACTGTAGCCCTTTTATGGGTTGTTTGCATAGGATGCATTAAAACACAATAAATCATTAATAAATCATTGTTTGTCTACATGTTAAAATGCATATGCTTATCCATTGTTTTGAATCTAACACTGATGCACTGCCTCTCAAAAACTGACGGATATTGAACTTGACATGGCACGTTAAAACCATAGCGTGAGATGCTGAAAAAAAAGTGAGATGTGGCGTATAAACCAGATCCATTCATCTAGTGGATATTTACATAGGTCAACGATTAAACAAATAGCGCTGACAGAATGCAAGAACATGTCCTGTTTGAATGGCCCCTCAGACTGTTTTTATTTCATAACTTTTTTTAAATCCTAAAACCAGCATTCTTTGGATCAAAATATTACCACCAAGCCAAACGTCTCAGGCTTTTCAAAGAGCATTGCCTGCTTAGGTCAAAAAAAAAAAAAATCATATCATGGAAAATATATATGTATAAATGAATAAATATAACACGTGTTCAGAGGATTATTACAGCAGGAAGAGAGATTTTGGTCTTTTGTGCCAAAGACCTCTGCTTCTTTAGTCATAGGACTTTGGCCTCCTACGCCAAACCACTACTGCAGCTCTCTCAAAGAACCCTACATTCCTAAACAAAACACAGTCTCTCCCAGCCAAAACTCTGACACTCAAGCCGCCAAAACAAACACACGCTGCACCCTTTCTCCCCGGCCGCCAACCGTACATATGATACATGCTCTGTAGCTGTTTCAATTATCACAATTTGAGCTGTTTCTTGAAATGTTGATTCACCCATTGTTTGCCTTGAACTTTGTAATTCAACTCCGCTGTCAGACACATGGATAATTTGCTGTCTGTCCTAATGAGTTCAGTGTTTCGCTAGCTAGCACTCAGTCCATGACACAGAGCGTGGAAATGCGAGCCGCGACGGTCACGTTATGAAAGAACACAGCATCTCCATGAGATTTCCCTTCTCCGTGAACTCTGTGCGGTCTTCGACGGGAACTTTGCATTCTTAAATAACTCTGGCAAAAACGTTTCTAATCTTAATGAGTCTGAACAGCAAATCTCTCATCTGCGGCAAAAAGGGATTAGGAAAGCAGGGAGAAAAACACTGCTGTTCCACTTTGATGAATTGTGTTTAGTAAATCCCTGGGTATGAAGTTCCTCCGACGAACAAAGCGCTGGAGAAGCATGGATGTTTTTAGACAACATAACTTATCAGAGAGAAACAGAACATGCATTTAAGGGGAAATACAAAGGAAAAGCAGATTCGTCACTTCGGCAAATGATAAAAGTGGTTAACTCTTTTTCTCAATCCACTTAGCTAGTTTTGGTAAAAAAAATAAATAAAAAAAATCAACCCAAAGTAGCTTTGCACAAATTAAAGGCATTGTGTTTCTCCCGGCTTTATCATCCTCGTGTTTATTTATTTTTACATGATGCGAAGGGTCTTTGTTAACAGTAAATAAATAAATTGATAATTTCCTGCGTCTTAGCGGAGATGCTATAAACAGCTGTCATAGTGATTAAGGAGTTAATGAATAGGCATAAGCGGAGACCATGAAGCTTTGTAGTTTTGATGCAAATTGTAAAGTTACACTTGGCCTTGGCTTTACTTGAAACTTTCCCAGGCTTTGTTGTAGGTTAATTTGGTTTGTGGTGTATTTATTTATTATATAACAGAGTAAAAATATGATACATGCAGATTAAATCTGAAATTCATTTTAGAATTAATTCATTTATAGCATGCCATTACTTCTTTTTTAATTACCATTTCATTCCTACATTTTAGGTTTGACTGTTGTTAGAGGAAAAAATATATATAATAATTGTGTGTGTGTGTGTGTGTGTCTGTGTGGTTCAGGTAAACCCTATTTTATGGGGACAAAATGTCCCCACAAAGACCGCAATATCCAAAATCCTTGACATTTTTTGGTCCCATGAGGAAAACAGCTTGTAAATCATACTAAGTGATGCTTTTTGAAAATGTAAAAATGCAGAACATTTCTGTGATGGGTAGGTTTAGGGGTGGGGTTAGTGTATTTTACAGTAGGGTGAATTCAGGGTGATTGGGGCACTTTTTGCCATCGAGATGACTTGGAAAAAGTGTCCCAATCAACCTGAATTCACCCTATAAAAATCATTATGTTTATGTAAAGTCCCCAAAAACTTTAAAACACAACGTGTGTGTGTGTGTGTGTGTGTGTGTGTGTGAGATGAATATTTTCACACTTGACCTCTGTTAATGTGGGAATGCGGCATGTTCATCACATATACATCTGGTCACCAGGAGTCTTCTCTTGAGTGACAGATAACATCTGGGAAGTCTGTAGCTATCACAGAATACATGGGCCCTATCTGCACCTCCCTCCCCTTATACACACTCACTCTTTTCCCTTCTCCCCATTATTTGGTTCATTCATGAACATATCCCTCCATTATTGATTTCCCATTAACCCCTTCCAATCGGGGAGGACCTACACGGATTGGCGCAAAAACACCCGTTTCATTGATTAGCCATGCGTCACTCATTTTAAATTCTCATTTTGAATTCTAGTTTAGGTCTGTCTACTTGTTTAGTATATTACTTCCACTCACAGGCCTGTGGTCTCATGCTTTTGTCGCCACAGCTTATTTAACCTTTGCTAATGAGGGCTCAACACATATGAAGCACATGCACTAACCAGCAGGCTATGGCTCTGATGGGCACTTTTTGTTTTATTATAATTTTTTATAAGTTTAAATATTCCTTTGTGTGATGCCTCATGTTTTCTCTGTTAAATATTACTCTTGCCTTCTCATTGATTTCTCTCTGTTTTTTTTCTCCACCTCCTCTCCCATCTCACTCCACCCCTCCTGCTGTTTTTGACAAGTGCTTGCTAATGCTCAAGTAGCACAGTGCCTCTAGGTCACACATGTAGACGTGCATCAGAACTAAAGACACGTAGTGTTCCCATTTGAATTGACAATTCCCTGACAGAACGTCTATGATCATCCAATGGGCTGAACGGTTCTTTGACATCCATCTTGAGAAAGTGCTGCATTGGCCTTAACATGGGCAAAGATGGAAATCGAGCCATTGTGTTATAATATGTGGCATAAGAATAGACTTGCATGCAGACTCTTGTTATTTAAGAGGTTTTAAATCAAGGGTCTGTCAGCTACATAGACTCCCGTGTCATTTTCTGTGAACGTAAGTATTGTGTGTGTATGTGTGTGTGTGTGTAGAAGTGGGTGGAAATGCGTGCATTTCAGCTTTTTCATGTATGTAAAGTGGAGTCTAATCTTTCTTTCTATTTAAAAAAAATTGTGACATCGAACAAAGAACAAAACTGAACAAAATTCCATTTAAGCAAAGTCTCTCAAATTATGTTGGAGAACATGATCATCAGGTTTTATACAATCTCATAGATTTCATGCAGCAAGAAATCAAGAAAAGAAAAAAAAATCTGTTATACAGTCAAACCAAAAATTATTCAGACACCAGATATCATTTTTTATTAGTGAGTGCAGGACACTATAGTTCGTTTATATAAGTGAGGATTGCAAAATAAAGGAAACTGTGACGTATTATAGCCAAAAATTCCTCATACAGTGCATTACCAGTAAAATTTATAAAAATTTGGGACCAAAATTATAAACACTTTGACGTGACCATGTTTTGCTTAAGTGTTTTTCTTTAATTGCTAATGCAACCTTTTACATCACAGCCTGAACAAAATGAAGCATTGCTTGGTAATTGGTTGACCTAAATTGGTATTATCTAATTGTGTACTTATATTTAACAGCTGATTGGTTGATTGTAATCCATTACATACAAGTTATTTGACATTATCAAGTTCTTGTCATATTTTATTACCATTTTCTAAACTATAGCGGATAAGCTGATAATGTGAGAAAATGTTGAAGGTATCTGAATACATTTTGGTTTGACTATAATTTGTCACATTATAAAAATAAAAGGAAAAATGATGTAATTTATAAAAATGTAAAATCCAACGCTTCTGCAGCCCTTGGTATATGACTGTGTGCTGGAGTGTTTGTGGAAAGAAGCAGTTTGCATGTGTTTAGAGTCTGACAGAGTGTAGTGTATGTTTTGCACGTGTATTTATTCCCGTTCAGAGTATTTGCGCGAGATCGAAATGCGTGTGTTCGTGCTTTTCTGTTTGTCTGGGAAGCACACAAGAGAGAAAAAGTGAGACGCAGAGAGCAAGAATATTTTATTGAGGCATGGCATGCCTGTACCGGCCCAGCCGTCTGATGTACAAAGAGCCAAGAGGAAGGAAGTTCACAGCTGTTTGTAGACTATATGAACAGGAAAGGTCAATGTCGTAATGCGGCACGTTTCTGTAACGCGTTTTCATTTCTCCCCTTTCCGAAGCTTCGGCTGCCTTCAGTAGCACTGGTGCATTTAAATTACTGTTCTTGCCCGGAGAAGAATGGTTCAAGCATAACCCCATTGTATTCTTTGATAAACTCTGTAAAATGCATAGTATAAGCTGGGGGAAGCAGCATGGTTTAAGGGCACAATTGCCGTGCAAATTTACCATGGAAAGTTCCGCCACCCTTCCTCTGCTGAAGTGAGAGAGGGGAAGAGAAGGATGGAGAGAGAAGGGTCTGACTGTTATCTGTAGATGCAGGGCAGAGCAGGGAAGATTGTCTTTGTGTTTGTCATCTCGCTATGGGGGCTCAGCTGTAAAGGAACAATAGTGCTCTAATCCCAGCTCTGATGCCAGATTAATATTCAAGCCCACCAAAATATTAATTCCAGCCAAGAGCAGCGCATGCAAAATAATGTCAAAACACTCAAACAAATAAAGACAACAACGCATCGAGAACACACAAAGAAAACTATCCAGCTTGCTTCAGCAGTGTCCACACACACACACACACACACATCTCTGCATAGAATTCGTTGTTAATCTTCATAATAATTTCGTTTTCAAAGCAGGCTATTTGAGGTGTGCTATGTTGTTTTTCGCAGATTGTCTTCACTTAGCCAGGGGTTTTATTCTAGGATTTGAATATTTACAATTTGAAATAATGGAGGTTGTAAAAATAAACCCTGCTTTATGCTCTGTAATCCACAAGGCTCGAAATTGCCTCCCAACTTCAAAGACAGTCCTGGAGTTGTCGGCCGTTAATATGATTTGATGCGAAACTGTTGCAGCCACAGGAAGTGTCCGATATCGGTCGATGTTTCCACGTCGATATCGGAATGCATTGTGGATGGAAGGCCCTGTTTACACCTGGTATTAAGATGCGTTTTGGTCGATCGGATCACAAGTAGACGAGGCAGACACGTTCCAATTACACCTGGTGTTTGAATCCGTCTCTTTTGTCCACTTTCAATCACTTCTGTCCTGATTTCTGAGGGGAGGGTCTATGGGCAGGTAAATGTTTAGATCTAATGGAGGAATCTTTAAGCTCACACAATTTACATATGAACACACCCGGAAAAACACACAGAGAGCAACCGCTTTCATTTCTGCTGACAGCTGTAAGACCACAATGAACACTGTGAGTGTGTGTTAGAAATCAGGAATGGTGAGAGAACATTGTGCTTGGTACGTTTTTTGCCTTCAAACTGAACTTCGGTCTTCAGCCAACATAGTTTAAACTGGCTAGCGCGCTTACCTGTTTACGCATTAGGTCAGTATAGGCGGTCTTTTACGGCTGTTCGAACACATTCAACCACATGAGCGCGTCTACACTATGAAAGCAATCTGGTTGAATGCGTTTTCCACTACCTCTGGAAGTGGTCAAAAGTGGACAAGCTCAACAGTTTTAGACCCTGTTTACACCTGTATTTAGTGTCATTCATTTGTGATCCGATCAACTAAAATGCACCTTAATACCAGGTGTAAACAGGGCCGAGGTGTATCGAACCACCCTGTGCTCCCAAAGGCGGCAGGGAGGTGGAAGATCCAGGGCTTTTAAGTCAGCGATAGTTGGCAACGAGGTGATTTTTATGGGCTGAGATGTGTCAAAGAGGTCTTGAAGGTTTCCTCTAGTGTCTGACATGTTGAAACGGACACAGGCCGGGAGAAGGTGACAGGTGAAGACTTTTAGTCACCGTCATGGCTTGATGAACAATGATGAATTGCCTCCTTTTTTGCTTTGGCATGGGCATGAGGGCTGGAACGGGCCAATGAAGCAGAGCTGAGTGATCGGCGTTCGGCACAGGTTGTCTGGATTGCATGGCTCAAGGTGTTAATGAAGTGTTTGAGGTCCTCTCCTGCTTTAGTATAGGTGCGATCCTTTGTCAGTTAAAGCTCGGTCAGCATGCGCACACACACGCGTCTCTCAATCACTAATCCAACAGCAGGGGACGGGTTGTGCTCCGGCCGACAGTGAGATCTTCTGCACAATGATAAGGTCTAATGTGATCTGGGCTAGTTAGATTAATCTCTCACACTAAATATGAAGGGTCAGCTTATTTTAATCCTCAAATCTCCCCCACACAGACACATGGACCACTGTCTCACAAACTTCACCAATAATCTCACTCTTAATTCCTTATCTTAAGCCTTTATCTGCCTTTCAAACCAACCAAGGAGTGTTTTTTTTTTTTTTAATGTGTTTTTGATGGGCTTCATGGTGCACCAAAAAGGATGTGGGTTTGCTCACAAAATCAGTTACGAAAAATATACTCCAATTGAAGTTGCTGTTTTCTTGACCACCTGGTAAATGAGGTTTAATGAAGCGAAGTCTTTTAGTTCAGGATAAACTCATTATAATATTAAGTTAAATTAACATTAATATCTTCCAAGTGAACCCATAATGTTTTTTACATTGTATTGTTTTGTTCATGATTTCTTGAGGATGCTCCATAACCTACCCAGGTTAGTGTCTAATTTATCTATTTCATATAGAGTTACAAATGAATTTGTGGCAATACACAGTCGAATTTCAACACATTCCCTTTAACATTAACAATAAAAGATTAGACCCTTTAAAATTGAATTTGCTATTCTACTGTTAAAGTCATGCTGTTGTATTTTGCATTGCAACCTAGTTTTGTGGTGCAACACACTTGTAGGTTGGTCATGATCCTTGATTATGGAAGTCATTTTAGGAAGCAAGTCTAAATATACATCACTAAAAAACTGATACTGACTGTCCACTTTTCTAAGCGTCTATGGTGGTTAGAGTCCTGATAACACCCACCCCACAACACATTATTTATTTATTTTACATTAATAGGGTGCCATTGATATTTCCATGTCTTTCTGTAAAGAAGTTATCCGTGATCCATTTTTCTCTCAAGCACCCTCAAATAAACCATGCACGTGGGTTTTCGGGATCGCATCGCTCATATCTCTTTAAACTGTTGTTGATATCCAGCCACTGACATGTGACATGTCCTTTAAAGGGAATATCATGAGGGATGTGTCCAAACGTAATTGTCCCATTTTCCTTCTGGGGCTTATTTTGGGGCTGTTTTGCTCTTTGTTGCTCTGATTGATTTGTTCCATAACCGATTTAAATTCACACACAACAAAGATAAGAAAGAGCCCAGCTTTTGAGGGAAGTCAAGACAAATTGAGGTCAAAACTTCATTTTAATGCAGTGTCTGAGATACTCTTGGATTCAGGTAGACCACTGGGATTACCGTCTAAAACTGGGGTTATTGTTTTTTTTGTGTGTGTGTTTTTTTTTTGACTTGGTTAATATGTTGTTTTGAAAACCTGTTTTCCTATCTGAAAGTGTGTCATATGTAGACAGATGCAAGTATATTTATTCAGACACTGAGATTGTATTAGGATGTTATTGTTTACTTCGTTACTTCGTAACCCCCCCACAAACATACTTTTCCAATGGTACAGTTTTCTGCCAAAATCCAACCAACACGCATCAATTTGAACAAAGATCGCCCTATTCTGTAGCCTTAATTAGAAGAAAATTGTAAACAGACGCACGCCTTTCTTAAGGGATTATCCATACTTTATGACAGAGCGTTTGAAGTCAGGAAGCTTTCTGAATCAGCATTGCTCAAGTGGGTCTCTTATAGGACATTGTTGTCTTCAATTATTTTCCCGTTATATATGTGTCTGTATGAAGCCAGGATATCATCTATTATTTAGAGATGCAATCGTTTCTGTTTATCAGGTCTTTTTAAAAAAGGGGTTATCTGTATGCATCACTTTTTTGATTAAACGGAACAAAGCGTAATAAAGCAAGAAGGGTTGAAATGGCTGCTCGTCTTTCCTGCTCTGCAGATTCCCGACCTTTATTGTCATTTAATGCGAGCGATGCCGAGCGAGAAAGAGATCTGAAGAGCAGCTGGCACTATGCTGCACTAACACACAGGGAAACGGGTTTTACACAAGTTCGGTTACACAAATACACACACGTCTGTACTGAAAGTTTCTCAGAAGCGCTCCCCTGCACACTACTGAAGCCGGGTCTACAGAGGAACTGACAGCTACTTAATCTTGCAAACAGTTTAGGCTTATTAGAGTATCTGACACTGATTTGTTCAGGTGCTGATTACTGCTGTGTCCCTTTAAATAAACTGCTTTCAAAGGGATGCAATTTCCTGGATTTTAATTGGACATTAGATTTTGGTGTTTATAAATTTGATCTCATATGACTGTACTTGAAGCAATAGTTAATCTAAAATAAAATAAAAAATAAAAAATGAAGATACTAAACCTTTGTGACTGGAACAACATAAAGGGAGAAATTCTGAATATTGTACTAGTCGCCCTTCTCCAATTGAAGTGAATGGAGTGTTTAAGATTCAAAAGGATTACATTACATAAAAAATAAATAAATTAATAAATAATCTATTTTGGATTTTTTTACATAAATTTAATTAATGTTATAAATCTCATCAAGTTAGTGTTTCAAGCAGTTTTACATTTATTCAAAAATAATAACTAAAGGCAATAACAACTTAAACAATATATTTGTTGTGACCTGATGTTCTGATGTTCAGCTGTAGTCATGCTCTGTAAACACTGGTCATGGATAATACTTAGTGTAATAGGTAGGCTTTCCTGTAGCTCAAACAATAAGAGCGTGGCGCTAACAACGCCAAGGTCGTGGGTTCGATTCCCAGGGAAAGCAAGAACTGACAAATTGTAAAAATGTGTACCTTGAATGCAATGTAAGTCGCTTTGGATAAAAGCGTCTACCAAATGCATAAATGTAATGTCAATTTCACCAAGCTGATTGCTCACTAAAAAAAAACACAGTCATCATGTTTTTTTTTTTAAGCCATTTCAGGTTTGATTTTGATGTGATATAAAGTGGTTATCTCTAAGTGGCTGAGCTGTTTACTTACTTTTTAATTCGCCTTCCCATTCATTAACACGGAACGCTCATTAAAATGAGGCGGGATTGATCGCATGAACCAATCATAACCAATCATAGCGCAATGGAGGCATTGGCTTCTCTCATGTGACTTTCCCCCATTCCTCCTCAGTTACCCCCCACTAAACCCGTCTGCACACTTTAGGTTTTTTGGTCTGTTAAAAGTCAATGGGCTCAGGGGAAGCAAGAGAAATACAAATTACATATTACAGTGTAGTCCATGCGAAATATTCCAGTGCTTTGGTGACAAGTAAACCATTATTCTCTGATAATCATCCATTCCAGTGGGCTGTTAACTACTGTGACTGGATCAGTGAGTTTAAGTATCTAATCTGTCTGATTTTCAGACTGGTTTTATAAACTGGATTAGCTGTGTGGATTGAAAATACTTACATTTTGTGTTCCATAGAAGACAGAAAATAATGATTAAATAAGGCCAGAATGATCAAACATTTCAATTTTATTTTAAATCTTCTGGTGTGGTCACATTTACCGTTGCTCTGCGAAATGTTCAGGTGAAATCCGGTCATTAGGAATCCATGAGATTCTGTGAATTTCACATGAGGATGAAAGATTTCCCCATGCAGATTTGGCATCGGGTTAAGTTGGTCATGCAAATTCGCTGCATTGACAAACAGAAAGCTGCTTGGTTTGAAAGTGTCTGTTGTGAGCTGTGCTTCATACGTCACAAAACTATTGACAATTGATAAGAAACCTTTTTTGTCCACAAAATTTCACTAATGTGACAACACCTTTACAGTAAACAAAGGTTCTTAATCGGAGTCATTTTCATAAGCAAGAATCTTCGCAACTCGTTTTTTTCTGTGTTCTCTCCAGTCGCAGACACATCCAGTGGTGCTCAACTGTCCTTTGGAGACTCTACTATTGGTGATTAGCGTGGCCTTGACATAAACGACTGGATCAATACGTGATGCATGCAGTCGGCCAAGGTCACTGCCCCAGCGGTACGATGACCTGGCTGGGCTCGGTCAACTCCTGCCTGATAAATTCAGGGTGACTGACCCTTGCTGACCTAGGCAGTGCATGTCAGACTGACCATAGAGACTTGGGCTGTGGTAGCTGGTCATTGGGCTGCTTCGATAATGAAGTGTTCAGTATTGCCTTCCTGTCAGTCAGTAATTAAAGGAAGAGATATGAAGCCCTAGATAGGTGTTGAATGGACAAGCAGGCCATTGGCTACAGAATAGCAATGAACAGGCAGCGGAGCAGTAAAGTGACATGTAAACTACTCTGATATGGACTGCTAATGGCTGCCTGGAAGATGGATTAGATGGGCTGCTGTATACACAAACACAAACAGATCTTTAAATCTACATGACGAGTGTCCGATGTCCATAATTTACCAAGAAATATAACATTTTAATATTTTAAGAACCTTTAAGAATTTAAGACGTGCCAAATTTAAATTTATTTAAGTTTAATATAAATTAAATTCTATCTATAATAAGTAGTAATTTGTTTGATATAAATGAAATGAAAATGATTACATTACTATAAATATAATACATTAAAATATAATATAATATAATAAAATAAAAATATTTTAGTCAGTTAAATGGCTGAATTAGATGGAAGTGTTTTTGGAATTGTTGATCTTGCAAGTGCCTGTGTTTTACATGTATAAGAAGTATCTTCTTTCTTTCTTTTTTTCTTTTTTTTTTTACTTCAGTTCATTCAGATTAGTATGGAAGCTTGTTTCCACCACAGAATAAAACATAAAAAAGGGTGACTTTTTATCTCACAATTCGGACTTTTTTTATTTTTTCCTCAGAATTGTGAGTTATAAAGTCGCAATCTGATGTGAGTTGCGAGATATACACTCACAGTTCGGAGAAAAAAAAAAGTGTATATCTCGCAACTCGCATCAGATTGCGACTTTATAACTTTATAATCGCAATTCTGACTTTATAATTCACAGTTGATTTCACCCTTCGCCGCGAGTTTGATTGACAGGCGATCTAACCAATCACATCCCCAAATCTGCCGTTTTGTCTGACAAAGCAGTCAGGAGAGTTAGTAGATTCGTTGGTGGACTTGAACTTGAAAAACAGTGCGTACTGACTGTCTTTCCGCGGTTGAAACAAATTTCTTTTAGTGTTCATTCATGTCATTTTGATGCTTATCAATTAACTAGAAGGAAGAGATGATCGGTTCATGGGCAGCTTTAAGTGAGCTGCATCACGGCACATTAAAGAGCCACAAAAAGGTATTTGTTGTTTAAATTTCTTTTAAAAAAAAACATTTTAAAGTTGATACTTTGTTTCATGTAAAAAATAACTTGCTCTGTCCTGTCTGTCAGCGTGTTGTCAGTATCCTTGCTCCGTGATGTTTTTTCTCTACGCGAGAACGTGTGTGGTGTGAGAGTGCCATGGCTTGTCAGACACAGCAACAGTAACTAAAGGGGGCGGGTCTTTGCAAACAAAAAGTCAGAATTGCAAGATGTAAATTTGCAATTGTGAGAAAATAAGTCAGAATTGTGAGATAAAAAGTCCATAGATTAGACCTGGTCATGTGGTACACACCTATATACTGTAGGGCTTTCCCACTGCAGGTGAGGGGAATCCCGGCTTCCCGGTCATCCATGCAGCCAGCTGCCACCACCTGAGACCTTGTACATTCCTCCGTCCACTAACTATTTAGTTGTCAGTGATTTGGTTAAGTGGAATTGACTTTTATCTTCACTGTGCTGTGGGGCTGCCACTGGCGATACACATTCCCCCATCCCTCAGCCTCCTGTCTGCTCTCAGCCCCTGTGTCACATCTAGCACATTGCTATTGGCAGCCGAGTAGCTGCTGATCAATAGCCCAGGTCAGGGATGGCCCGCGGCCCTGCTGCGCTGCAGGCTGGGGTATTGATCCAGATCCACTCTGTTCCGCTGCTCCCAGTGTAAGGCCACAGTCTGCCCAGTGGAGAAGGTGTGGATAGGGAGGTATGGCCCGAGAGAGCACAGCATAGGTGCTTTTCAGGATGCATGTGTTTCTAACACATTCGTGTGATTGAACTGCTCTAGAAACATTTAGGGCCAGATTTACTAAACAGGGCAAATTAGCATGAGAGCACTAGTGTTAGTGTTGTCCAAGTTTAACCAGTGCAGTCAGACCTTTATGAAGTTTCGATATTGATTCTTCGTATATTTACAAACCCGATTCTAAAAAAGTTGGGACACTGTACAAATTGTGAATAAAAACAGAATGCAATGATGTGGAAGTTTCAAATTTCAATATTTTATTAAGAATACAACATAGCTGACATGTAAAATGTTTAAAATGAGAAAATGTATCATTTTAAGGGGAAAATAAGTTGAAAATAAATTTTAAATTTCATGGCATCAACACATCTCAAAAAAGTTGGGACAAGACCATGTTTCCCACTGTGTGGCATCCCCTCTTCTTTTTCTAACAGTCTGCAAACGTCTGGGGACTGAGGAGACAAGTTGCTCAAGTTTAGGAATAGGAATGTTGTCCCATTCTTGTCTAATACAGGCTTCTAGTTGCTCAACTGTCTTAGGTCTTCTTTGTGGCATCTTCCTCTTTATGATGCGCCAAATGTTTTCTATGGGTGAAAGATCTGGACTGCAGGCTGGCCATTTCAGTACCCGGATCCTTCTTCTACGCAGCCATGATGTTGTAATTGATGCAGTATGTGGTCTGGCATTGTCATGTTGGAAAACGCAAGGTCTTCCCTGAAAGAGACGACGTCTGGATGGGAGCATATGTTGTTCTAGAACTTGGATATACCTTTCAGCATTGATGGTGCCTTTCCAGATGTGTAAGCTGCCCATGCCACACGCACTCATGCAACCCCATCCCACCAGAGATGCAGGCTTCTGAACTGAGCGCTGAGTACAACTTGGGTTGTCCTTGTCCTCTTTAGTCCGGATGACATGGCGTCAAACTTCAAATTTTGATTGGTCTGACCACAGAACAGTTTTCCACTTTGCCACAGTCCATTTTAAATGAGCCTTGGCCCAGAGAAAACGCCTGCGCTTCTGGATCATGTTTAGATATGGCTTCTTTTTGACCTATATAGAGTTTTAGCCGCAACGGCGAATGGCACGGTGGATTGTGATTTTCTGGAAGTATTCCTGAGCCCATGTTGTGATTTCCATTACAGTAGCATTCCTGTATGTGATGCAGTGCCGTCTAAGGGCCGAAGATCACAGGCATCCAGTATGGTTTTCCGGCTTTGACACCTTACGGCACAGAGATTGTTCCAGATTCTCTGAATCTTTGGATGATATTATGCACTGTAGATGATGATAACTTCAAACTCTTTGCATTTTTTCTCTGAGAAACTCCTTTCTGATATTGCTCCAGTATTTTTGGCCGCAGCATTGGGGGAATTGGTGATCCTCTGCCCATCTTGATTTCTGAGAGACACTGCCACTCTGAGAGGCTCTTTTTATACCCAATCATGTTGCCAATTGACCTAATAAGTTGCAAATTGGTCCTCCAGCTGTTCCTTGCCCAGCTGTATATAACTGTGTATGTGACAAATAAAACTCTTGAATCTCTTGAATCTTGAATCTTATATGTACATTTAACTTTTTCGGCCTCTTATTGCTACCTGTCCCAACTTTTTTGGAATGTGTAGCTCTCATGAAATCCAAAATGAGCCAATATTTGGCATGACATTTCAAAATGTCCCACTTTCAACATTTGATATGTTGTCTATATTCTATTGTGAATAAAATATAAGTTTATGAGATTTGTAAATTATTGCATTCCTTTTTTATTCACAATTTGTACAGTGTCCCAACTTTTTTGGAATCGGGTTTGTAGAACTGTAGATCTGTAGAGCACAATTTCTGTAATACTAGCTTCACCCAAAAGTTTCAAAAACCCATCTGTCATTAACAGCTCTGTTAATGTTTCTTGTCCCATCCAGTTATAAATACATGAATCACATAAATTTATATCCTATAGGCGAAAAAGTTTAGTGGTTTGCATGACTGTTGTTTAACCGTTCTATAGTAAAAAAAGTTATAAATATTAAATGTTTAGCTACTTACATCTTCACACTTTCACCATTAAAGCTGATGCATCACGTTTGGCTTCTGTGAACAGTAAAGCCCACATTCTCACCATCTCGATCTCTTTGACACTGACGATCACTGTTAGCCCGCTGAGGCAGACTAACTTTCTGTCATCCAAACAACAAACAGAGCAGTTCCTAATGGAGTGTCAAAAATGTCAAATATTGAGGGGAAGAATTTGGCCATGTCTAGTTATCGGCAGTGACTGGTCAACCTCAATGTCTACAGTGGTTACGGACCTGGCGCTGGGAGACCAGACACAAGTCGGCGTTGAAAAAGTTCAGACCTTCGCACTCCATCCATTTATCATCAATCTCGGAACACCCGTCGCACCTCCTCCTCCGTCCCCTCACAAGCGTGCCTGCCTCGACTGCTTGTTTTTGTTGCAGTTTTAAGTGCTTCTCCCTGGAGCTCCTCATCAACAACTTAATAAGAGCTCTTGGGAACAATTAAACAGCATCTTTAACCCTGCTCTATCCACAGAGGAAAAAATAATCATAAAAATGTTGCCAAATAGAAGCGACTCCAGGGGGACCGTTCAGAAATCACAGTCTGTCTCCTTCTCTGTCCTTTATTCCCTCAACTGAAGCCCAAGCAGCACAGGCGAGAGCTGTCAGAGCCGTAGCCTATGATAGACACATTTACTCGGCTTTCTATCCCAGCCCCATGTGGCGTTCCCTTTCGCTTTTCCCTCCTCCTTTTTTCTCTTTCAATGTTGGAACTGACATGTGAATAAATATGTACTGTCTAAGTGGCTTTGTTGTTGTGTATGAGAGATCTTCCGCAGAGTGCACAATTATGCATGTTATTACAGGAATATGTCTTGTTCTGGTTATGGGGGAAATTAAGTTTCTCCGGAAATTTTGTTTCTTTTTTTTTTTTCTTTTCTTCTTCTTCTTTTATGGAGAGACAGAGCCTCTAATGCCACAAGAGGAAAAATTACTCAAAGAAATGCATTTATTACTTAATATAATCTGGAAAATCATAAGGTTTTGTCCTGCAGCAGTAATAAAAATAATTATATATTAATTTTCTGTTCTCTAAAACAGCTTATTACAGAATTCAAAAGACTTGATAGAAGCCATATTGTTCTGTGTCCTCCCCTCCTGAAAGAGATTTAGCCGGCTCTTTCTCAGGGGGAACGAGCACGCAAAGCGAAAAATCTGCACTCACTTATGGAGCATAACTAACAATGGCCTCACCTCCTCTCGGCTCTGCTTTACAAAAGGCAAAGTGTGTGTTTATACGTCTGTGTTAGAATCTATTAAATGTGTTCCTTGTTTCATCCTTTGTTCTGTTGCATGAAAGAACTTTTACTGTGAATGCTAATAGCTTGTTTTTATTTCTCATCCCTAGGTGGCGCTATCCCTCCGAAAGGCTTTTCCACAGACTGTAGATGCTTCAAACCAAATCTCATAACCGGGTCTCGTAGCTTTGAAAAAACCTGGAAATACCTGGAATTATAGGACTACATCATCCCAAGCCCTTGCCAAGGGACTTACTAATAGTGCCCAGGCACTGGATCTGAAAGCTTTACATTCTTCTTTACTTTTGAATATACCAACAGACCAAAAAACAAAAGAAGAAGAAGAAGAAGAAAAAACGATAGCTTTAGCACTAGCGATAGATTGCGGCCATCCGCCTGCCATTGCACCAAACCTGCTGTGACCGCAAGGGTTGTGACCTTTCTGGCGCCCACTTCAAACGGACACTTGAAAAGAAGGACGCGGTCAGAGAGGGCTTCCGAGCGGTGGCAACTGAAACCAAAAACCCCATCAGGTAAGGCTGTGAAGTCACTTCTCTTCCTGCTGGCAACACCCCCAATGCTCCTCGGGGGCTTTTGAAGCCCAGTTGGCCCCCCTACGTCCAGCCCACATAGGCTGTTTCTCCTCCATGCTGGGCCTACAGGAGAGCCCACTGTAGATAAAGGCTTCCCGGTTGGAAGACTCAATCACATGTCTGCTGCTGTAGGATTAGAGGGAATGTGTGCTGATTGAATTGGTTTGGCTCAAGGATGCTTAGGTGCAAAGAAGGTGATTGACTGATTGACTGATTGACTGACTGACTGACTGACTGACTGACTGACTGATTGATTGATTGATTGATTGACTGATTGATTGATTGACTGATTGATTGGGAAAAGAAGAGTTTACAGATACTCGTCAACATTATTGGCACTTGCGTATTTTCACGGGAATATTCCAAATTAAAATTAATCTCAATCGACAGACAAAATTTAAAAAAAATGTATTTCAACTTTCGTTAGCGAGACACTAACATTAGCTATGTTTCCATCCAAATTTGCAAATAAAGCACCGTTTCCATCCAGTGAGTCGAAGAGAACATAATCGTCACTTCCTGAAAAACTACCGCTAAAAATCACTAAGAAGCATAGGAAAAGCCACCATATATAACTTAATCATTTTCATTTGTAATCAATTATTTGCGTCTCAGATAAACTTGTGCGTTTCAATAAACGTGTTGTCTTGCTTTCAGAGGCAGATGCTGCAGTTTGGGAACGCAGTCATGTAAGGAAATATAGGCCTACTGAGCATCTTTGACAACAGACTTCTGAATGCCCAAAACAGCATTTCAGATGCTTTGCAAACAAGATTTTTCCGCTGGTTAGTACAGTTATGCTGTTACATCGCGAAAGTCACATGATTTTTTTTTTTTTATGCGCACTGAGGAATTTATTCGGTAAATGCATTTCCATCATATGCGCATGTTTTCGTATCGGATAGAAAATTTATCAGACGAGTGCAGTTTTTTTTTTTTTTACTTTTTTAATGCGCATTTTTAGAATTTATGCGCATCTTAGCGTTTCCATTCAGCATTTTTGGACGCGGTATCCCAAAATGCGCTTAAAAATAGGTGGATGGAAACATAGCTATGTAAGTAAATAGAGTCAATCTGTGAGAATTTAAGGTCGCTTATTAATAGTTAGTGTGGTAGTTGTTACAAGGCATTAATTAATATGTGCTTTATAAGTAATAAACCTAGTCATATGCATGCTAATAAGCAACTAGTTAATATTGTGAATTGGACCCTAAAGTGTTACCAAATTTAAATAGTCAATGTTACTCATACAAGACAATGTGTATATATTAACATGATTTTAGTGTGAAAAATAGCTTATTCTGTATGTCCAGTGGTAACACTTTATTTAATTTGTTCTTGTTACATCGTTACATTGTATTTGCTATAGTAATAACTATAAATTAGACATAATTACATGCAACTAACCCTAATCCTACCCTAACCCAATAGTAAGTACACGTACTTACTTAATATTACTCAATGTATAATTACACTGTAACATGGACACATAAAAATAAAGTGTAACTTATCCAATGTTATAACTTCATTACCATATGTAATGCATAAAACCCTAAAATGACTGTAAAAATTATGTGAAAAATCAAATAATACAAAATGAATGCTTTTTTTACTTTTACATTACTGCATACTTCCTTTGAAAGTGCCTCACTGTAACTTTTTTTGGAAGAGTTGAAATGACTTTTTGTGGTTATCAACATATTACCACGAATGCTGTCAATTGAGCTTAACTTGTATTAACCCAGAATCTATTCATTTAATACTTGCTTCTAGCATGAGAGTAATTTTTTGTACGTTTATGATGAGAGATGCGGCATGAACAAATTTCTCACCTCGAACCTGAATACTTTGCCAAGCGAATTTAATTTTTAATATTCCTCCGACCATTTCACCTATATTGTGCATTGTTGCCTTATCTGGCCCTTAAAATGACATTCATTGGTTTATTTGGTGATGATTACTTTGATTTGAATAAAACTAGTGTATGTTACCACATGGAGTACATTTTAAATTAAATCTATAAACATTTTACAGTGTAGGTACAAAACAGCAACACTGTGCTGCCCTGGTGACTAGCATATTCGTGTGTAAATGTTAAGCAGTGATATTTTTGTTTCGCTAACATTTCAGACATACATGCTCTTTAGCTTTTCAAAATGATGGTATTCGCTGCTCTCAGTGTAACCCTGAATGCAAGTAAATAGTGTTTATAGAATTAAGCATTTAAAAAGAAAACAGACAGGCACGCAAGACACTCTGGGAATCAGCCAGGTTCCGAGAAGAGAGCAGGGCCTTTGTTTGAAAAGTTCAAAGTAATTTTGCCAAATTTAGGTCATTTCATATTAGTACTCAGCGGGGAGCTGTCATTTGTGGTGAAAGAGAAAGCAAATAAATAAATAACCTAACAGATGGAGCACTAAAGCTTTTCGTGCATCTTGCACATTTATTATTATTATTTTTGCTTAAAACAAAAAAATACAACACTTCAAAGCATTAAGCAAAAAATCCATCTCTGCTAAACTAATTAGTGACTCCGAAATGGGTTCCTGCGAAGGGCTACGGCAAAGGTACAGGGTCTGAGGGGTCAGGCACGCTCACAACAGGACAAATGTAAGTCAGCAGAAGTCATAAGCGGTGAACGCCCCCGTCAGGAGAGCCAATCTCCCCCCTCCCTCCACCCGTCCTCCTCCTCTTCACCCTCCTTTTTCCCCTCCATCCGAGAGCGCTAATGGAACAGTGCTCTTAGCCCAGGGCTCCGGCACCAGACCCCGCTCTGCATGAGGGATGTACTGCACTGCGGCCGGGGTCGCTCCCTTTGTGCCGGCCCTCCTTGGCCTCGCGGTAAAAAGAGCCATGCATGATTTCATACATGAAAGATATATGTAATTGGACAGCAGCAATGCCTATACGCCATATTTACAATTCTAAACAGAGGATGGGAGAAGCAATTCCCTTTATCTCTCTTGGTCATAGTCTCTTTCTCTGCAAGGAACGAATTTCTGCATATCGCAGAGCCCATGATGCACAAAAATACATGAAATGCAGATTATCACACTTCTTATTTACTTTCATTATGGATGAGTTGAATGTGTCATTTTGACACAGCCTAGCTCCTGTCTCGTGCCCCGCTAGATCTG